>JAJNLL010000073.1:0-188229 GCA_023089105.1 Lasiodiplodia citricola | reverse complement strand
TCTCTCTTTTGGCAATCCGATCGCAAGATCATCACTGTTTAGCATATCGCTGGAGTTGGTTTCCTGTGCCTTCTTGGCCTTGTCATCAGTGATTTGGACAAGAACAGCCATAGCGGGAAGGGGTGAGCTCGTACTTTGGTTGGAAGAACGGGTGAGGGTGGAAAAATCGGTGAGGGTGGAAGAACCGGTGATGGTGGAAGAGCGGGTGAGGGTGGAAGAGCGAAGATGGGGAAAGGCAAAGCCAGGCGAGCTCGAGGGCGATTAGGTGTGCGACGACGAGGACGGGAAGACGCGTCTCTGCGGCGTGCTGGCCAAGAAGTTGCCCGAGGCAGGCGCGGTTGCTGCCCGAGGCAGGCGCGGTCGCTGCCCGAGGCAGGCGCGGTCGCGAAGGCGGCGAACGCGGCAGGCCGGCCGAACCTCGACGCGAGCGCGCACCGGCGACACCACAAGGCTGTGCCCCGTCCCACTTCTCCGTCTCGGCGCTTCCTCGAGCCACGTCTTCCCGTCCTCTTCTTCTCGTGACTCGTCACGCTCATCATCCACCTCTCCCTCCAATTGCTCGGCGCTGACGGTCGGTTTCTCCCCGATCCCGCACGGAACTGCCACCATCACTCACCCAAAGTGGCGCTGCCAGCTTCATCCGCCGTGCTGTCTGGAGCCATCTCTTGCACCCTACAACCGGGCTTCCTCCCAAATCACCACACATCCGCACCCTGCTTCTCTCGCAACATCATACGCCACACCACCAGAATGGCCACCAGCATCCGCGATTGGCCTCGCCGCCAGCGCCATACCCTCCCCAAGGGCCCCGCCGCCACCATCGAGCTTGACGCAGGCGAGGGCAAGCCGCGCCTCGTTCTGTCGGTCCCGCGCGCTGCCGATCTGCTGGTGGGATGGGGAACAGGAGAGCAGGTCCATCGGTCACACGTCGTCTTCGAAAGCTTCCGAGGATGCAACAGATCAGCACGTGTCCGCTGCATCAAAGTTTCCCGACGTTCGACCGTCAAGCAACGCATGATCCCTCGTTTCGGATGAATTACACTTGGCGGAGCGTCTCCGACGCGTGAGAGAGCATGGTGAATGCACGAAGAACGACGGTTTACGGCAACGACGCGCGTCTTATTGGGTGAGTGGATGACGGTAGCGCAAGGCCCTGGCACCGGCTCGAGCTAACGCCAACAGGCATTTTGATCCCCATCCATGCTGACTCGTGTAGCCTCAAGCTTGATCAGACATCCAATGATCCAACTGCAAGCGAGAAGCAGAGCTCGAGTCCTCCCGGCGTGGTGGCTCCGTCGACCAACCGTTTCCTTCGACATTTTTTCCCCTTGCCTCAACGGCTTCGAGACATCGTCGACGTTCGTTTCAAAGGAAACGGTTGAGCAGTCCCTCCCTCGCGGCACATGTCCACGCCTCATGGTTACGGTCAGGTATTTTCCCATTTCACGGACAAGTCAAGGCTCCGACAGGCCTGGTGGCGGAGAGAACCAAGGTAGACATCACGGTCGCGTGTCGTTCCGCTCCAAGCTGACAACTCGCAAAATCCACCACTCCGAACGCTTCGCCTCGAACCGAAGATATTCCACGCTTCTGCCGGGTCAGCCACGCGCCTGCCGTCGCATCCAATCCTCGCCGCCCGCACACGGTTCCGATGGATGTCAAACGGCAGCCGATGGAACGCTACAACTCCAAGGAGACGGCCAAGACCGCAACAATCATGTGCATGGGATCCAATGTGCGAGCTGTACCACCGGGAGAGTTGGAAAGATGCAATGGCTGCTGCTGGGGTGGGGAATTGAAGTTTTGCGGTTGTTGCACTTGGCTGCATTGCCGCAGGATCAATGCTCTACCGCGCCGGCTGCCAAAGCCTTCGGTCGGCAAGCAAAAAGACATCAATTGTTCCGTGTTTCATCCCGCAGTGAATGTTTGACGTTTTGTTCGTGTCTCCCCGTTCGGAAACGAGAACCCGTCGGTGGCTGTCGTGCGAAGCAGCTTACCACCCGAGTTCTCGACCCCGCCGCTGTTGAAACCGTCACCCGGCTCGTTGGCCTTCGGGCACTTCCTGGGGCCGTGGTCCATCTCGCCTCAAGGGGCGAGAACCCTTGGCTTGGATGGGCGACTCGCGACTGACGTCGGCGTTGACGAGAATTTTTGGCGTGGCTGCACGAGTGCTTGCATTACAGGGTCGGCAGAAGAGGTGGCTGGCGAAGCATTCTGGGTCGTTTCGCGGTTACCGAGATGTCCTGTTCAGATCAAGCACCTTCGTGTCGATGACTGTAGCAGGTCCTGGTCGCCGGGCCTTGCTTGCGAAACTTGCGCTAATGAAAAAAATTCCAGTCGTCTGATGTTTCGACGGAAACGTTCCGCTGCCACCGTTGCATGTCTACAAACCTTGCTTGTCCTGGAGGAGTAAAGTGTCTGCGCAGGAGGTCCGAGGAGCTTGGCCTCCGTGCATGTTCACGACTAGTACTGGTGGGTTGAAGAGAAGCGCAGGATGCGGTCGGATTCAGTGTGGGTATGACGAGTGACGTACACCAAAGCGCCATTCCAAATCCTCGGAATGTCTGCCGACCCTGAAATGCAACACCGTATGTCAAAAAGGGGGGTTTCGATGCCCTCCTCTCTCGATGTATTTATATCCCAGTGAAAGGTACGATTACTCTACTGTGCGTCCTTTGTTCTTTTTTCTACATTTGTTTCAGTATGGGAAGTGTCAAGTCCGACATCGATGTGTCCCTTGCGACCATCGCTAATTCGGACTCAATCTGCAAGGGGCAAATCGATGATGAACTCGACGTACCGAGAAGCCGAAAAATACTGTGGAAGATTGACCTCGTCATCATGCCTCTTGTGACCTTCGGGATGACTCTAGCCTTTCTTGACGAAGTTTGTTCATCCACCAAGAAGCATACGAATTTTCAACGCTGACGATTAGCCACAGAACGTGATGCCCTACGCAGCAGTCTACGGATTAGTTGACGATACCCACCTACACAAACAACTGTACAGTTGGCTCGGGAGCACCTTTTACTTTGGATACCTCTTGATGGAATTTCCGAACCTGTGGATCATTTCCAAGTTTCCGGTTGGGAAATACATGGGGGCCTGTTTTTGCGCCATGGGCATTTGCGTCTGTCTGCTGACTACATGCAACAACTTTGCAGGTCTCGCCACCCTCCGATTTCTCCAGGGCGCATTCGAGGCGGCCATGCTTCCCTGCCTTCTTTTCATCAACTCCATGTGGTACCGCCGCGAGGAGCAACCTTTGAGGACGGCGCTATGGGCAAACACTTTTGCTGGAACTTTCACAGGAATCCTAAGCTATGCTATCGGTAATATCGGTGGTCCGCTGGCAACATGGAGAGTAAGCTTCAGTCGTCAGAAGATTTCCCCATGCTCACATTGCTGTAGTATATTTTTATCATCTACGGCTCAGCTACACTCGCCATGGGTCTACTCATCTTCTTGGCATTACCGGACTCCCCATCAACAGCCTGGTTTCTGACCAAGGAGGAGAGACCCATTGCAATTCGCAGAGTCGCGATGAACCAAACTGGAGATGCATCCGAGGACGTGAGTCATGTCAACGAGCAAATTGTACTGGACTAATTACAGGTGCAAAGCGGATCGAATGGGGACAAATTCTTGAAGCGCTGAGAGATCCGAAGTACTGGTGCATCGCCACATTCTTCATGGCGCAGGCCATCACCAACGCCGGCATCACACAGTTCAATCCGTTGATCATCTCAGGGTATGGCTTTTCCAGAGCAAAGACGGTCTTGATGGCCACACCCCAAGCAGCAATCGCCATGGTAGCGCAAGCTACTTTGACGGCCATCACCTTCTGGGTGCCTAATCTGAGATGTATCCTCTGGGTCTTCTCCAGCTGTGTCGCCATGGCCGGCGCATCCATGGTAAAGTGTTTGGATCCGGCAATCCACCGCGATGCCTCTCTTGCTGGAGTTTATCTCCTGGGCTTTTGGAACGTTCCCTGGGTCATGGTGCTGAGCCTTCAGTCCTCCAACGTGGCAGGCCTGACGAAGAAGAGTTTCGTTTCGGTTTCTGCTGCAATCTTCTACGGTATGCATCCTGTGTCCAATGGACTTGTTGCTTTCGCTGATGCTACATAGCTGTTGGAAATATCATAGGGCCGCATTTCTTTTTGGAAGGCCAGGCGCCTCATTACAGCCTGGGAATTGGTGCCATGCTCTGCTGCTTCGGTGTTATGGTAGCCACGGGTTGCCTGTACTATGGTTTGTGCTTCTCGGAAAACAAGCGGCGGGACCGCGAGTATGGAAAACCTGATTCCTGCACTGATCAGATGTCAGAGAGATCAGAGCAGGGATCAGGTCTTACCGACGTGAAGAATCGCCAATTTCGTTATGCATTCTAGAGACTGTAGTACTGCTACGCACAATGCAAACACGTAACAGAGGTATTCGACTCTGAAGTCCGCACTCAAGACGACTACTCCAGAGTATGATCTTGTCACACCTCTTCCGCCGCCAATGCTGTCTGCACTTCCTTCATCGTCACATGCCTCCCCGGAATTCCCGGCCCTTGGACTTCACGGGCTCCATTACCGAAGCAACGTTCCTTTGGTGTATCTTCCGCCACGCTTCAAAAAGACAGGGATGCATGGCTCGTGGTCGGAGGACTGTTACGGGCGGAAGGGAAATGGGTGTTGTGGCGCCGGCGCTGCTGACCCTGGCAAGTCCTGCGCGAGGTCGGTCAGAATACGTAGAATCGTGGTGGGGATTTCGCATGAGGTTCATACCTTGCAGCCATTTGGCATCCTTCCGGCCATCGCGCGTGTTGCAGCCTCTCTTCCGAGCCAAGGATCCCGTGCCGGACCGAGCGTGCCGAGGTGCGATGGGCGGTGGAAGATGGATTCTGCCTGGTCGGGCCTCTGGTGGTGCGGCACCACCGTGTGCTGCCGCGGTCGTCGTGTCGCGCCCGGATCCGAAAAGCCCCATGCCGGGTCAAGCGTGCTGCCGACTGCCACCGAATCCGCCGTGCCAGACTGGCTCGGTTATGCGTGACCTGGTGACCTGCTGTTGTAGCTTGCCGTTCGGAGGCTGGGTTCCCACGCGGGGTCAACGGTGTTGCGAGCGCCGTGCCAAGCCAGTCGGTAGAGTCCGCTATGGTGAACGCTTTGGCACCCATGGCGGTTCGAGTGGATGTTCGAGTGGACGTTCGAGTGGACGTTCGAGTGGACGTTCGTCTGCAGCCGGGTTCACGTAGCAGGAAAGAAACCACGCCCCGAAGCACGAAAGATGAGGAGGGCAAGCGCGACCACTGCGCGGGTTGACGACGAGCAGTATCCAAAAAGCCGTGCATGGGTTGCCTGGAGGGGTGCGAAGCGGAATCGGGGTGTTTCAACCGGAAGGGGAGGAGGATGGGAAAGAGGAGAGAGAGGATGGCAAGTGGCCGGTGGTGTGGATGGGGTTCAAGAGGTGGAGGATTTCACGATGGATTCAACAGGGTGCGGCGATGGTGCAGAGGCGCGAGTTCACGTGATTGACGCGAAGACATGTGATTCCAGGCGTTCCGGCCCGCGGCGGCGATTGACGAGTCTGAGGAAATGCGTGCCGCAAACGGCTGTAATGAGACAATCGCCGCCAAATATGCATTTATGCCCACGCAATTTTTTTTACAAGCCCTTTACACCTTTCTCATACTTTCTACAAAGTTGCATCGTAATGCGACCGCTACACATTATACTGTGTTGATGGAAGTTCTCATTCTCGCTTAAGGTGTGCTCGGGTGTCGGGATCTCGAGTAATTCCCACCGAGTTCGGTTGAAATCTTGGCGCCGAGGCGCACAAAATTCTGTTCTCACACACCAATCCCATCCCACACCAATTCCTCACACCAACAATCTCCCCGCTCCCGACCCCGTCTCCCCGCCCCGCCTCCCGTCGGGCCACTTTCCCCGAGTAAGTCGATCCTTTCTTCACTTGGTCACTGCACCACGATGCTAATCCATGCCTTGGTACCACACAGGTGCCACAATGGCTCCCGGAATCCCTAATGACGGAGCGTGAGAAGGAAGAGACCGAACTTCGGCCCCTTGGGGTTGTATAAACCACTCTTACCAGACACGGGTTTCCCGTGCCGAAAGCATCGCTCGCCAGGCCGAAATTGATGCCCGTTTATCCAAGCTTCGCTCGCGTCGCGATCCCATGACCGAGCAGCGCGATGAGGCTCGTCGCCTCGAGCTAATTGCTTCCCAAAAGGCGGCCGAGGATGAACATGCCCGCAAGAAGGCTGAGCGTGTCAAGCTTGAGAAAGAAGAGCAGGAGCGGATCAAGCGCCAGAAGAAGAGGAGCGCCTCCAGCGCGAAAAGGAAGAAGCCGAACGCCTCCAGCGTGAGAAGGAGGAAGCTGAACGCCTTCAACGTGAGGAGGAAGCTGAACGCCTTCAACGTGAGGAGGAAGCTGAACGCCTTCAACGTGAGGAGGAAGCTGAACGCCTCCAGCTCGAATTCCAGGAATTGCAGGATGCAGAAGTCTCCATCACCGCCAAGCTCCAGACAGCCAGTGAGCAGATCATTGAGCGCGCCTCCACTTTGCGGAAGGAAGTCGAGGAGAAGACGCTGAAGTGGTTCCCGTCGCGACCCCATGACCGAGGTAAGTTGGCTCATTTCCGACGACGCAACTTCAACATTCACCTAACATCTCTCACAGGCCACACGCCTTATGTGCTATTTGCATTTCACCTTTGTTCTCTCCACCTTCTGTTGTTGGGCTGAAGTTTATCTGGTTGGGCTCATACGTTCCTCGAACCCTGGTTAGCGATCGTCACTCGTACAACACAGATTCATGAATTACGTTATCTGCCGCCACCTCCTTGTTTTCAATTCACCGTGTCTTCACCGTGCTCTCTGCCACCCGTGACCTCTGCCACCCGTGATCTCTGCCACCCAGCTCGGTGACCGGTGATGTTTTCTGTTGCTGCCAGCGTGTTGGCCGAAGCCTTGGTGAAGGGAAGAGACCTTGTCAGCGTCACCGGAACCGCGTCGTAGAAGAGGATGTGGAAGCGTCCGTGTGGATTCCAATCCGCCGTCAATCTGGTCCATCGGGCGACGGGCCACCGCCAAGTAGTAGATGACGAAGGCATCCGTGCTCAGGGCAACATTTTGCAGTGGACTCGCTCCTGCGAGCACGGATGCCTTCGAGTTGTCGGTTGGAATGGGCGCGCACGACGATGGAAATCGAGTTGCCGCGATTGCGGGGGGTGGGGTTGGGGTCGGGGTGGGCGCGCACGCGACGATGGGCGCAACGCGAAATCACGTGTCCGCCAAGCACCGGCCCGGTGCCTGCCGAGGTACGCCATCACCGTTCGCGCCGCTCGCCTTCCGTCGCATCAACCCCACCCCCGCAATCGTTATGGCTTCGCAGCGCCGCGTCTCCGCATCCATCTATCCCGATGCCACGACTCACTCTGCGCCCGCAACGCCTCCCCCCTCTCTCTCGCCTCGCCTCTCCGGCTGCAGCCCGTTCACATTCTCCGTCTCGACGACTTCAGCGAGCATCACGAATCCTCCAAACCACCAAGACAAAAAGTTACCCACCGCTATCAACCATCGCCATGACTTCCTCCACTGTCCGTCCTTGACGACGCTCGCATCGTTGCTCTCATGGAGGGCACCAACCTGACGTAGGCGGAAATTGCCAGACACTTCCCGAACAAGACGCTGTCCCTGGTCCGGTACTGCCGCTCTCTCGAGGCCGATGAGTTACTCTTGGATCCTCCACCACTCTTTGAGCCACATTCTCTTGATACCCTTCCCAGTAGTGTTGTTCGCCGGCGCCGCCACCACTGTCCCGAGGTGGGTCTTCCGCTTAGCCTGCCTCGTCATAAGCCGAGTCCCGCCACTGGAACGTACCTCGACTTCGCACCGCACCACCGCCATGCAGCCTCCCCCCCAGGGCCAAGGGCCACAACCACATAACCTCCAGCGATGAGCGTCGCCGCGGTACGTTCCTGCCCGCCGCCACGCCCGCCTGCCGTGGTGGCCATCACCCGCCGCTCCACCAAAGGCCCGCTGGACGCCGACTTCGACGAGTGCGTCATCTCTGCTAATGCCGCCAGCCACTCTGGCCCTGCGCCCTTATCGCCGAACCCCTTCTCCCACCCGCATTTCCAACACCAACAGCATCTCCAGCAGCCTATTACGCCCACGCGCCAAGCTCAGCTGTCGCCCTCCACTTCGCATCGCCGAATCTCTTCTCCCACCCGCATTTCCAACACCAACAGCATCTCCAGCAGCCCATCACGCCCACGCGCCAAGGTCAGCTGTCGCCTACTTTCTCTACTCTTGCGTC
The DNA here is from genome assembly GCA_023089105.1 of Lasiodiplodia citricola. NCBI lineage: Eukaryota > Fungi > Ascomycota > Dothideomycetes > Botryosphaeriales > Botryosphaeriaceae > Lasiodiplodia > Lasiodiplodia citricola. Next base: position 179,899 of record JAJNLL010000073.1, on the reverse strand, counting down.
TGTCCTCGAGTCCCCCGACAAGGACCATGACTTCCTGTTGCACGCGAACAGCTTTCACCCCCTCCCCCGCCTCCAATTAGCCTCCGCCCTCCACTTCGCTCCGTGATCTCCTTGGTGGTGGACACTACCACTCGGGTAGTGACCCGAGTACCCTACCGACCGATGGCACTACTGAGCCTTCAGCTGCCACCTGTGCATTCGGTCTCCAGAGGGCCGTTCTTTTGTTTTTCTTTTTTTCGGTTTGAGCTTCTGCTTGTCTTCCGTCGCCCTCCTCCTGTTTCTCGAAGGAGGCATCTGCAACTTGAACCCTCATGTCGCCGTTGGGGGCATTGCTTGTAGCTGAAAGGCGTATCGTCTAGCATGTCGATGGCCAGCTGGGCGGATTCAGGGCGATGGTGGATGATGACATGGGCTTCTCCCTTGAATTTGCCGTTTTCGTCCCGATTCAATGACCCCAGCCAGTTGCATCGATGGAATTTCTACAACGGAGAAGTAAGCATGACTGTGTGACCGATAGCAGATTATCTCGGACTTTGCCTATTCTCAATTTTTCGGGCCAGCATTTCCCTAATTAATATCACACTAAGGTGAGACCAGAACATCTACCTGTCGACATGTCGAGTGAGACGCCGCAAAGGCTTCAGCATTGCCAGGCCCGCCGGGCGGTGTGAGAAGGGCAAGGCATCTCATGTCAGATTACACATGCATGACACCATTGGGTGGTTGTATGTCGAACATCAGTGATGACATAGAATTTCCGAGGGTCGTCCGGTGAGACGACTGCTTACAAATCCGGAAGACGGATAGGCTCCATTACCGCGATACCCACAAAGCTTTTGTTGATGACCTGAAGTTTGTAACACGAAAGTGGGGCTACACACGCGTTCGCAGTTGGTTTTGGTTTGTGCCCCGCTTCCTTCAGGTCAGACCTGATAAGCACAGACAGCACTTAAATAATTCTTATTAGCAGCCCCCGCCTAGTGTTTTATTTTTTTTATTAACAAAAAATTACATCTCAGCGACGGACTAACATCTCCACATCATGGCTGCAACGCCCAACCTGAGGATCCCAGCTTCCGATGCGACCGTCCAGGTCAGCATCATCAATCCCGGAGCCAGGATTCGCCTTCCTGTGTCCGGCTTTGTGCAGCCTGCAATTGAAGGCCATACTCATCTGGATGCCCCTGCGTATTCCTTCCTGATTGAGCATGCTCAAGGGAAATTTCTCTTCGACCTGTCCATGCGCAAGGACTGGGAGAATCTCGCACCGCCGATCGTAAACCAAGCAAAGGATGTAGACAGCGGTGCGCTGGTTGAGGTGGAAAAAGATGTGATCGAAGTCCTGGAGGAGAATGGAATCAAGGGGTCGGAGATCAAATCTGTGATCTGGAGGTAATTGAGAAAGAACATCTTGCTGACGGAACAAGCTAATCAAATCGTAGTCACTGGCACTGCGACCACATCGGAGATATGTCCCGGTTCCCCAGCTCGACCAAGGTTGTTGTCGGCGCAGGGTTCCTGGAAAAGCTCACTCCAGGGTATCCTGTGAACCCCAACAGCTTGCTTCTCGAATCAGACTACCAGTATGCCTGAAGCCCACGACGGCGCATCCTTAAACGAAAACTAAGACTATTCTACCAGAGGCCGGGAGGTTCAAGAAATTGACTTCTCAACCCACCCCAACCGCCTTCAACTTGGCCCTTTCGATGCTGTTGACTTCTTCGGCGACGGCAGTTTCTACCTCCTCGATACCCCGGGCGTAAGATCCTTCTTCTCTAAAAGGAAAATGGCTTCAACTTGAAAGTTTCAGATACTAACACGCCGCTCTCAGCACGCCATCGGCCACATCTGCGGGCTCGCGCGCACTACGCCCAACAGCTTCATCCTCACCGGCGGCGACATAGCGCACCACGGCGGAGAATTCCGGCCTTCGCCATTCCTCCCTCTCCCGGAACAGGTTGCCCCGTCACCCTTCTCCAGGCCGCCCTTCCAGCTCGGAACCTTCTGTCCTGGCGCACTAATCGAAGCGAAGATACATCCGCAGCAAACGGCAGGCCGAACGACGCCATTCTACAAGTTGGCACCGACGGGCGTGCCGGACCACGACCTGGAGACGGCGCAGAAGTCGGCGGAGCAGCTCGGAGAGTTTGATGGGGATGACGATGTCTTTGTGATTATTGCGCATGATGCGAAGCTGAAGGACATTGTGGATTTCTATCCGAAGACGGCGAATGCTTGGAAGGAGAAAGGATGGAAGGGTATCGGGCTGTGGAGGTTCTTGGAGGATTTTGCGGGGGCGGTGAAGTCCGAGGCTGATGCGTGCCAGAAGTTGTAGCTTCGCACGCTACTGGTATTACCTTGTGGTTCGATATCTCCCCTCATCTATTTTCTTTGAGATCAGGAAAGCAGAAAAAAAAAACCATTGACCGGCTATTCGAACAACATAGAAACTCAACTCATATCCAACTCTCTTCATAAACTATGGTATATTCCTCTCTTCCCTACGCCTTCCGAAACAAAAAAAAAAAGGTATCAGAGCACAACACACCTCCCTCTCACCTCCCCCACAATCTTCAGCACAGCATCCATCTCCTCCCGCATACTCGCAATCGTATGCTTCAAGATACCCCGAATAGTGAGGAGCGGGAACTTCTCCTCGACCAGCCGCACCGCCTGGCTCAGCCGCGCCACCTCGAACTCCAGCGTGCCGACCAGGCTCCACAGGCGCAAGCCGGGCGACAGGCTGCTGGACGACGAATTCGACATGGTGAAGCCGCCGATGCGCTCGGGGAGCTTGGCGAAGGCGTCGAGGATGGGGGTAGGTGATGGTGCGGGGGCAGGTGCTGTTGTTGATGTGGATGTGGATGTGGAGGCGGAGGCGGAAGAAGAGCCGGCGGTAGTGTTGGTGGTGGTGTTGGTGGACGGATTGGTGGAGGCCGAGGAAGGACCGGCGGAGGAGGACTCGGGGGGGTAGGCGCCCGCGGTGAAGACGAGATTCGGCGGCGCCAGGTCGGTCCAGGTGATGCGGCTGATGGCGGAGCAGCACGAGCAGGCCGGGTTCTCGGCGGCGGTGAAGAGGCTGCGCGGCTTGCCCTCGGCCAGCGCGGCGTCGATGAGGGAGAGCAGCTGCTTGTACAGGTCCAGCATCAGCATGACGGGCGCGCACAGGAGCAGGCACGATGTGTCGACCGAGAGGGTCTTAAGCAGCTTCTCGCGGTGCCGGAAGCGCGAGCCTTGCGTGTTGAGGTAGACGGCGATGTCGGCAACTTGGTGCGTGTCGGAGAAGAAGGGCTCGAGGATCTCGGAGAAGGGGATGGTGAGCGTTTTGCCGGATTGGAGTGCGGTGGTGGCATCGGCAAGGGAGGCTCGGTGGTTTAAAAGACGGGATTGCAGGCGTGTCAGGTGCTCGAGCATCTCGTATACCACATGTTCTCGAGGAGCTGGCTCTGTTGGGTTGGTCGGTTCGTCCAGGTTTGCCGAGTCGGTAGGGCCATCTGTCAATAGAAAAAAGGCGCTGAAATCAAAGTCGGGAACGTGAGTTGGGTCATTTAGGGACGCTTCAACTGGAGGTAGTGTCAGCTTGCGGAGGAGAGTTGATATGGAAGTTGTCACTGACTCTGCGGATGAACCGAGATGTCGATTGTCTCTAGATCATCGAATAAATTATTCGGGAGACCGGTTACACTGCTGTGAGAAACAGTGGAGGTTTCGGCAGTAGATTTGGAGCCGTCGGAAGTTTGTTGCGAAGCTTCGGCGGGTTGTTGTTTGGTTGCTTTGGTAGGCCGGCCTGATTTTCCGGCAGGGCTGAAAACGCAAGCTGTACTGTCGCGCAGGCATCGATCACAAGGACTGCGCCCTCCCGTGCAGCGCAACTTCTTGCCATGGCACCGGTCACAGGCTTGGCGCACCGTAGAGGAAGACACGTGACGAGATGGGCCTCTGGATGAAGACATCACGCAAAGCAGTAGCAAGGGGCGCCTCGGCGGCCAGGTGAAATAAGGGCAGACGCGTCTGTTGGATAGCGCCGTGATGCAACAATGGATCTGGGGTATTCTGAAGCTGAATTTAGTACTTAGCTGGCATGAGTCAGGGGTGTTTGAGGTAGAGGTTTGAGGTAGCTCTGAGAGTGTTGCCTGAGCGAAGGTGTCAGCTCTCGCCACTGACGCCTACCTTTCCCGCCGGCCGGCCCCCACGCCAATCCTCCCCGGCATTTCTTCGTGCGCCACAACCCGTCCACAATTTAACACGCAGTGACAATGTACGGTGCAACATTAATCTACTTTCGTGTGTGTCCCCAAATTGACTTGGTGTCTCTGCTTCCCCTGGATGTATGTTGCTTCCTGAGGAAAATGACTTTGATGGCACAATTTACCACTTCCCGCGCAGTTTGTTGACTTTATCCACCAAAAAGATTGTCGGATATTTTATTAAAATAGTAAGAATATTACAATGTAATACATCGAAAAGGCGGCCAAAAAAAGGCCATTAACTAGCCAAACTCCACGCGTTTCCTCCTCTATTCGACCATTTCAGCTGTTGTTCCAGCTCCATGCTTGCCCGACGCCCGTCTCCTCTTTCCAAAAATTAACGCCAACACAGCGCAAATAAATGACAGCCCAGCAAAGCCAGCCACAGCCGCAAACTCCATCCTGTAAACCTGGGAATATTCCGCTCGAACCATCATTGCCTGCTCCTTTTCCAGCGTTGCTAAAGCCTGACTCGGCTGTTTTAATAACGTCTGCACCACATCAACCGGGAGTATTTGCCTTAGCCTGCGCGGTAGCTCCTCGTTAGCAATTGCAGAGGTCACTGCCAGCGCAACCGGGCCTCCCATGGTGCGCGTCATGTTCAACGCCCCCATGGTAACGGCACCATCTTTCACCTCGTCTTCCAGTTGAACCCTGGACGCCACCATGAGCGTTGGGATCCCAAACCCAAAGCCAATTCCAATCAGGACTTCGTATCCGTACACTCTTGCATCGAAGCCTGCATCGCTGTTGAAGCCCAAAGTGCACAGGAGCCCTCCACCAAGGACCTGTAGTGCACTCGTGGTCGCGAGGATTGGAAGCACGAGGCGAGTGCTCTTGCTGTAGATCAGTCCAGCTATTGCGGAACAAAATGACGAAACAAGCAGCAAAGCGAGCAGCTTGACACCTGCAGCCGTTGCTGAGAGACTGTACAGTAGCTGCGAGCGGCGCGGCAGGTTGATAATGACGGTGTAGAAGACGGCGCCGAGGAAGAATGCGGACCTGTAAAACCAAGCGGTTAGCGAGTATATGTAAGGCCAAAGGGATCAACACCCACAGAAAAATCAACACAATCACCGGATTGCGCAGCAATCTGAACGGAAACAGCGGCTCAATCCTCGTCTTCCCCTCGCGCCCATCCAACTTCCACTCCCACCCAAAGAACAGCAGGATGGTCACACCCGCAGCCACCAGCACACCAATAATGACACCACTATCCCACGCATACGTCGACCCCCCCGTCTCCAGCCCATAAACCAGCAAAATCGCCCCGCCCACCGAAAACACCGCACCCACATAATCCACCCTCACCAAATCCGCCAGCACAATCGGCGTCCGCGGCCCGGGCAACGCAACTCCCACCAACCCCGCCGCCACCACCGCCACCGGCACATTCAGCAAGAAAATCCACTTCCACGCCCCCTCATCCCCCAACTTGCCCCCCAACAACGGCCCCACCACATTCGCGACCGCGAACGTCATGCCCGTCACCCCCGAGTAGAACCCCATCCAGCGCATCGGACAAACCGCCATGACCGTCACAAACGCGAGGCTGAATATGACGGAGCCCCCCACGCCCTGCAGCGCGCGGAAGACGATGAGCTGGTCCATGGTGCGCGCGGCGCTGCAGAGGCCGGAGAAGAGGGCGAAGAAGAAGAGGCCGGCGAGTAGCGTGTTGCGCGGCGTGAAGATGTCGGAGAGCTTGGAGAAGACGAGGAGGAAGCCCGAGTACGTGACGAGGTAGGTCGTGACGATCCAGGTCGAGCGCGCGGCGTCGGAGAAGTGCGTGGAGATGGCGGTCAGGCTGGTGGCGATGATGGTGGTTTCGAGGGCGGAGCAGAAGAGGCCGAGGCAGAGGCTTTGGTTGGGGGGAACAAGAGGGTCAGTGGGCGAGGGTGGATGGAGGGAGGAGAATAGAGCATACCCTAGCATTGATACGTGCAGTCGCCATCCGCGGAGGGCGTTGGGCGGGTCGCGAAGCTTGTGGGTTTGGTCTTGGACGGTGGTTGTTGTGCTGCCGTCCTTAATGGGCGCCTTTTCGTTGTCCATCGTTGCCAGGGATGGAGTATGTTAAGGGAGGTTTGTATATGTAGGAAGCTGTATAAGTAAAGTCCACGGCCAAGGGAAACAAAATGCAGATGAATGCAGTTTCAGTAGGGTGGAAATAACTGAGCTGTTCAATACGAAGACCAAGTAAGGAACACCGCCTTAATATTTGTAGTCAGTGAGTCACGAACAACATATCCAACCCCTACTGCAGAAACAGAAATATGGTGTGACGTTTGCAGCGTCTGCACGTTGCGGCGGTTATTTGATTGGTAGAATGCTCAACTCGATGGGCGATCCCGGATGTAACGGTCTGTGGCGCGAATCCTTCCCGGTGGGTTACTCAAAAACCCGCCGAGCGTGTTGCAGCAACGCCCTCGATCTTGTAAAATTTCCTCCGAGAGATCAAGACTATTTGAAAGTCCTGAAGACACGTATTAGTTGCAGCTGCCTGCAAATGGTGGTGTGTAAGTGCCTCGGAGGGTTACAAGCCTGCAACAATGGTCGAGTACCCTCCATGACGACAGCCCTCATGACACTCAGGATCCGAGGGCATCAAAAGTCTCATCCTCCTCGTCTTACCGTCCAGATGACTCTTCAACTAAGCCTTAGCAGGCGTCTCGGAAGTGAACTCGAATGACTGTCAGAGAGAAGATGACTCGCCTTCAATCAACTGAGTCATCCACTCAAATTCCCAAAGTAGATTGTTGGTAGGGCCCCGGGATTCCCATCCCTGCTCGCCAAACTGTTCACTGCAAAAGTAGTCGCATATCCAATTTCGGCATCCCCGTGAAACACTCTCCTGGTTTAGACGGCTTCCAAATATTATGATACGCATACAAATTGTGCACGTCCAGTGAGAAAAGTCACCTCTCCAATAGTAACAAAGGGGCTAAACTCGGGAGTTCTCGCTTTGCAAGGCGAATCAACACCACTCTGACAACGCTTAACCGCTCAATGCATCAAAAAATTCTTCTTCATCCTCTTCATCCTCTTCATCATCTGACAGATCTACAACAGGTCTGTCGTTCAAGCCGACCCTAGTCGTAGTTCTCTTCCACCATCGATAAAATGTCACACTTCTTTCTCTCTGATCATCATGCATGGCCTTGTACCGCTCGAATATGTCTAGTGCTGTCTCACCATTCCTCGACAACATCTGTGGATCCATTTCTGTCCCAACCGCTTCCATCAGTATATTCAGCGTTTTTGAGTCACCCCACCCGGCGGCCACATGAAATATGGAGAGCCCCGAGACTGTCTTGACCGCGGTGTCTGCTCCGTGAAGAAGGAGTTCACTGAGAATCTTGTGACTGTTCTTCCTCACCGCATGTATGATCGGAGTATCACCGATGCAGTCAGCGGAATCAATCATCGAGCCGGACCCGAGTAGAATCCGCACTATTTCCACATCTGAGAAGCGCGCGGCATAATGCATGGCCGTCCAGCCAAACGAAGTGGCCCAGTGCGGGTCCGCTCCATGTCGCAGCAACACTTCAACTAGTGCTGCATTCTTAGATTTGGCGGCGTTGTGCAGTGGGGAAATGCCGGTGATGTCCACTAGTGTTACGTCGGCACCGCTACCAAGTAGAGTCTTAGTCGAATGAAGATCTTCCTTGAATACGGCCCACCATAGAGCAGTCCGCCCTAAAGAGTCGGTTCCATTTATGCTGCATGTTGAGATCGCGATTGCTTCAGCTAGGTCTTCGTTGGATATTCCCAGTACGATTCTGTGTAAAAGTGGTAGCTCCAATTCGTTTACCAAAAAGTCTGACTCAGTTCCAATATATGACTGGCAAGACTCGTGAATCTGGCTGGACAATTTTCCAACAAGGCTCTCCTCAGCAAAAACCAAGGTTGCCGATCTGCTAAGGTCAGCTTCTGCGTCATCCGGTGGATTTGAATCGCTTGCCTGCCGTAACGATCTTCTACGGTTGGATCCGCGCCTTGATCAAGTAGAAACTTTGTTGCTTCACGGTGACGATGGAATACAGTGAGCTTGAATAGCAATTCAGTCAGTGAATACTAGTAAAGGAAGCTTGTCGGCCTTACTGCCAGAGCTGCCAGCCCGAAGTTTCCATCAACATCATTGAGCCTTGATTGTCCAGTTTTCAACAGAGTCTTCATAGCTTCTGTATCACCTTTCCAAGCCGCTGTGAACCATGCAGAGTCCCACGGCACTACGTTCCGGACGGAGAGTGAGAATGAGGGTTCTGTCATTGCTGAGGACGTGTAGGCCAGGGTAATTGCCTTTGCCAGAAACCAAGCCGGGAAGTAGTATGTAGCCCTCACGCTAGATGGGCTAGGACTGCAAGTGTCTTTGCAATCCAAAGCAGAGCATTGCCTGGTCGATCTGGGAGCTCCGCTATACCCCACGAGAAGAGCTCCAAAAAGGCGAGTCGATATCGACTGCGTTTGCGGGCGTGAGTGGCACGAGCACCTGCAATCAGACGATCTCTTCCCTGGGGTTTGTTGTCGGACAGACAGAACGGCCAGCGGAGATGGCGATGTGAGAGGACGACCGGGAAGGGTTTGATCATTCGCATATCGTTCAACTTCTGAATTTACGGGTGTTGAGCTTCCATCATTCCTCATGGATTGTAGATCATTCGTAGAGCGTTGAGTTTGCTGATTTAAGGTCACATTGAGTTGCTCAAGAAGTAGCCCGACCTTTTGCAAGTCGAAGCTATGATAAGTTAGCGAATCAGCCAAACTGTATGAACTGAATGTGCGGCCTTACGAATTACTGGTGACCATCAGCGTAATTGCCTGCAACCGTATCTCCCTCAAGTCTGTCTGGCATGACCGAATCTTACTCCTGTAATGGACCCACACAAGACGGTCGAGAGCATTCCTATCGATCACGTCGACCTTCTGGAGGAATGTTTTGATGGCCGCAATTTTGCTGTCAGCATCGCGCAGCTTCATTTCCAGATGTGGACGCATATCGGGTCGCACAGCGCCCGGATTCCTCATTTGCGCAACAAGAAGATTGAAGTCGTTCACCTCGTTCGAAAGCGCTAGCAGTTCGTCGGGAGCGTCCCGCAATCTCTTGATCAACTGACCCAACTTGCCTGCTGTTTCGGCTAGTGTGATGGCGCCACTTACCACTCCAATAGCTTCCGCCATGGTGGACAGAGAACCGGGCTGGTGCAGCGTGAGGATGAAGCTGAGTGACAAGGTTGCAGCATGAAGTGGGGCTGATTTTCGTTTTTGTCTTGGGGGCTGAATCTTTGCTGAGGTAACGTCATGTGTAACCTGGGCTCTCGACCAATGAGGAGACAGACGTATTTTGATCAATACTCAATTCAGTGAATACCTCGCAACTATTCTAATGACGGCAGGAAAGTCTTTGGACGCTTCACAACTCAAGCTCTATAGCTCATGCAGGTGTCAGCGGCCCTCCACCAGACAAATCAAACGTGGTTATACCAGGTTCCTTGGAGGTGAAGTCGAATAAGGGTCTCAGAGAAGATTACTCTCCTTCAATCGACTGAGTCATCCACTCAAATTCCCAGAAAAGATTGCACGAGTCCAACTTGGAAAATTCTTGTCCCAGCTCTTCGTACTTCTTTCTGCTGCACAAGTACTCGCTTATCCGTTCTTGGTTTTGCCAACAAACAGCTGCGTGCTCCAGGCGGTTGACCCATGCATCCCAAACTGCCTTGTAGCTATATTTGATGCCATAGATAGTCTCGAGCGCAACACTTTCAAAACAGCATCTCCCAGGAACGCGTATGAGCCGGAACTGTCCATCTCCGTTCTGCATTTTCCAACGACTGCAGATCAGATTCGGCATGCCGCAGCGGTGGCATCCAAGGCGAAGTTGGAAGTTGACAGCCCTCTCAGCTTGGACCAACTCCGCATGTGCCTTCAGCGCCAACGTGTTTGCACACGCGCGGATACTGTGGTCCGACGGCTTTCCTATAGCCTTGCAGACCATGCACACGTCTCTGAAGCGGAGTAGCCGGTTTTGAGCTTCTTCCAAGCGCAGATATACGGGCTTCATTTCGCAGGCAGTGCTTATTACGTAGTCCAAGCGATTCTTCTCGTCATTTAGCTCGAAGGCTCTCTCTTCTTGCTGTTGGGCATCGTCGTCCTCCAATTCCCGTAGGCGCTGTGCGGTCCAAGTGCTTTCCTGGATCAGTTCCTTGACTACCTTTAGTCGCTGCTGTTTGGCTAGGAGTTGAGCATTCATCGCTTTGATGAAGAATCCGAGGGGCTCATCACGGTAACGCGGTTGCAATGCCACCGCCGCATCCTCCTTCTCCCCGACCGGATGGAGCTCGACTCGATATTTGTAGTCGGCAAGGAGATGTCGGTACGAGCCGTATAGTTCGTCGAGCGCCGTAAAAATGCCAGGAACGTAGGATCGGTCTGTTTCCCTCTGCTTCGCCATCCACGCCTGCATCGCAGCCGGGTCATCAGTCCTGGCCCACTCCGTCCACAGCGTGTCAGTCAGCAGGCCATCCTCGAAGCTGAGCAGCGCAGCAACCGCTCGCCGTGCCACCTCAATGTTCTCGCAGTCGGCCACCGTTCCATCCCGAGCAGTCAATCGCGGCACATTGCTTCGGCAGTGTTTACTTGGAAAGCTGCAGGCTTTGCATGGAGAGTCGTCTGGCTCATCAATGGCGCCTTGCTTCTGCCTGGGGGTTGCGCGCACGCTCATCTTGTTCAAGTAACGTAGCATTCTTAGCGCACGCGGAGCCTCCTCCCATTGCCAGCATTCCTCCATGTCGTGGTTGTCGGCGGCGGCGTAGTCGCGATAGGCGGTACAGAGCTCGCAGCCAGCGCCTTGCCAGAAATTGAGGGCGATACTGAGCCGCTCCCGCAGAGGCCAGTATCCAAAGGTGCCGAAGCTGCGCTCCCGTTCTCCATCCCATTCCTCCACTGTGATATCATGGCGGCGGGTGAGGGCCCGTCGTCTTGCTGATTGTGCGAGTCCAAGGGGTTGCGGTGTCCCGTGTCTTTCTGGATGCGGAGGGGCCATGGAGCTGCTGCCCGGTCGAGGCTGCTCTTCGAAGGTCAGGCCTGTCTTTCGTTTGCGTGCGAGAGGCGGCATGAGCGTTGTTTTGGTTTATTGGTATGAGACTTGGCGTTGTGGCCAGGTATATACTTGACGCCGCAGGAAGAAGACCTGCAGAATTTTCACGGTAGGGGAGCAATTTGACCCCGGAACCATGTTACTCCTACCTCTGGGGCGCCATGTGTGGCACAGGGTCTCCCCCAACAAGCATTCGACCGGTGTAGTTTGGTCATAGAGCCACTAGACCCCTTTGTTGGGCTGACTAATTCTTGGGTTCACTAATTTTTGTTGGTCCGCTAAATACCATCTTGCTTGTTAGGTGCGAGGACAAAGCGTTACTGCATAAATCTAGCGTGATCATTTACGGGGCAATACCAAAAGCAACCCGTTTAGGATAATCGTGGAATCATTTCAACGAGAGCTGCATCTTCATAAATTCGGTTCGTCGGGCGTCTTTCGACTAATCCACGGATGACAACTAGATCTGCAGAAGCTCCACAGCTCTAATAGCTGTGCTCTAGTTTATACTATCTCATACTCATGCAGGTGTGAGCGACCCTCCACCAGACAAATCAAACGTGGCACCATTCAACCACGCATTTCCATCCTCGCTGCTATCATACGTCACCGTAAACCCCGCACTCTCCACATTCGCCAAACTCGTATCCTCATTCGTAAAGTTGCCGAGCACCGTATCACCGGTAACAATCCACTTGCTCGTTCCGTCCAGCGCCACGCTCACGGTTCCGTCGACGTCGCCTCCCTCTCCCAACACAACCTTGCCCGTCCAGGTTGAGTGCTCCGCCAAGGACCACGTCACAGAGCTGCCGTTGTACACCACAACGTCGCCAGTAAGTTCGCTTTCCTCGATGGTGACGTCTACCTGTGCGGGGAGAATGGCAGAGTTCTCTTCGGCGCCGGCAAAGTAGGAGAACTCTTGAGTGACCTGCGAGCTGTTGGCGACGAGTAGCAGGCCGGACGCAGTTGTGAAGTTCGTGCTGTAGATGGAGGCTGTGGCGATGACGTTTCCGAACCAGAGTGCAGGGCCGTCAGCGGCTGTCACGGTCAGTTTGGAGGAGGCGAAGGAGATGTGCGCTCCAGATTGCCGTTCCGAGGAGGAGAACTGGTTGTCTTGTCAGAATGAAATATTCAAGAAACACGAAAACAGAAGCGGAAGTCAAACACAGAAGCAGACTTACCATGACCGTTCCAGCCAGCAATCCAGCCGTGAAATCCACGTGGTCGAACTCAGCAATCTGCGGCCCATCCGAAAAGAGTGCGGGTGCTTTCTCGGCCAGACCAGCAACATTCTCTCCCTTGACAGTACCGAGCGCGTAGAACAGTGCGGATCCGATGCCAGCCGTGTGAGCCACAGAATCGGACACATTCACCACGCCGGCCGGGGTGTCGCCAGAGAACGATGAACAGCGGTTGCCGCCAGAGTAGTGACGAAGGTTCTTCCCAACAATGGTGGCGTTTCCTGCAGCATAAAGACCGTGAGAAACCGGGCCAGAACTGTACAGATCGGTGTCGGAAACGTAGACGATGGTGTTGTCGCCGAAGGCAAAGACGTTGGCGGCACCGTTGTGGACAGTGATGTTGGAGTGGGTGATGGAGGCCGATGATGCATTGGCAACATTGATGGCTGCGTTCAAGCCGTAGAAGCTGGCTTGGTACAAGTTGGAGCTGTAGCCGTGCTTGATCACATCCACATAGGACAAGTTGAGCTGGGCGCCGTCTGTCACAACAATGACACTGGTGTCGTTTGCGTCGACGGAGAAACTGGTGTGGTCTGCACTGGTGACATTGCCGTCCGAGTAGTAGTATGGACCTACGATGTCGTTGGTCTGGTAGAGGATGGGTTCGATGTCGTACACGGCCTTGATGGAGTTGTCGGACACATCGGCGGCCAAGTCGGCAAAGTTGCTGGGATCGGTAACCGAAACAGCAGCCAAGGCCGCACCCGAAAACGAGAGGAGGTGAGCTGTGCTAAGCATGCTGAGAGATGGCTAAGCTCGGTGGCAAATTGGCAAACTGTTGCAAGAGGCTCTTCCGGCGCTGAAGTTCCTGGACTGTATGGGATCACCTCTAAGACCTCAACATACTTTATACACTCTTTACTCCACTCTTGAATTGTTGTTCTCGCTGTCCGTTGTCCACTACGAAGCCGAATGCCGGAGAGAAAAGCCTGTGCCGCAAGCTTGGCACGAAATGAGGAAATGAGCGAATCGTCACCGAAATTCCTGATCCTGCGAATTGCCCCGTGACTGCATGCTGGTCTTGGGTCGAACAAAGCATAGTGACATGCTGCGTTCATGAGGGTCCGCTCGAAAAGGTTAATGGAAGCGGGAAGATCTGGGGAAAATCTGGGGTAGGGAACTTTCCCGCGTCGGCTGACGCGTACGTGTGGAGCCGAACATGAACCCGAGCCAACAAAACACAGCTTCGGCCTGGATTTTCTTCGGAATGTGGGCCTTAGGCTAATCCTTATTACAGTCTATAGTGGTACAGAACGGCTACAAGTCCGATGACGAATGAGAACCGTTGCATAAATTCTGACGTTGCATTGTCCAAGTAGAGCGGGCCCACTAAAGCTAACTGGCCAATCGATGTTTGCAGGTACACAGAACTCAGGTATTGCAGTGGCTGCATTGCCTTTTAGATTTATCGACACGCATTCTGCTACGAAAGACTATATTACCACGATTCCTTCGGGCTTTTGGTTCAGCTACTTGGGAGTGAAGGGATAGTTACTCTCTGTCTCGCAGCCCGAAAACTTTCACGATAACCATCTCCACACTGCTCGTTTCAATCGCAATCAAAGCCGTTGGTGCCAGACACGTGGTCACACCGGACCTTTGTCACGTCATCCCCAGTCTCCGTGTTTGTGAGATCGACACCGGACATTGTAATGTCTGTGCAACCGCCCGAAGCCTCACTGCAATCCAGCCAGGCTTTGTAGCTAGTGTTGGCGTCTCCAGTCCAGTCCTTCAGCGTCATGTTCGAAATCTCAAACAGGCTGCTGTCACAATCTCCCGTGGTACCGCTGAAGGTTGTGCACTGGGTGATGTAGAATGGGTAGCGTTCCAGCTCGGAAAAGGTGAAATCCTCCAGTGCTGCCCCGGAAGTTAGTCTAATAAAATGCCAATTTGAATTGTTTGTACTCACTTGCATTCTTCAGGTCTGACCCACATTTGTTAGCTGCTTTTTCTCAACGGCATTTTATCACAGGACTTACATCCGATCCCCCCTCCGCCTCCGTTGGGAGGGTAGTCGACTTGGTCCCCTGTCCACGTTTTCACGTAAGATCCATACCGCGTTCCCAAGAAGGTGTTCCTCCGGGCAGTAACGTTCTCCACACGCTCCCACACGCCGTCGTACTGGCCTAGGCTGCCAAAAGCAATGCCAAGTGAATTGTCAAAGGTGGAGTCTTCAATTAAGATGTTTGTCGAGTTAGCCTTTAGAGCAATTGCGTCGTCGCCGTTGCGGATATACATGTTGCGGAACGTGATGCCATCCGAGTTGATCGTATCCGCGCCGTCGGTGTTGCGTGCCGGCGCGCTGCTGCCCGAGGTGCTGTTGATGTAGACGCCGTTGAAAAGCACGTTGCTGGACCACATTATGGCCATCGTCCACATCTGGCTCTGCACCATGCGTAGGTCTTTGAAGGTCATGTTCGAAGCTTCCCATACTGCAAGGGCGTGCGGCCGCCTTGGGTAGTTGGATTCGCCGTTGACCAGATCGTACCTGACTTACGTCAGCAACCTCCGCTGGCTAATAAATGCTAAAGCGGAGGGAAGGCCTGCCATGCTTGCCCGTTGCCATCCAGAGTACCGTATCCGTGTCCATTGACCGTCACGTTCGTGCCGCCGAGGAACCATGCCGCGCTCCCGTTTTGGAAGCCCGTCCACTGGTTGTGCGAAAGCCAGTAAGAGGTGTTATCGCTCCACTGCATTGTTCAGCAACTATCCAATCCAAGGCCCTACACGCTACGTACCAGAAGTGTCCCGTAAATGTCAATTTCGGCGTTGGACAGACCTGTGGTCGTCATAATCTGATCAATATGGTAGGTCGTATTCTGGAATATGACGCGTCCGTCGGTGCCGCATTCTTCAAAGGCTTTGAGGATTGCGGGAGTATCGTCTGAACCATCTTCGTTTGCTGAAATGGTGCAGCTTGAACGGCGTTTCAGGTCAATTGCGACTGAAGCACAGGTCCAGAGGAGCAATAGAGAGACCACGGCGGATCGTGCAGAAAGCATCTTGTGCACACCGAAGAGTAGTAGCGGAATTGGGGAGGGAATTGGAAGGCTTGCTATGGAAGACTAGGAAGAAGCATGGATATCCACGCCTATATACGCTGATGATACATAATCTTTTTTTTCTCCACAATTTCCATGTCCTCAGCGCTTCTGCCGGAGGAAAGGAGATCCTCAATTGGAAAACGCCTATTCGGGAACCTCGGGAGAAAGGACAGCGAGGATCGCGTACTTCCACGGTGCGGGTAAGTTTCCGGAAGAAGTTGGGTTTTGGGATGTTAATTTGTGATTGGTGGATCTGGCTCCATACCTAACCCCCCACCACACGGTGCGGCCCGCCTCCGCAACACCGAGAGATACGTCATTAAGCACGAGCACGGCGAAGATCGGTAGGAAATCTTAGGTTGTTTATGTAAAAGACAAGTAACTCTCGCCGAACATTACTTAATCCGGCACAGTTCTTCTCGTTTCTCATACAGCCCCCTCTCGCAGCCGATAGCTAGCGCGAAGAATAACAGGGATTTAGAACATAGCGTAAATATGCCCCAGCTCATCCTTAGAAACAGAACATATGTGGGTAGCTGAAGCTATCGTCCGGACGTATATGTAGAATTAAAAATTCGACATTCTCGTCCGGACGATAGCTTTAACTACCCATGACATGAGCAAAAAACAAATCCACGCTAGCCACCGGCTGCAAGAGGGGACTGTAGATACCCCCTGCACTACAACACTATCAACGTCTCACCTCTGCCGCTAGTCAATTAAAATGGCTTGTCATACCCCCTGTAATTGATCACTCTTACCTTGTTTCGTTGTTTGATTGTCCCGAGACGTAGGGCACGCCCCGCGTAGACTCATTCTTTCTCATCTTATACTCAGTCCGGTGTAGAATCTGCTGAGAACTGTGCGATTGGCGGATCTTTTATAGTGGCTCGCAGATCTTGCACTCATAGACCTTCCTTCGTTCTAATGTCCCGAGACCTCTGCAAGGTATCTATGGAATTCCTGGCCTTTTTTAAAAATAGTATTATCGGAGTGGGAATATGCTGTTTTCACTGCGAACTGCAAATCATTTTCTCCACCACTGCCCGATGTAGGATAAAATTGTCATTCTCTGCAGCGGCTTTACACAATGACGTCTGAAAATCTATTCAAGATTTTTACTAGCTACAATTCAATCTCTCTCGCTAATGAGGCAATGTAGCTAGCGGAAAGACGTCATTGACCCCCATTGCCATAGGTTCTCCTCTCCGCATGAGTGCCACAATTGTGGTTTGCTTCTCGTGTTGAAGCCGGTATCCAGTGCTCTGATGGCCCATGACATGAGGAGTATCATACTCCTCCAGGCCGATGATGCTAGCAACAAATTCGGTTGCAAGGTATGCTCCAGCACGGCGATGAACTTCCCGAAGCGTTGGGCCAGAAATGGCGGAATTGCGCATAGGGGTTGCGAGTAATTTTGCGGAGGTCTTGTGCGTTGCAATAATGGCGAAATCGGCCATGGGAACCTTTCTTCTGCAGAGTATTTTTTCGATGATATCTCCCTCAGTGATAAGGGGAAGCGTGGTGATGTCGAGTCGTGGCGGTGCATTACGGGGCAGCAAAAGCTGGTGAGCCCGTAAGCCGTGGTTGCGGATGAAAATTGGTAGCGCCTCGTCCATGGCCTTGCTCCTGGTTTCTTTGTCGCCCACCACGACAACGGCTTCATCTGCCTCCTGCAGCATGGCCAGGTCCAGTGGACTATCTCCAAATGCCCAAACGTACAGTTTCTGGGTCTTCTTGAGATGGGTTACCGTGGCAGCCTTGACTGCTGGGGTAACAACAAACCCGTCTGAGACACGCCCGCCATCGATAACTTTGACTGTTTCTGAAAGCCCTTCTCTTTCCATCACTTTCTCCCACACGCGTCGAAGGCCACAGCTGACAACGACTACGCCAATATGCTCTTGTCGCGACACCAGCTGCAGAAGCGTCATGAATTCCGGGTAGATCGTGACCTGTGAAGCGACATCCGAGCACAGCGCTTCGTACTTCTCATCATCGACGGCTTCTTCACACAACAAAGCAGCTTGTCGAAAGGCGTCATATGAGTACCCCAAAGGGCTGCTGAAAAGATATTTAAGAGATGATCCAGACTCGCTCCTGGGATGCTGTAAGTTGCGCCCAGAACAACGCCCCAGTGTCGGCCGGAGCCAACGTCCGATCGGCGTCCACGACAAGAACCGTTTCCAACCTGTCCTTGCGGGGCGACACGATTTCGTCCAGCTTGGCTTCGGTGCAAGACAAGTTATGTTCTTCCGTGTGTCGATGAAAATCCCGCAACAGCGCCGAGATCGTACCCAGTAATGACCGGTGTGGGCCGAGAACCGAGAACAAGATGGAATTCTCCCGGCAGAGTACGCGCAGCCTGTCCTTTTCGGTCTGCTGCCATCTCATCAGATGGTCTGTCGTTACAGACGGTCGCGATCGTTCCGTGTCATCACGACGTCGTTGCTCGATGACACCAGCGGGAACGTCCAGGTAGAGAATGTGGGTGTACGTTTGTAAGTCCTTTGAAGTGTAAACCATCTGTCCCTCCTCTTCTCCATCCTTCCAAAACATGAAGTGGCCTGTAGCAATACCAGTCTTTCTAGTGGCGCTACAGACGTTTTGGATGGTGTATATGGCCTGTTCGCGCCACTTGGTTTTCTCCTCGTCGTCCAACTGCTTGAAGGCCTCCAGACCTCCCGGAACAAGAGCTGCAATGACCTCGGATCCTTCGAAAAAGTAGAAATCTGTTTCACCCAGCTCCCGCTTCAACTGATTGAACAAGAAGGTTTTGCCTGCCCCAGGCACCCCATAGATCCCAATGACCTTTGGCTTGGTACTGGCAGTGTAGGCGTACATACGGCCAAATCGATCGATTGTGTCTTGGTCCATTGTTCAGTTGGATCTGATGATATTCGATATTTCCGTGTTGCTCAAAAAGCTACGCAAAGAGTAACTGTAAAATTAAGAACTGCGGGAGTGTTCTCAAGGAGTCAGGAAGCCAATGTGAGGATAGATAGCAGAGTTGCAGAGTAGCTGGTACTTATCTACCCTCCACCACGCTATTTGACATCAGCGCACCAGAGAATCAAGCTACAACCAAACTTTAGATAACATATTTGTTCAAGCGGAAACTTTCAGCAAGCATGCTCTTTGTTTTTCTATCAAACATGTCTGCTATAGAGCTTCCTACACAGCAAACAACGAAAAACAGTACCGCTCAGTTTTCTTTGACCATACTGACAGCGAGCATGATACAGATCACATTGCGATTGTTCGACTAGCTGATTTTCGCATTACTGCCGGGATTACAACCTGGGTCACACGCAGGGACGCCACCGCAATCTCCAAAACAGTTGTGACTGGACATACGCTGAATGGCCCCCACGTCACGCGAATGGTTGGTCGCAACAACGCCTGACCGAGGAGTGTCGCGCATTTGATACGCTGCAGCTTCAAACTAAGCATGCATTGCGATGATGACTGCATGCATTTGTACACGGCGACACTCCATAAAGTGCGGGAAGGCAACAGCTCTGGCACTCAACCTCAATGTTTCCCCCTTTCCTTTCAACTACGCGTTGTCGAAGATGATAGGCCGCAATCGAGGCGTATCCGCGTCTTCGCATATCTCTACATTCGAGCTTGACCGCATCCCTCTTTCCAACAACGATTCTGCAGCAGCATTGTTACATGAGATCAATGACGAAAGGTGGCAGCCGAGGAGTTTGCATTCAGAGGCCACCACCGTGCCACCACCCACAACTCACCCAACAAGATCTCGCAGCATCGCCGCTACTCTGGGATTCAGTGCATGGTTTTACGAAAGCCTTGCGCTGATTCTTGCGGCAGCATCCTTTGTAACGCTCATAGTAATTCTTTCGCGATACGACGGGAAACCTACTCCCGCTTGGAAGGCGGGCATGTCCATCAACGTTCTTGTATCGATGCTTTCCGTTATTTTTCGAATTTTCATTATGCTTCCAGTAGAGCAGTCCATCAGCCAAGCAACATGGGTCGCTTTGAGCAAGGAACCGCGTCCACTAAACGAGGTCATCTACTACGATTCGGCGAGTCGTGGGCCTCTTGGGAGCATCCTTTTGATTATCCGCTTGAGACTTCGGTATGTGCGCGGTCATCTCTTTTGAAATTGTGCTAACCATATTCTGGGAATGAAGCTACTTCGCATGCATCGGTGCCGCCATTATCATCATCGCTATTGGGACAGGCCCTTTCTTCCAGAGTACCCTCGAATTAGCGCCCAAACCTGTAAAAAGTTGGAATTCAGTAGCCATGGCAACAACAGCGACTACTTATGATGGTAACATTGGCTCCAGTGGTGGCGGAGAATTCAGCACAATGAGTAAGTGAGAAGTTGAAAAATGACTCTGGAGCCAGGATATGTGGCTGAAATGACAGGCATTCAGGACACAGCTTACCGCCCTACCTTCGAAGTTCCATGTACAGCGGCCTTCTCTCATCACCAATAATATCACTACCTGATCCCCCATTCAGCTGCCCCAGCGGCAACTGTAAATGGGACCCTTTCGCCACCCTTGCCGTAGGGACCCAATGCGTTGACTTTGATTCTCATATTAGAATGAAGTGTAGCCCCAACCAGCTTAACGACTCCCTGATTACTGTAGATAACTGCGCATTTTCCGCTGCCGATCCAGATGACACTTACACTGAAAGCTTCCTGGAAGGGACAGGCAATCACACTCTTATGAAGATCAAATCGGGGAATCCGGTCATCTTCCGGCAACCTACGTTGACTCAGTTTGGGCCACTGGACATTGGCGACAAAAACGGTGGCTTGGCTCTTGTTCAATGGATCAAAGCCATGGACAACGTCTACCGTCCGGCAGACTCCAGCTTGTTATCTTACATCCAGCAAAATACTACATTCGAAGCACGCAGGTGCCTGATATACGTCAACGTCCGCATCATCTCCGCGCGCGTGCACGGCGGCTCCTACTCGGAAACGGTTCTCGGCGAGATCGTATACGCCGACAACGCAAGCGCCACGGTGTTTGAGGAGGGACCAGGGCTCCAGTTCCACCTCAACGGCAGCGCAGCAGAACACGGAGTCAGGACGACGTTGACATTGCCTCAGCCCGGCAGAACCATGTTAGCGTCCGAGATGGTTAATGAGATGTTCTTCGACAAGCTCGTCAACGCCACCCAAGGCGCAGGGACCGAAGGGCCTGAGATCGCACGGATGCTCTACACGGCTGATAACACTACACAATCCCTGGTGCACATGGCGCACTACCTGACCGTAGCCCTCCGCGCCAACGACACCGTCCTGTTGCAAGAGGGGACGGGAAACAGTTCGGCAATCGCGCCCAGTCAAGCCGTTGACGGCACCGTCTGGGTCCAAGAGATCTTCGTGCGCGTGCACTGGGAGTTCCTCAGCCTCCCGGCGCTGGTGCTCACGCTGACAATGGTGTTTCTGGTCATCACCATTGTTAAAAGTCGACCGGAGAGCATCGGACTCTGGAAGTCCAATCCGCTGACTCTGCTTTTACACGTGGAAAATCGGAGCGCCCCGGAGCATGATCCAATTACTACGTCAGACGAGTTGGGGAAGGTGGCAACGAAGATGCAGGTGGATATAGTAATGAAGGAGGATTGTCATCATGTGGCTCGAGTAGTTGACAGAGTAAATGTTTGATGCAACAGGGGACCGAGAAGATAAGGAGAAAAGAGTAGCTATGATTTTTGACCGGGCTCGAGACCTGGAAGCACGCGACGAGGCTGGACGCGGCGCGTGATGAGTCATCTCATGGCCCCCACCACCGCACCCGTATCTGCAGCCAGGGGGTATCGCATCCAAGGGTTAGCGTGAAAAGTCCTAGGCATAACTATGTCCCAGTTCTTTGATTGGAAAAATAACATATGTGGGTAGCTGAGGCTATCATCCGGACGTGAGTGTATAATTATTAGTTCTACATTTTCATCCGGACGATAGCTTCATCTACCCATACCATGAGCAAAAATCCACGCTAAACATCGGCTGCAGCCAGCTCGTATGACAACATCGTGGAAGGATCAATGCCAAGGCAGGATTTCCGCAAAGTCTACCTCCTTGCGTCCGTTAAATATTGGACTCTCGCCAGTTTCATCCCACATTCGTCTTCCGCTCCATCCCGCTCAAGATGACTTACAACGATCATAAACCGAGCGGCTTTCTTCACGTAATCAAAGGGCTTCCTGTCTTCCTGCCATCTGCACTGTTTATCGTCGCAACCATTGTCGCCCTCATTCTGATGCTGAAACATCGAACATGGTGCGCTTTGGCCTCGGTAATCGCTGGCCCATTCCTCGCCCTCGGCAGCCTCTTCCCGAAGGCCCTCGGGAAGGGTTGGGGACCACCGGGTGGCTCACCAGTCAGGCTGGACAATATCTTTATCTGGTAGTTTGGATCCCCGGTGCTGCTTCATCAAATGGACGGCTGACTATCTGCAAGCATCGGCGCATATCTCATCATGCGACAAGTTCTCGTAACCTTCTCCCGCATGTCCTCTTTCCTCCAACCGGGTTCAGATGGCTCTACGCTGCTGAAGGAACGCAAGACTGCGTCATACCTGCTTCATTTCAATCTTGTTGCCATCTGTGCAGTGTTTATACCGATACTGCGCATATTTGCCCTCTTCCCTGAAATCACCTTTTGTGTCTATTTCGCATACCTGAACTATGCGCACGCCGAGTCCTATACCCGAGCAGCCGAGCGGAAACATGCTGCAACACTATCAGAAGCCGAACCCTCTCGTCCCATGATGGACTTGTTCTTTGCTAATCGGCGAATCGCAGTGATATTAATAGTAAGTCTAGCTTGTTACAACTATTAACAGTCAATGTAAGTCTTACAGATCGACCAGCTTCGGGCCGCATGTGGAGGCATTCTTTCGTTATGTCCCGAATTTCACCTACGCTTATTACTGGACTTTATTACAAGTCAAGGTGCACTGCTTTGTAAGTTTCGTCTTCTCTCTCTACTTGGTGGCTATATTCTAAAAGACATTTGAAGTGTGTTACTGGACCTTCTTTTGCAGCTATCCCGGTTGGTACTTGCCTAAGGAGTGGACATATCTGCGCTATCGCCCGGAACCGAAAGGCTATCAGCCAGTTCCTCTCACGGACCTCAGTTGATCTAGATAAAAGACATATTTGGAGTTATTTTTCAGCACACATTCACGACGGAAAGCTTCTCAACAAGACACGATTCAATTTCAAGCTTTCCAATGGAATTTCAACATTTGCTTTTCAGCATCTTGACATGAATGACACCAGAAACCATGCTCTATAGCCTTTTAACCGTCCTCTAAGCTGCAGGACCCGCTAATAATTTGCTCCTTCTTTGTTATCACATCCGATTCCCGACGTCTCCAGCCCTGTTTGTCATCGACCATCCATCAACCATCCATGTCAACCACATGATGCTCTGACTGTCGCTGCAAACTGGGCTCCTCCGCATGCAGGCCTGGTGATGGCGAGAACCAACCTTCTACGGCAAAAGAGGGAAGAACGGACGCAACTTGTTGCCAACACGCACGAAGACGACCGGGTCGATGTCATGACGAAGCGCAACCTGCTCCAGCTTGCTGTCCTTAGCGGGGTTCACGACCTCGCAGATCGATTTCCAGTTCGGTGCGCCGCAGAGGTAGGCCGCCGTACGGTAGAAAGCCCAGCGCATGGTAAATTTTCCCAACATGAATGCGTAGATCGGCGCATTGTGCAGGGTGGCGAGCGGAGGCAGGTCGCCGACCGGGAAGCCGTCGTACTGGGCGCGGCTGATGGTGAATATGACGTCGGAGCTCTCGCTGAGCTTCTCGGCGATGGTGACTGCGGCATCGCGCTCCTCGATCTCCTCTCGGAGGCGATCCTCGTGCCAGGATGCAGGTGACTGGCGCGCGAGGCCGAGCATCGCGTGCCAGCGGTGGAGGAACTTCTGGAGCATCGGGCGCATTGTTTGGAGTTTCGTGGTTCCTTGTTTTCTGGGAAGGATGGTGGTGCTGGGTGGGCTCAAGCGGTATGCTGGCTCGAGGGCGATGAGGATAGTAATGGAAGTGGGCGAGGCTGTTGCGAAAACCAAGTGTAGTTCGGTCGCCTGCAGGTGGGTGTTGTAGAGAGGAAGAAGAAAGAAGGTCAGACCGGTGGACAGCTGGGTATTTGGGCTTAAGCCGTGGCAGTGAATGTATGTACGGGCCGAGAAGTCCGGTCACTTGGACAGAAATTTGTGATATACCAACCAACTATAACACCTGTGCCTACGGCTGCAAGTATAACACCTGATCTTGCACCGGATGTGCAATGTACTAATACAAAGAACAGTTGGACGCCCGTCAATACTGTTAAATCATGTAGATACCCATGTCTCTTAACAGGCCAGCCAAGTGCACTGGCCGTGTGCCCGTTTGCATTTAGAAGGGCTTTTGAATAGTATCCTGTCAGGAAGATGTTCGTGGATGTGTTACTACAGCACAACGTGAAGTATTAATGTAGAGAGACACAGGTTTGCTCATGAAGCGCAACCAAGGTTAGCGCAAGCGTCCTACAATCACGCTTGTTGATAGCCCTGCCTTGTGGTCCAGCTTCCCTACTCCAGCTCAGCTCGGCACTAAACATTAATTCTCCAATAGTCATCGCTACCGTAACTCTGGCTCTTTAATTCTACGGACAACATATGCTTTTACGCTCACCGTTCGAGCAAACTTGCTTTTGTCGTGTGAATCTTGATCATGTAGCAAGCCTTAGAGCACGGTAAAATTAAGAAACAAGTTGCTAGCAAACACATTTAGCTGCCCAAAGGAAGATTGAATTCCTAGACACATGAAGAGTTTGCTGAAGAGAAAAGAGAACTCGGAGGAGACATGTGATAAATTACCCTGAATAAACAGTAATAGATATCCCTTAAACGGATGGCATCCCCTCACAGTTCATATGCAAAACAACACCGAGTTTCTATGACAGCTATACCAATCAGAGCCTGAACCTTGCTCATTAACATCTTCTATGATCATTTGATGCTGAACCACTGACATTTGTACCCTCCTCTACAACAGCCTTCTGATCTGAGTTCTTTTTGTAGCGGATCAGGGTTTAGAGGATCTGCATGCAAAGGATCACGGAAATGGGGACTGTTGAAGATCTCGCCATACATATCATCTTCGAGAGAGCAATGACCGGCAAACTTGTACTTCAGCCCTTGCATAACTCGCTCTGATCAAAACATATTTTCCGGATGCGGCGTCCGGCGGAAAATACATGGAACATTGTAGCCGTCTAGTATGACGACCCGGTCCACCTCCTGGATGATCTCGTGACAGATGCCTTGCTTTTCTTCCCTTGTTCAAATATCCGGACACTCAATTCTCTGCTTTCCATAGCCGGCCAGAAGTCCCGCACCGCATGATCAGGCATATTGTCAAGAGATCCCTGTGACTTTCCCGATTGAGTTAATCTAACAAGGAATTCGCTACGTCTCACTCGTCCTGGAAAGGGTTGTTTACAATAAAGCATAGGTCTGAGGGGCGGATACGGGCCGACTCGGGTAAGCCCGGATTATCTCGGTACAAATCGGTCGTTTGAATAAGTTTTGAAGCTCGGTAGTGATAGGCAGTAGTAATCAATTTGTTAGTAACCTTACTATAAGCTTGGCGCCTTGTTCTCCGAAATATTCGTCCGTAGAAATAAGTCCTATCCAACACGGACAAAAACTTCCGAGTAAAAGTTATGGGACTATAAATTGGCCATGTAGACTCTTGTTGCTACCGAGGACATCGAAAGTTTATTTCTTAGGAATTATCTTGTACTTGAGACACTTTTTCAGTCAAAGCAAACTACCATGGCGGCCATTCTACCGACCAAGAACTTAACCAAAACCGTTCACCGTACGAAATATCCTGCTGTCGACCCCGTCAACCCGGCTATCTCGGCCGCTGGCAAGACCGTCCTCATCACCGGCGGCGCAACCGGAATTGGCTACGCCATCGCACGTTCGTTCGCTGCCGCGGGCGCCGGGACCCTCATTCTCCTAGCCCGCCGTGCCCATATGCTTGAAGAGAGCGCCGAGAAACTACGCAAAGAGTTCGAGGAGAAAGGAACAACGTTTTGGACATATGCCATTGACATCAAAGACAAGAAGAGCGTTGATGCTGTCTTTGAGGATGTGAGGGCAAAAATGAACAGTGGAGGTAGAGACGAGGAGCAAAGTGATATCGACATCCTGGTAACAAGTGCGGTGCACCTTGAGCACGGTTTACCCGTGCTAGCGTACACCGACGACGCTTTCAGAGCAGCTTTCGAGACGAATGTACTCGGGAATATGAACGTTCTTCGCGCATTTCTCGGACCGGAAGCTGCAGCTGTGCCGGTTCTGGGCCTAGACCGTCCAAAGGAGCTGGAATCGAAGACACAGGAAGAACAGGAAGCGAGCAAGACAAGCAAAGGCATGACGAAGGAAAAAATCATCATCGATGTCTCGACCAACGCAACCTACGTTCCATATCCGTCGACCGCTCTCTACGCTCCTACCAAGTATTACTTTACGTATGTACTGCGCCATCTTCAGAACGAGCTCGATCAACTGGGGGGAAGTCTGCGTGTTCGGGTCCACAGCTTCCATCCTGGCGAGATATACACGCCTGCAGCTGAGCGCGCCGGAATCTCGCAGGACGCATATGAGTTCGACGATGAGAGCTTGCCTGGAGGGTTTGCAGTATGGTTGGCGAGCCCAGCGGCAGAGTTTCTTAAGGGCCGGTTTTTGTTTGCGCGATGGGACGTGGACGAGATTGTGGCAATGAGGCAGAGTTTTGAGCAGGATGAGGAGTTGTGCAGGATTGTCTTGAAAGTTTGAATACTTTAAGATTCTTACTTCTCAGATAGCGAGTGCGCGTTGCCGTGAAGGATGGCGGCGCGGTAGAAAATAAAAATCAACGAAAGCATTCTTCTCGCTTAGACGCCCGCACTCGTCCCATCATCGTGTACCTTCCACTGTGTCCTTCACCTCGCCAGTCATATGATAGATTCTGCCAGCGCTACTATCTCCGTCGACATGCCTCTGCATGCTCGTGCCGAAGCTTGTAGAAAACACCACTCAGCATCGGCGGCGACGTCTAAGTGCAATCCGCAGAGACAGCGGTATGGCCCTCACTCCACCCTTGGGCTCAGTATCTGCCAGCTTATGAGGCTGACTTGCTCTTTTTTAAGTTCTTTGAATGGTCTGTAACCTGGATATCACTTAGGGCGATGGGTCAGGTTAAATGAGTTCAACTCATTCTATTTAGCATCTACAACTTGTCATCATCACGTTCCATCAGAGCTAGCTGGCATGCCTAGCCTAAAAGCTTCGTGACACTCTGCGCCCACTCCTTCGGATCCGTAACATAACCCAAGTGTGCACCGGCAACCTCCTGTACCTCCCTTCCGATTGCATGTGAAATGACCTTAATCGGCCCCAACCCGGGCCCATCAGGGGAGTCCATTCCCACTACCGGGACAAGCTTGTCAGCCTGTGCCTTGAGTCCCTCGATGTCCAGGGGTGAGCTAGTATACTGCCTCAGCTCGAACTCGAACCAGAACATGGAGTTTGCGCGAATTTCATCGCTTTGCGAGCCGTCCATGGCAGCTTTCATCAGAGGGGCGTCCTTCGAACCGGACAGCCCTCCGGTGAAAGCTTCCATTGCTGCCGCGCTGCCGTGGGCTCGGTACGTTGAGTAGACACCGCCGATTATGCCCTCTGCGGCGGAGCGAATGTCAGCAGGGAGGACAGCCAGGCTCGGAGGCTCATGAGCGATAAGTCTGGAGACTGATCGAGGGTGCTGCAAGAGAAGGTTCATGGCCACGATTGCGCCGGAGGAAGTGCCCAGGACCGCGGTTGGGCCCTGGGCCACGTGTTGGATTAGACGGTGCGCGTCATCAGCGTCGGTCTCCAGGCGTTTGCTGAAATCCTGGGCTCCCCGCAGGAGGCTTCTTGAGTATCCGCGGCGATCCCACGTAATGACGGTGAAATTGTTTGAGAGGCGCTCGACCACGGTTGAGAAAACGGTCCCGCGGCCGTCTGCGCCGGGGATGAGGAGTAGAAACGGCCCGGTCCCGGCGACTTCATACCAGAGTGAAGCTCCAGGTACCTCGAGAGTAGGCATTGTCGAAGAGTGGGCGGTATTGGGGTATCCAGGTGGTAGAGAACGCAAAGGCACGAGATGCTGAATGATTTTCATGAAAACGCCGCAACGATGCGCCTTTATGTGTGGATTTTACCGACCGTTTGGCGAAACGCACGCCCAGAAATTTCCTTTTTAGGCGTCGCCATCCCACCTTTACTAAATAAAGCAAAGACTGCATTCTTACATTTCTCCAAGCGTCATCAAATAATGACTAACTCACCGAATCAACCCGATACTTCCCGAACGCCCTAATCCGACATGCATACACTTCACGCACGAAGCTGACTTGGTCGCTTCATTCATTGGCATCGCCCTGGTGAATGCAAAGCATATCAGCCCATAGGAATTAACAGCTGTGGGAAGCGTTGAACGACCGAACCGCCGCGTGCAGATTCGTCGTTGTTTGAAAATCTTGGACAGGAGCGGTTGGCTGAGAGAGGGCCCTGGGAGAGGCCTCATCTGGCCAGGCCGGATCAAGTGGGTTATTTTCTTCCAGCTTAAGATGAATTGGAACATTCTCGTCAAGACATCCCCAACAACATAGGAGAGCTTGGTACGGAGGTGCCTTGGCAAGGAGACGATACAATCGCCTTCGGCGCGGGCCTCTATCAAGCGAACCTCTCGCGTTGCTACATCCAGAAGCCGGTAATTATTGTATCAGTTTGGAATCTTCCTGGTAATAGGATCGTCTATTTTCCTTTCGAAGACGCGCGGGAGGTCGGATCACCAGGGCAGTAGGTTGATAGTGGGAACGGCCAGTGCCTCATGCGGGCTGCCGCTGTGTCCTCTCCTCCCCGCCTAGCCAGCTGACACGCGCCGATTGTCGTGTAGGGAACAGCCTATGCGATAGCAACGCGAAGGGTGCCGAGAGCGCTGGAGAAGTTCTGGATCTTTTATCCTGGGTAACGGCGGTGCTGAAAATATGACACAGTCATAGATTGGCTGTAGCAGCTGGGGGCTACGAAATGCACATATGATGTTGCAAGGATCGGGAGGCTGCTGCCGCGGAGATTCCGCGGGTGCTGGCAGCGGAGCTTGTGAAAAGTGAAGGATATGCTTGGTGGTTTGTAATCACCGTTAGTAGCTGTTAAACTCATTTTCCAGTGATGAAGAAGTAAGGCTGAGTGCGGGGTCTGTAGTCTCGGCATGTCAGCACGCATCGACCGCTCACTCAGGAATAGTAAGGTGGGGGAGCCGGTGGGGAGCGGCTGGGGCTTGCATACGGCGCTATTGATTGGCATGCCTACTCATGCGGATCGCCAATTCTCACCACATTGGTTAAAGTCTTAGCTAATCCCACGTTGTAAAGTCCCTCGAACTATCAAATCCGACTATGAGAGTTGAACATTTTCTTTCACATTCTTTATTACAGCATCGATTATGGGGAAACGGCGGAGGAATTCAGAGAGAAATTGTAAATTGGAGACGTTAGAATTTGAACAGAAGTCTAAATAGCTGTGCTGGGATCCGCGTGGCGAGGGGTTGGCACATTCAGCGTTAGAGCTTTTCGGATCCGACTCGAGTGTCAAATACCTTATCCAAAAGTAAACAGCCGGGGTTAATTTGCATGTGTTAAGGAAATGACTGTAGATGGCGTTGCGGTGGGCTTGAGAAATGACGTGTAGCCATGCATGTGCAGGGCTGGTCATCTCTGACGTTCAAATGAGTGTGAGCAAATCGCGTGCCCGCGTGTGTCCTCTACTTCCTCAGCCTAGTCAATGCCACCACCCGTTTCTTCCACATGCGCATCATCGTCTATGTCAGACTGAGCCTCTCCAATACAGACTTCATTCTCCACTGAAACGATGTTACATACACGGAGGGATAGCCCTCCACCTTCCTGGTAAGGATGGGTGGTACCAGCGTGAATACGTGAAAGGTCGGGCACTTCAGATTCCTTGAATTATCTTTTGGCTCCATGCGCAGCAACAAATGTAGGGACTCGAGGGTTTCTGTTAAAAAAAAATAAGGGCTTCTCGAACGTCTCCTTGCTCAAAAACGACAAACGCAAGGAAGAATAGGAAGCGATAGTAGGGGATAGGTTCGGTGAAGTGACATCAAGAAGCTGAGAAGTCTCGAAGGAGCGCCATGCAACATTTTCCCATTGCGTACAGCTGCCAAGGGTGGCTAAAACCTGAAGGCAGCTATGCCAGCCTGGAGGAAATCTGCACGTTCTCAGTGGATGAATAAAGAGACAATCCGCAGATGTGCCGTAGTGTGGGGATCGAAGCTGGAAAATCGAAGTGTCTGCCTGGCCATTGTGAACTTTCGGTACTTTTTGTCCAATCATCGACCTGTCGCTTGGGAGGCCGCAAGCTCAGCGAGGCTGCAATATTGCAGTAACCCTACCGTGGCTTACTGACCGGTGAGGCTATATTATGCTGTATGCTGGCAGACGAATATTAGGGTTGGTCATGATTCGCTGTGTGGCACATTGAGGTGATTGCGACACACAATCACAATCCTGGCCTCGGTCTGGGCTCCATTGCAGCCCTTCGTATCCTGCAGTCAGCAGAGTAAGCTGAACTTCACTTCAATGATTTTTTTCAGTGATATAAGCGTGCTGCATCTTTATCTTTGGCCCTGAACTCTCTCTTTTTTTTTTCCAGTTTTTCAGATACCATAACGATCAAAAAAGGCTGTCTTGCACCAGATTGTTGACCCTCATATTTCCTTCAGCATTCTACATCATTAAAGCCATCCAAGCTGATCGTTCTATACTCTTTCATCGTTCAATCTGAAAACAGTTGCACCATCTCCAATGGGCTCGGCAGACCTTTTGTCCTATGCACAGCTGATCCTAGCCACTATTGGGGTTATAGCTATCCTCCATCGTTTCCTCTTCCCACACCGCAATGGAGTCACCGAAATCTCCACATTTCAATCCTCCTCAGAGGATGAGGCCATCAATATCCAGCAAATCGAGTCCGCGTACAGAAGAATCCTTGCTACAGACGACGGGCCCCGGAAGAAACTGCAATGCAGCAACTACTCAGTTGGCATCATCACCGCACTACCTAACGAGATGAAAGCGGCCATTTCTGTGCTGGATGAAGAACATGGGCCACCTTCCGATTTCTGCAAGCCTCCCGGCGATTACAACCACTACGTCTGGGGAAGCATGTCGACGCGAAGCGAAGCGGCACACAATGTGGTCATCGCCTCCTTTCCGGCAAAGAGACCCGGAACTGTTACCGCTGCCGATGTCGCCAGGCTAATGGTCACCACATTTCCGTCCATCCGACTGGGTCTGATGGTCGGCATTGGTGGTGGTGTTCCCAGTCCCAATGACATCCGCCTTGGAGATGTCGTTGTATCTCGAGGATCTGGAACAACTGCTGGCGTTGTTCAATACGATTTCGGCAAAGAGGAAGAGGAGGGGTTCCGTCGTCAAGGGCAGATGGACAGTCCGCCTGCGGCTCTTCTGAGTGCCATAACTGCCTTCGAGGCGCGCGACCCGGCATCTTCCCTGAACAGAGCAGTGATGGAGGCGTCCTCAAAAATTCAGAAGACCTATTTGAATCTGGAAAACGGGCCCACCTATATCTATCAAGGCGACCACAACGATCGACTGTTTCAGTCCTGGTACCATGGTCCGGGTGCTGCTCAGTGGCCAATTGTTTCCTCACTCTTCCGGATGCTGCAACTCTCTCAGCCGACACACAAGGATTGCGCCAGCTGCGATCCGAGAATGTTGGTCGAGAGAGATCCACGGTCTCTGCCGGGGATCCCACGAATCCATTACGGCCTTATTGCATCGGGAAATAGGGTTATCAAAAGCGCCAGGACGAGAGACAAAATTGTAGCCAGCTTGAGACAGGACACCAACAGCGGCGATTGCATTTGCTTCGAGATGGAAGCCGCTGGGCTTATGAACAACTTCCCATGTTTGGTCATTCGAGGAGTCAGCGATTATGCGGATGCTCACAAGAACGATGTGTGGCACAACTATGCTGCATTGACTGCGGCAGCATATGCAAGAGAGCTGCTTCGAGTACTGTCGACTGCTGAGGTATCTTCGGCGAGGCCGGCTCGAGAGATCATCGAACAAATTGAGCGGGGTTAGTTACTTTTATAGCCACACACACCGTTTTGATTCATGACAACCTATCTGACTTATGTGCAGATGTGAAAACTATGAGAACCGAGCTTCAGGAAATATCCAATGAACAGATCCACAGCTGGCTAAAACCATCTGAGCAACAAAACAATTTCAACCAAGCTCAACATGAGATAGGACGCTACCAGACGGAGAGCACCTGGTTCTTCGAACACGAAGGCTACAGAGACTGGTCATCTCATGAGATTCACCACATCTGGCTGCATGGGCAGTCTGGCTGTGGAAAGACTGTTCTTGCCTCCACTATGGTAAAACAGCTCTCAGCGGAGGGAAAGCTGTGCCTCTACTTTTTCTTTGACTTCCGCGACACGAACAAGCAATCACTTGAATCTGTCCTGCGTTCGCTCATCTCGCAATTTTTCTCTCTCTCCGACTCTAAAAATGTGAAGACCTTGGTGCGGCAGCTGTACACGGACCGGAACTCTCCAAAGCCAACTATAGAGAAGCTAAAAGACACTTTCGATAAGATGGTGGCAGAGGTGGATGAGGTTCAAGTGGTTTTGGATGCTCTCGATGAATCAACAAGAGAAGGCACCGACAGAGACGAACTTCTGAGCTGGCTGAAACCACGGACGCAGTATGAAGGACCTGGAGTTTGTAAACTCCGAACCATCATCACGAGTCGAAGCGACCAGCCGGATATCGTGGATGTACTCGGTTCTCGGCGCCCAGGGAGGGCAGAGATAGACGTCGAGAACGAATCTGCCATGGTCAAGGCGAACATCCACCAGTACATCCACAAACGCCTCAGCACAGATGGGGGATTTGCAGAATGGAGGAACAACACCAACAAGATGTTTGCACTGAATTCAGAATCACAAGAACAAGAGGACATGGAGCAGTGGCACCCAACTATGAAGACAATGGAGGAACGGCTGGTTGACAAAGCTGGCTTCATGTAAGACTTGGAAACCTTCGCGCTTATAGATACGAACTAATCCAATTGAACTTCAAGGTTTCGCTGGGCTTCTCTGACAATTGATTCACTGGGGAAGATGGGAACGATTCAGAAGATCAAAGTAGCTCTCGAGAGCTTACCTGACGGATTGGACGAAATCTATACCCGAAGTCTCAATGAAATCAAATACCACGAATCTGAGGCCATCCGGATCTTACAATTCATACTATTTTCCCCTGTACCGCTCAAGGAAGAAGACCTATTAAATGCAACTAGTGTCGACTTAGAAGCTCCTGCAGGACGTAAAATTGATCTGACGAGGAGAATGAATAGCTTCGATAAGTTATCAAGCCTCATGTCAACATTCCTCACAAGAAGGAAATCATTCTCGGGTAGCTACCTTCAAATTGCGCACTCCTCTGTTAGAGACTACTTGCTTTACACGGGTCCCGGAAATCCACCAAGGTACAGATTTCGGGAAATCCCGGCAAAAACCGCTGTTGTGGGAGTCTGCCTGGGTTATATCGACTCACCTCCTACATGTAAAGGCACACGGGAACTAGAAACTTACTCCATATTCTTCATGCAAAAGGCGAACTATATCTGGAAGACTCTTGTACAAGAAAAGAGTGTCCAAGAAGAAGTTTACAGTTCGACTCTGAAGTTTTTGATTCATGATGGTTCTGAGCTATAACACTAAACTTCGTCTTGTATCAGTGTACGAAAGCCCTCCTTTGTACGTTTCTTGTGCGATGGGTCTCACCGAAACTGTTCGAGAATTGCTTAGTGCAGGTGTCAGGCCGGATAGGAAGGAAGGGATTGATGGATTTGCCGAAGCAGTTGCGCTTCCAAATTCGTTTTACAAGAGTCTTCTAGATCGATTTGGGGCCAAAGAGCATGATGAAATCAAATATAGGTGATGGTCAACTCCAAAATACAGGAATGCTTTGGTAGCTACATGCCGTTATGGACATGATGGCATTGTTGACATGCTACTTGCTAAAGGGGCCGATGCCAACCTTGGAAATCCCTTGCTTGCTACATGCGAGTCAGGGAATCCAGAGATCGTAAGGTTATTGCTAGAAGCAAGAGACAATCCAAACAGCCCATCGCCTGGCCGTGGCCGGATACTACAGCTGGCGGCCTCTCGGCAACAGACTCACATTGTTCGATACCATCTGAAGAATGGAGTGGACTTAGCCGACTTAGATGTGCTCACATGCTCGGAGAGGGAATATTTTACTCCGCGTGGCTCGAGATTCTTGCAACGAAGTCATTCTTGAACATTTAGGAATCAGAAAGAGTTTGGAAGGTAGTATTCACCACGAAGACTAAAGTGTCGGAAACCATTACCCTTCCAGTAACATTGGCCGAAGAAACTACTCCGTGGATGATCTTGGCCTGAAAGCGTCGTCCCCCTCCTCCAATAACTACAGCGCCGACGAGTGCACTGTGAACAACCTATACACCTCCCGGCTGTACTTGGAGAACTTTGCGAAGATGGCGTTCCTGGCTGTTCTTTTCATACCGACTATCGCCCGAGGGGCACAATTTGGGGTTGCCTGCCACTTTCCCAGTGGGAGACGCATCGGTAGAATGGCGGTCCATTGCAGGATTATGAAACGTGGGGCTAGATGATAGACAGACATCACTACTGACTTGAAACTGCAGGGGGTGATTAGCCTAGCCAATGCAAATATATTGCGGTACTAGCGTTGCGTCTGAATTACGTGATTTGCAGTAGACATTGCGCAATGATTTCTCCTTTGAAGTCTAAGGTGATACACGGTGATAGCTCTTACGGCGAAACCATTCTGGCCTTAGGCTTGGTGACGATGAAGTTGAAAACAATGAGAATAAGCTAAATAAATTTTTTGACGTGACCCAACCTTTTTTGATTTTATTTCATTCCATCAATGTCCCTCTTCAGACTTTCCCGTCAAGCGATCGTTTTCATTTTCCTCGCCCTCACTTTCCTCATCTGTATCCAACACCGCCATCTCCGGGCTTTCCGGCTGCTGCCTCCGTTCCTGAATCTCACTGAACCCCGGCGTGCCCGGATCGCTTCCCTGATCCTGCACTCTCTTGTAGCCCTTCGACCTCCCAAAGCACTTCGCATCCAACTTCGGCGTCAACCAGAACAAGAACACAATAAAGAAACCCGCAAAGCCCAGCAGCACAGGCGGCAGCACCTGCGCCGTGAGCGAGATCTTCGGCCGTCCCGGCTGCGGGGGGTAATGCCTCTTCCCGTCGAAGCCAGCGTTGAAGACGAACTGATCCGGATGCTGCGCCTCAACCGCCGGCGGCAGCGGCAGGATATCGCGATTCGAGACGTTCTGCGTGATGCACGCGAGGTCGCCGCAGAACGGACGCAGCTGTTCCGACGGCACGAAGGTGCTGACAATCGCACTGCGGCGCAGCAGCACGCCGTCCGCATCAATCGCCTCAGCGTACGACCACTGCGTGTAGTTCTCCGCGCGCAGCCTCGTCTCGAAGCCCGTCTTGTTCGCCGAGCCGACGAGGTTCCACGGGCCGGCAGGCTCGCGCGCGGCGTAGAACTTCCAGCTGGCGACGGTGGTGGCGCCGTTCCAGGAGACGTAGAAGACGGTGTCGTTGACGCCGTCCTTGGAGTACGTCCACAGCGTCGGCGCGGCGCTGGGCACGCCCGTCCACGTGTGCTTGCGCGAGCGATACACCATGACCTCGGACCCGTTGCGGCCGACCTGGCCGCGCAGCACGGGCGCGCCGTCCTTGGTGAACTCGGAGAAGAAGGGGACGGCGCCCCAGCCGACGAAGGCGTTGTCGTTGTCAGGCATGATGGACATGCTGCCCTGCGAGTGCGCGAGCAGCTCGCCGTCGTCGTAGACGTACTCGCCGAAGAGCTTGGCCGTCTTGGCTGCGTGGTCCATCACGATGATGAGGCCGCGCGAGTAGGAGTTCGTGGTCGTCATGCCGTCCCAGGCGTTGTCGAAGACGGTGATGACGCTGTGCGTCGCGTTGTCCGAGACCCACCGCGCGTCGTGCTGGCTGGAGAAGTTGAAGTCCTTGGCGTAGGGCTCGTTTTCCAGGCCCCGCAGCTCCCAGACGACCTTGCCCGTCTTGCCTGAGATCTTGTAGAGGGTGCTGAAGTGGCGGGCTGAGATCAGGTAGTCGCCGCCCCGGCTCTTGTCGATCGAGTTCGTGTGGAAGTAGTCCCACGGCTTGTCGGGATTGCTGCCATCGCCGGCGACGAAGTTGCCGTTGAGAGGCAGCGGGCTGTTCTTGGGCGAGGTCTCCTCATGATCCAGGCTCCGCCACTCGAACAGCAGTTCCCCAGTCTCGACGCGGACTTCTTGGAAGATGCTCTCGATGATCCAGCCCATGCCAGAAGATTGGCCGAAGGGCGACAAGTCGTACTGGCGTGGCGACAGGACGTTGAGAATCGCTCCTCTGCCACCATCAACCAAGTTGAACTCGTGCATGTCCGAGGCAGGCACTGATCCAGTTGCCTGGACGGTCTTGACTACGCGATACGACTCATCCAGAATGGCGCCCATGCCACGACCGAAGCCTGGGTTCGTAGTGCCTTGGAAGAAGCAGAAGAACATGCACAGGTGGTCGCGGCCCTTGTACTGGCAGACATGCGGATGGTGGACAGTCACAGGGCCGAAGTCAGCAGCGCCGGCCCATACCAGGTCTCCCGCATTGTCGTATATGTAAGGTCCGCGATCTGGGCCTTCCTCAGAGAGACGCCATGGCGATACAAAGATGTAACCGTCAGACACGGCGTCGGGGTCGTACACGTCGATGTTAATGTCCGGTGGCTTGATGTCTGGGCGCTGTATAGGTTGTTCGTTAGCTTTCGCAGTGTGGTCTGAGAGAGCGGCGCATACATACCGAATAGAAGAAAGAGACCGGGTCTGTCTCGGCCTCGGCAGCCAATACAGCGGCGCAGCAGGCGAGAAGCGTCAGCAGCAGCGTCAGCAGCGAAGTGGTGGCTGCCATATTTTTTTGGGGCGTGCTGGTCGACTTAGTTCGCACCGCGAATATTTCAAGAAACGGCGGAGAGGCTGGCCGATACCGGGTAGAGAGCCGGTGCGGAATAGATGTTGGAGCGCTGAAGCATTGTTATGGCCGAAAATTGGAGCGCTGATCGCGCGGAGCTGATAATGATTCAGTGCCCGCGCCCGCCCCTGTCAGCTCCGAGAATACCCTCCACCCCGGCGATTCCTTGCCCCGTGCGACCTCTCGCCCGATGCGCATGCACATCTACACGTAGCATTTGCCGCCTGAGGCGACACGCCTCGAACCACAGAAATTTTCGTTTCGCTTCTGTTCATGCACGGCGGGATCTTCCGGCTGCAAGAGCGAGTCGCGGCCGCCATCGAACCCATCCTTTTGTCCCTCGTCCGCCACGCGTGACCGAATTCGCCAGCGCGCCCTCAATTCTGGAATTCGTCCGCTGCGTCGCTACCGCGGTGTCGGGCCATCAAACTCTGCAACTCCCTTATTTAGCCATCACCAACCACTGCCTCCCGCCCAGAGCAGTGCCGTCGATCGCTCGTTCATCTTATCAGTTCCATCTACCATGGCCTTCAAGAACCCCTTCGCAAAGAGATCCGAGCCGGACGAGCTGGTGCCCGAGCCCGAGGCCCAGCGTACCGCCAACTCGGACAACATCGAGCCAAAGTTTGAGGCCAGCGAGACTGCCCACGCCGTGCCTTCTGACCACGACAGCGACAAAGATGAGGGCCATCAGTTCCACGGCGTTGCCGAGATGGAGGCCATCACCTCTCACTGGGACAAGAAGAGCATGTACATCGCCTATGCTTTGTGAGTTGGCCCCCAAACACCACCAGGGTGCACCAGCTGATTGCCGAAAAAAGCATCTATCTCAACCATTGGGCCATGTCGATGCTGTCCATGACATACATCAACCTGACGCCGTACGTGACGAGTGCGTTCGGCAAGCACGGTCTGCTCACGGCGACGACGGTCGTGTCGTCCATCGTGGGCGGTGTCATCCGTCTGCCCATCGCCAAGGTCATCGACATCTGGGGCCGCGTCGAGGGCTTCCTGCTGATGGTGCTGATCATGACCATCGGCCTCATCATGATGGCCGTCTGTGACAACGTGCAGACGTACGCTGCTGCGGCTGTCTTCTACAAGATCGGCTACACGGGAATTGGCTACGTTATCGATGTTTTCATTGCCGACACGTCCAGCCTGCGCAATCGTGGCCTGATCATGGCCGTCAACTCGACCCCTTACCTGGCCACCGCTTTTGCAGGCCCTGCCGCGGCTGAGAAGTTCTACTACGGTGCCGGATGGAGGTGGGGATTCGGTTGCTTTTCCATCGTCATCCCCGCCATCTGTCTCCCCATGGCAGGCCTCTTCATGTACATCCGCAAGCAGGCTCGTCTGAACGGATTTGCGCCGAGGAAAGCTTCTGGCCGCACTTTCTGGGAGTCGACCAAGCACTACTTTGTCGAATTCGATGGTATGAAAGGAGCCTGAATTTAGCCTGGAAAAAAATGAGCTAACGCAACATCAGTCATTGGCATGCTGCTCGTCACCGGGGGCTTCTCTCTCATCCTTCTCCCGCTGACCATCGCCACTTACCAGGAGAGGAAGTGGGAGTCGGCGTCCGTCATCGCCATGATCGTCGTCGGCGGCGTCCTCGTCATTGCTTTCGCCGTTTGGGAGAAGTGGTTCTCTCCCGTCTCGTTCGTTCCCTTCGAAGTTCTGGTCGACCGCACCGTTCTCCCCGCCTGCCTCGTTTCCAGCTGTCTCTTCGTCGCTTCTGCGTATGTCTCCCTGTTCCATTTCTGAAATTTTGGCTGAAAACTGACCCTTCTCCCACACAGCTGCTGGAGCTCGTACTTCTCCTCCTTCCTGCAGGTGGCTCTGTACCAGACGATCGCCCAAGCCGGCTACGTCGGTAGCATCTACAGTCTGGGTTCCTGCGTCTGGGCCTTCGTCACCGGATCGTAAGCCCACCTCTCCAACCCCTCCCCCTCATAACCACAGCTAACATCAACCCAACAGTGCCATCCGCTACACCAACCACTTCAAGTGGCTCGCCATGGTCGCCGCGCCCCTCGTCGTCTGCGCCTCGGGCCTCTTCATCAAGTACCGCCAGCCCGGCGAATCCGTCCAGTCCATCATCGGCGTGCAAATCTTCATGACCATCGGCGCGGCCACGCTCGTCGTGACGGAGCAAATGGCCGTCATGACGGCCGCCAAGCACGCCAACGTCGCCGTGTGCATCGCCCTCCTCTCCCTCTTCACCAGCATCGGGTCGGGCATCGGATCGGGCGTCTCGGGCGCGCTGTGGACCAACATCTTCCCGCAGAAGCTCGCCGAGGCGCTGCCCGACACGGACGCGAAGACGATTGCCAAGATCTACGGCTCGCTGGTGGTCCAGCGCAAGTACGCCAAGGGCACGGCCATGCGCGACGGCATCAACTGGGCCTATGGCGTGGCGATGAAGTACCAGAGCATTGCGGCTATGGCGATTCTGATCCTCACGATTCCGCTCGTCATGTGCTGGAAGGACTACAATGTCAAGGAGACGCGCAGGAACAAGGGTCGCGTGCTCTAGATGTGGTTGGTGTGTGTCCTACAAAATATACTGTTGTTGCATATATCCCCGGGGATGGGCGGTTGGCTGGGTTGTTTGGTTGGGTTGGGTTGATTGATTGATTGGGTTTTTATTTCTCTGCAGATTAGATTGATTGGTAGATACATAGGGCTGTTGCTGGATTTGGTAATTGGAGCTTGGCTTTGTTTGGTGGCGAAACTTACGAGTGCAAAACGCAATTCAGTGAATAACAACATCGTGATTAAACCTCGAGATCATGCTCGTTGTCAAATGCCAAAATTAGCATCGCCAGATCGAGTAGCGGTTGGTCATAGATCCACCGCATCGCATCGTGTTCAGCTACGCGGCATCACCGAAATGTGTCCCAGCAAGCGAAAGAAACGCATCTCCGGATAGCGGGACTTGGACAGGGAGTACGCGGCAGCCAAGAAGGCACAGCGGCAAGTCATCGCCGTGCCGAGCTTGCGGGCCACTCCGGGAGCGGTGCAAGGGAGGAAACCGAGGGAGTGGGAAGCGGCACTGCAATAGCAAAGAAAAGGACCGGCGGGCGAAAAGAGGCCGATGTAGAAATCATCGGGCGCATGCATGCCGATCGCCGTAGGTCGTTAAAAATTATCTGATCCGTCAATGGTGGCTTGGCGAGCCGAGCCGGGGGGCGCTGCCGGGGGAGGTGATTGGGCCGTGCGGGCTCCGACCAGGGGCGCGAAGGATGCCATGGCATTTTCATGCGGGGCGCATATGCATGGTGGAGTTGGTGGAAGGGCACACTCGGCCAATCTAATCAGATTTTGACCCTGGCAGGCATCATGCCCCGGGGCGTCATTACCTCTCGGCCTTGCGATCTCGGGCGTGGGATGGGGCCGGTTGACTTTTTACCCGCATTGCTTTGACGGTTTGTTATCGATTGGAGCAAAAACACCAACTCGGTGCTTTTTCGAGCTTCCATCTCTCTACTCCACGTTGAGCGAGCAATACGCCTTGGCGGTAAACAGCAGCGCGCCATGGCAGGTTCTACGGCAAGCTCCCCTCCAGCACTCAATCTGAACATTTTGCTGACCATGTAGCTGCCACAGCCCAGGCAGTCGGTCGCCAGGCGGCTGGCCTCCAAGGTCGTCAATCCCGCCTTCTTCTCGCTGCTGCTGGACGCGCACCCCGAGCCGCTGGACATGGCGCTGCTGGTCGTCGGCAGCCTCGTGGCCGTGGCGGCAGGCATGCCGTTCCCGCTGCTGTGCATCTACTTCGGCAAGCTGGTCGACGACCTGAACTCGTCGGCGTGCATCGACGAGCCGCCGGCGAACCTGGAGGAGATGGTGCGGCGCAAGGTCATCATCGTGGCGCTGTTCGCCGTGGCCAACTTCGCCACCATCTACGTGTACATGGGGTGCTGGACGCTGTTCGGCGAGCGCGTGGTGCGGCGGCTGCGCACGCGCTACCTGCGCGCCCTGCTGCGGCAAGAAGCAGCGTATTTCGACACCATGCCCGCCGGCGAGGTGGCGGCGCGGCTGGACGGCGATTTGCACACGATCCAGCAGGGCGTCTCGGAGAAGGTGGGCATCTACGTCGCGAGCGTGTCCAACTTCATCACGGCGTACATCGTCGCGTTCGTGGTGGATTCCCGGCTCGCCGTCATCCTGTTTGCGCTCGTGCCGGCGTATTACGCCATGGTGCATATTGGAAAGTACTTTTCCCAAAAGTACTCCAAGACGGTCGACGCGGCCGTGGCCGAGGCCAGCTCCATCGCGGCCGAGAGCTTGTCCAACATCCAGGTGGTGCAGGCCTTCCGGCTGGAGTCGCGGCTCGAAACCATCTTCGCCGACCACCTCCTCAAGGCCCAGCCCGCCGCCGTGCGCCGTTTCATCGCCGCCGCCATCCAGCTCGGTTTCCTCTTCTTCGTCGCGCACACGGCGAACTCGGTTTCGGTGTGGCTGGGCAGCGGGCAGATCGCGGACTCCGTCGTCAATGATACCGGCTTCACCTTCGGCCGCGTCTACACCTGCCTGCTGGTCCTGATCAACGGTAAGCATCTTGTCACCACCATTTCCA
The DNA here is from genome assembly GCA_023089105.1 of Lasiodiplodia citricola. Lineage (NCBI taxonomy): Eukaryota > Fungi > Ascomycota > Dothideomycetes > Botryosphaeriales > Botryosphaeriaceae > Lasiodiplodia > Lasiodiplodia citricola. Next base: position 138,478 of record JAJNLL010000073.1, on the reverse strand, counting down.
CGCAAAGCTAACAACCAGTCTCCAGCCTCCTTCATGCTCACCCAAGTCTCCCCCTTCCTCAACATCTTCTCCTCAGCCGCCACCGCCTCCACCAAACTCCTCGAAACCATCGACCGCGCCAGCCACATCGACGGCACGTCCGACTACCACGGCGAGATCCCGTCGGCCCCCTTCCGCGGCGCCATCGACTTCTCCTCCGTAACCTTCACCTACCCGTCCCGCCCCGCCGCAAAGGTCCTCGACTCGCTCACCCTCTCCATCGCCGCCAACCAAACCACCGCCATCGTCGGCTCCAGCGGCAGCGGCAAGTCGACGCTCGCCTCGCTCATCCCGCGCATCTACGACGTCGACAGCGGCACCATCACGCTCGATGACACCCCCATCAGCTCTCTCAACGCGCGCTGGCTCCGCTCGCACGTCGCCATCGTCGAGCAGAACCCCTCCCTCTTCGACGTGTCGATCGTCGAGAACATCGCCTTCGGCCTCGTCGGGTCCGCCCGCCCGGGCCACTCGCTGCTGCAGGAATGCGTGGCCGACGGCGGGCTCGGGCTGGTCGCCGACACCGTCCGCAAGCAGGGCACCTCGCTCGAGCTGGCGGCCAGCGGGTCGGCGACCGCGAAGACGGTAGTCCGCCTCGTCATGGACGCGGCGCGGCGGGCCGGCGTGCTCGACTTCGCGGGCACGCTCGAGCACGGCATGGCGACGGCGGTCGGCCCCGGCGGGAGCAGGCTGAGCGGCGGGCAGAAGCAGCGCGTGGCCATCGCGCGCGCGTTGGTCAGAGATGCTCCTCTCCTGATCCTCGACGAGGCGACGTCGGCGCTGGACTCGGCGTCGGAGAAGGCGATCCAGGCGGCGCTGGAGGAGGTGTGCAAGGGACGCACGATCATCATGATCGCGCACCGGCTGGCGACTGTCAAGAACGCGGACAAGATCATCGCCATGGCGAAAGGCAAGGTCGTTGAGGAAGGGACGTACGACGAGTTGCTGGCCAAGGGCGGATTGTTTGCGGGCTTGGTGCGCGCGCAGGATTTGGAGGCGCAAGAGGACCGCGACGCTGCTCAGCCGCTGATCGATGCCGGAGAAGCATCCTCCGCATCGGCGGCGATGGCGGGCCCGGAGAAGGACATGACGGACGTCGATATCGACTCCGACGGCGATGATGACGAGGACCTCCCGCTGCTGGAATCGCAGGAGGAGAAGCAGAACAACTCCAAGTCCTCCCCTCAGACCTCAACCGACAAAGCCCCCTCCTTCCTCACCACCTTCGTCGAAGTTGTCAGCATGGCGCGTCCCTGGCGCACCTACGTCCTTACCGGCATCCTCGCCGCCACCATCGTCGGGTGCTCGCACTCCGGCGAAGCGCTCATCTTCGGCAACATGATCGGACACCTGACGCCCTGCCGCGGCGAAGCCGCCGTGCGGTGGGCCGGCGTCTTCTTCTCGAGGCTCTTCTTCCTGCTAGCCATCGCCAACTTCAGCGCCAACGTCATCCGCGGAACCTCCTTCGGCTACGTCGCGGAAAAGGTCCTCTTCAAAACGCGCATCCTGACGCTGCGCTCCCTCCTCCACCACGACGTCTCCTGGCACGAGTCGGCCGGCCGCACGCCCGACAACCTTTTGGCCCAACTCACCACCGACACCAACAGCCTGAGCGGCATGACCGGCTCCGTCCTCGGCATCGCCTACTCGATCATCGTCTCCCTCGGGCTAGGCATCGTGCTCGCGCACATCGTCGCCTGGAAAATCGCCATCGTCCTCCTCGCCACGGTCCCCGTCCTCCTGGCCGCGGGCTTCATGCGCCTCCGCGCGCTCGCGCAATTCCACGAAAAGCACGCCAAAGCCTTCAACCAATCCGTCGCGGTGGCCAAAGAAGCCGTCGACCGCATCCAAACCGTCGCCGCCTTCGCGCTCGAAGACCTGTCGCTGCGCGTCTACGGGCGGGCCCTGCGCGCTCCCTACGCCGCGACGCTGCGCGGCATCGTCACCAGCAACTTCTGGCTGGCGCTGTCCTTCAGCGTCACCAACCTCATCTACGCGCTGGCCTACTGGTGGGGCGCCAAGCAGACGGCCAACGGCAACTACACGCAGACGCAGTTCTTCGTCGTGCTGCCGGCGCTGCTGTTCAGCGCCCAGAGCTGCGGCCAGTTCTTCTCGCTGGCGCCGGATATCTCGCGGGCGGCTGTGGCCGCGCGGAGGATCCTGGGGTTGATTGACGATATGCCGCCGGCGGCGCCGTCGGCGGAAGTTCTGGACGTACGTCACCAGAACAACCACAGCGCCGCCGACCAGGACGACGACGACGACGACTCAGCCGTCGGCATGATGCCGATGAAGGAGCTGGGCGGCGGACGCCCGCTCAACGCCGGGCTAGGCGTCAGCGTGTCGTTCGAAGACGTCCGCTTCGCCTACCCGTCGCGGCCAAACGTGCCGGTGCTAAAGGGCCTGGACATCAGCGTCGCGCCGAACCAGTTCGTCGCATTGACAGGACCATCGGGTTCGGGCAAGAGCACGGCCTTCGCGCTGCTGGAGCGCTTCTACCGGCCGACGTCGGGCTCGGTGAAGCTGGACGGCAAGGACGTGGCGAGTGGGACGGATGCGTCGTTTAGAGATGATATTGCGCTCGTCCCGCAGGCGAGCGTGCTGTTCGACGGATCCGTGGCGTTCAACATCGGGCTGGGCGCGCCCGTGGGCGTGCGCGTGTCGAGGGCGGATATCGAGGCGGCTTGTATGGCTGCTAACATCCACGATACGATTATGAGTTTGCCGGAGGGATACAACACGCGCTGCGGCAGGAATGGGAGTCAGTTTAGCGGTGGGCAGCTGCAACGTACGTTTTTTTTCATCCCCCTTCGTTCTCCATCCTCCCCCTTCCTCCCCTCCATCTCCCCTCCCCCTTTCCTCCAAGCCATCCACTAACACCAAAAAACAGGCCTCAGCATCGCCCGCGCCCTCCTCCGCAAGCCGCGGCTGCTGCTCCTCGACGAGCCCACGTCGGCCCTCGACGCCGAGAGCGAGCGCATCTGGCAGACGACGCTCAACCGCATCAGCCGCGACATGACCGTCATGGTCATCGCCCACCGCCTGGCCACCATCCGCAAGGCCGACAAGATCTTCCTCATCGACGGCGGCCGCTGCGTCGACTCGGGCTCGCACGACGAGCTGCTGGTGCGGAACGAGGCCTACAAGTCGAGCGTCGTGCACCAGACGCTGCAGTAATGAGGAGATGGAGATCATGTGGTTGCGGAGAGAGATGGGATGATGATGAACCTTTGTAAAAACACACACTTGCATGTTTGCTGATGACGGGTAAAAAGTTGATTGCATTTTTTTTTTTTAGACAGCATGGCATGTTCATGTGACAATTCAATACCTTTTGATGAAGCATCTCGGTCATTGCTGAAACCCGGTGCTGAACGAAACTGTAGACTGCCGACCGTGAGTTGACTCTCTGCTCATGTGACTATTCTGTCTCTCGACTCTCAACACGAGGATGCTATACGCAGTGGATTAGCCATGACTCAGCATCGCCGGGGAAAATAGGACGCATCCACCAAACACGAGTTTGGTAAAACCGTCGGCCACTTGCGCCACTGAATAGCCGACCACTCGGCCGACAATGTCTCAAAATATAATAAGGCCTTCCATACAGACTGGCACCGACGGAAAATTCCCCAGCGACGAGCGGGCGCCGACAAGAACCGGTAATTGCCCAAGTCCAAGCCGGAAGACGTCCGCAATTGGCTGTACGGACGTACAATAGGAATAACGAAAAAAAGGTGGCGAGAGAAGATGTGGACCAATCCGCCGAGATGGAGAGGAAGAATGCATGACATGATGGGAAGGCGGAGTTGCCGACAACGGGCATGGTAGGTGGGGGCCAAGACTCCGCGGTAAAAGGCGTCGCTGTCTTATCAGATGACAGGGAAATCTAGACTGATTGATTGATGATCGGAGGGGCGAGGGTGGGTGCTGCTGACCAGTGCCTGACGGAGCGATTATCTCGAGGGAGCGATTAGGATTACAGGGGGCGGACAGGCGACTTTCGCTGCCCCGGTCGGCGTCTCCCCCGGCAACGTTACGATGGGCAATGAAGCTCGGTTGCTGCCCCTGCCACCAAGCCGAAGATGCCAGTGACTGAAACCCGCGCCGCGAAACTATCTACCACGCGCCGAGTAGTCCAGCATGCGGTCAGTGAGGACCCTTCGGCAGTGTGAAATTCTGAAAGCGATATCGCTCCCGCCCGGGTTGCATGTAGATCGGCCCATATTGAGAGTCGTTGGACTTTGCCCTCGACGGCAGGCACACGGCGGCATATATCAAGCGCCGGCACTACTCAAAGGTGGTGACTCGCCATCTCTTGGGGATTTCGGAATAACTCTCGTCGTCTTCATCCAACTCACCTTTCCGTCCGTTCCAACCGCCCCAAGATGAACGGCGAGATGAACGGCGTGATGCCCAACGGCCGAGGCAGTGTCGTCGAAGATGACACGGGCTTCATTCCGTTTCAGCCGGCAGTGCCGATGGAGGATGTCGAGGAGCACGCCCACTTCCTCGTGCTGGCCTGGGTGTTGTTGTTGTATCGCAGTTCGACAGAAAGCGCATTCACTTCGGGATTCTACGATATTGTCAGCGAGGAGCGCACAGAAACGCCATCGACATCAGGCTTCACAGCAGAGATTGTCTCGCGGACCATCGAGCCGGTGTCGAAAGCGCTGGGCCGTGTTCGCGACCAAAGCGTCATCAAGCCGAGGGAGGGCTGCGATGGCCCAACAACCATGTTCTTCACCAACGCCGGTTCCCAGGGACAAGACTCAGATGTATGTGATCGACGACGGCACTATTACAAGCACCGAAGCTGACTTTGATTGTGCAGTTGAGCATTCACATGGAGGCGCGCGTGTCGGAGGGGCAGCTGTGGGTGCGGCACAGCCAACGGCCGCCGATCGCGCGGCGCATGGCCATGCTACAGGTCGACGCGTACATGGACATCCTCAACTCGGTGCTCGTAGACCAGGAGCAGATGTGCGCGCAGGCGATGCGGCTACGCGAAAGCGAGCTGGCGCAGCTATGGCAGTGGAACACGCCGCTGGCGCCGCGCATCGACACCTGCATGCACGACCTCTTTATCGAACAGGCACGGAAACAGCCTGACAACCCAGCCGTGGTGTCGTGGGACGGTCAACTAACGTACGGCGAGCTGGACGCACTCTCGACGCGGCTCGCCGGCCGGCTGGCGGCGCTTGGGGCCGGCGTCGGCACAATCATCCCACTTTGCTTCGAAAAGTCCGTGTGGATGTCGGTCGCGCTGATTGGCGTGATGAAATCGGGAAGCGCCTTCAGTCTTACCGATCCCAGCCAGCCCGAGGCGCGGTTACGGGTGATCGCAGAAGAGGTGGGAGCGCGCGTGGTCATTACTTCGGAGAGCAAGGCCGACTTGGGCGCGCGGGTCGCACCAGAGGGCGCAACAGTGTTGACAGTGGGGCCCCGGATGCTGAAGGAGAAAGAGGAGGAACAGTCCGGCTGGGAGCCCGTGGCAGTGCCGTCGTCGGCAACGCTGTACGTCATCTTCACGTCGGGGTCGACGGGCAAACCGAAGGGAATCGAAATCTCGCACGCCAACTACTCGTCCGGCGCGGTGCCGCGAGGCGACATCGTCGGATATAGGCCACACTCGCGCGTGCTGGACTTCGCATCATACGCCTTCGACGTCAGCATCGACTGCATGCTGTGCACGCTGTCAACAGGAGGTGTTATCTGCGTGCCATCGGAAGAGCAGAGGATGAACGATCTCGGAGGCGCCATCCAGACCATGGACGCCAACATGGCACACATGACGCCGTCGGTAGCGCGAGTGCTCGACCCGGAGGTGATGGACCGGCTGGAGGTGCTCGGACTGGGCGGCGAGGCCGTGTCGGCACGCGATGCGGCATCGTGGAGCCAGCGCACGCGGCCCGTCATCTGCTACGGGCCGTCCGAGTGCACCGTGGCTTGCACCGTCAACGGCGACGTGGCGCCCGGCAGGACTAGCATCGGTAAAGGCTGTGGCGGCGCCACCTGGATCTGTGACCCCGAGGATCACGGCCGGCTCGTGCCGGTGGGCGCCGTGGGCGAGCTGCTCGTCGAGGGCCCGCTCGTCGGCAAGGGCTACCTGAACCAGCCGGACAAGACGGCCGAGGTGTTCATCGAGGACCCGCCGTGGCTGGTGGCAGGCGGCCGGCGCGGACGGCTGTACAAGACGGGCGACCTGGTGCGCTACGACGGCGACGGTTCGGGCAACATCGTCTTCGTGGGACGCAAGGATGCGCAGGTCAAGCTCCGCGGCCAGCGTGTTGAGTTGGGCGAGGTCGAGTTCCATGTGTGCAAGCACATGCCGGCAGGTACCAACGTGGCAGCGGAGGTGGTGAGGCCGTCAGGCGGCGAGCCCAGTCTGGTTTGCTTTGTCGCGACCAACAGCAGCAACCCAGACTCGTTTCCGCCAGCGCTGGCAAAGGCCATTTCCGGGCTGGACGAGGCGCTGGCGCGCGACCTCCCTATCTACATGCTGCCGTCAGCATACATCCCGATAGAGCGGCTGCCGACGCTGGTGTCGTTGAAGGTGGACCGCAAGCGGCTGCGTGAGCTGGGAGCGGCATTGACGCGACCGCAGCTGGCCAAACTGCGGGCGGCGGCGACGGAGCAGCGCGAACCGACGACGCCCACCGAGTGCTGTCTGCACCGGCTGTGGACGGATCTGTTCGGCGAGGATGCGCAGGTTGGCGTGATGAGCAACTTCTTCGCGCTGGGAGGCGATTCGCTGGCGGCCATGAGGCTGGTGGCGGCGGCGCGCAAGGAGGGCCTGGCGCTGGGCGTGGCTGATGTTTTCGCGCGCCCGCGGCTGCAGGACATGGCCCGCGTCGTCGGCTGCCTCAGGCCTGACGCCCAAGTGCCGCCCTTCTCACTTCTTCCCAAGGGCTGCGATGCTGAAGACGCCCGCGCCCACGCCGCCGACCGCTGCAGCATTCTGCGCACCCGCATCGAAGATGTCTATCCCTGCACTCCGCTGCAGGAGGGCCTCATGGCGCTGTCGGCCAAGGTGCAGTCGGCCTACGTCGCCCAGCGCGTGGTGCAGCTGCCCGACCTGCCCACCGCCTATCGCCTGCGCGACGCCTTCAACGAAGCTGCTCAAGAATGTCACATTCTCCGCACCCGCATCATCCAGCTGCCCGGCCACGGCCTGATGCAGGTTGTCGTCCGCGGCGACCTGCCGTGGACCAGCACCAGCGGCAGCGTTGAGAGCTACCTTGACCAGGACCGCGCCGACGAGATGGGCCTGGGAACTCCCCTCGTCCGGCTCGCCATGGTCGCCGACTACACGTCTGGCAGCGTCGACGTGGTTCTGACCATCCACCACGCTCTCTACGATGGCTGGTCCATGCCGCTGGTCATCGACCGCGTCAACAGGGCCTACCGCCGCCTCGAAACCAACCGCGCTGCGCCCTTCCGCCAATTTATCCACCACCTGGATGCTATGGACCGTGAGACGTCGCGCAAGTACTGGGAGCAGCAACTTACCGGTGCCGGCGGCCCGCAGTTCCCGGCTCTGCCATTCCAAGGATACCAGACTTCAGCCGACGCCCTGCTGGAGCGCTACATCACCCTTCCCCAGAAGCGTGCCACCAACACGACTCTTGCCACGGCTATCCGCGGCGCCTGGGCTTTGGTGGCTGCCCAGTACACGTCCGACGACGTCGTCTTCGGCGAGACGCTGACGGGCCGCAACGCCAACATCACCGGTGTCGAGGAGATCGAGGGCCCCATGATCACCACCGTCCCGCTGCGTGTGCACGTCGACGGCAGGGCCCCGGCATCGGTCTACCTTCAGACCATCCACCGTGACACGGTCGAGCGTATCCCGCACGAGCACTTCGGCCTGCAGCACATCCGCCGCCTGCACCGCGACGCCCGCGAAGCCTGCGAGCTGCGGACCGGCCTGATCATGCACCCGACGGCTGAGCCCGAGCCTGCCGACCAGCCGCCCCGCGAGGACGAGCCGGCCCTGGGCTTCATGCCCGCCAATGACGTCGAGGCTGCGCGCGAGGCCCTCAAGTTCAACTCGTACGCCCTCATGTTGGTGTGCTCGCTGGACCCCAACGGCTTCCTGGTCATGGCCAGCTTCGACCAGAAGACGCTCAGCGTCGCCCGCGCCGAGAAGGCCCTGGAGCAGTTCGAACAGGCCGTGCAGAGGCTGTGCGAGGACGGCGACGTGCTTGTCGGAGACATCGACTGCGTCGCTGCGCCGGGTACTTACTGCACCGAGCAGCCCAAGACCACGCCCGCACTGAAGCCTGAGCAGCAGCCGCGTCGTGACTCGGGCGCCGTGCCTGCCCAGCCTACCACTGAGAAGCAGCTGAAGCTCCGCAGTCTCTGGAGCCGCGCCCTCGGCATCCCCGAGGCCGAAATCGACATCGAAGCCAACTTCTTCGACCTCGGCGGCGACTCGATTGCCGCCATGAAGCTGGTGTCGGAAGCCCGCCTGGAGGGCCTTCGCGTGACCGTCGCCGACATCTTCAAGACCAGGCAGTTCCTCGATCTGGCCGACGTCGTCCAAGAGCTGCCCGACGAGGGCCGCTCTCTTTCAATCTCCCCCAAACCGTATACCCCCTTCTCCCTTCTGGACGCGCCCCTCAACGCAATCAAGCCGCAGCTAGAGAACTCCGAATGGAACATCGTCGACGTCCTGCCTGCGCGCCCGCTCCAGGAGATTGCAGTGAAGGGCACGACGACGCTGCCGCGGTACTCGGCCCGCTACGAGCTCATGTACCTGGACGACGCCGTCGACAAGGACCACCTCTTCGCCAGCTGCCAGGAGCTAGTCGCCCAGAACGAGATCCTGCGCACCGTCTTCGTCGAGCACTCCTCAAACTGCTACGGCGCCGTGCTGGAGCAGCTGCAAGCCCCCATCGTCGAGTACCGCACCGACGCCAACCTCCCCGCCTTCGCCCAGTCGCTCTGCCACCTCGACGTGCAGACCCTCATGCCGCTCGGCTCCTCCTTCGTCAAGTTCTTCTTCATCCAGAGCGCCACCACCTCGCAAAGCTGCCTCATCGTCCGCATCTCCCACGCGCAGTACGACGAGATCTGCCTCCCCATTCTCCTCCGCCAACTCTCCGCCCTCTACGAGCGCAAGCCCCTCGAGCCCACCCTCCCCTTCTCCCTCTTCACCGCCCACATCCTCCGCACCAGCATCCCTGCCAGCACGAGCTACTGGCGCGACCTGCTCCGCGGCTCGTCCATGTCCGTCCTCCGCCCCGCCGCGCCCCTCACCTCCACCACCCCGGTCTTCCTCCAGCGCACCGTGGACATCTCGACCCGCGACAAGTCCACCACCCTCGCCACCCTCCCCTCGGCCGCCTGGGCCCTCACCCTCGCGCGGCGTCTGGGCACCCGCGACGTCACCTTCGGCGAGGTCGCGACGGGCCGCGCCGTCGACGGCTTCCCCCACGCCGACCGCGTCGTCGGGCCGTGCTGGCAGTACATCCCGACGCGCGTCGTCTTCGAGTCCGGTTGGACCGCGAAGCACCTCCTCGACTTCGTGCAGGCGCAGCACATTGCCAGTGCGGGGCACGCGTGCATGGGGTTGACCGAGATCGTGGCCGCGTGTACGGATTGGCCGCGGGAAACGGACTGGTTCGACAGCGTGGTGCATCTCGACGTCGACCACGTCGAGGAGCTGCCGTTTACGGGCGTCAAGGCAAGGATGGAGACGGTTTATCCACACCTCGAGCCGCTGCGCGAGTGGAAGGTGCAGGCGTTCCCGTCGGCGGATGGGGAGAGCGTTACGATGGAGATTGTGGCGCGTGAGGCGTGGGTGGAGGAGGCGCATGAGCTGCTTGATGGGTTGGAGAGCGCGATTGGGGTGTTGGTGGGTAAGGGGAGCGGGGTGTTGTTTGATTAAGGAAAAGAAAAAATGGTTTGTTGTAGGAGTAGTGTTTGTTCCATTGGGATTCCCTTTTTTTTGTTTGGTTTATATCGCGGGGATATAGGTGTTGTTGAGGAACACGAGGGCTGTTCCGTTTTTATTTATGTACATATAGGATCAATCACGCAATTCGAACGTTTCGTTACAACATCTCTACAACCCCAGCAATTCTTGCCGAGTGCTTCCGTCTCGCCTAATAACGACAGCACGTCAGATGTGATGCTGCGTATTTTAGCAGTGCTGTGTTTCGAGATGTCACGGTCCGTGTAGTTGTGGTTTGATAGAGGTCTGTGTTGCAATATAATGCGCACTAGGATTATTCCAGCAACGCTTTTTAGAGTTTAACAGTCTGCACTTAGCATCGTTGTGCAACACCAAAGAGCCAAGTTTCTGAGGTAGAATATTTGTATTCCCGGCCAAATAGACTTTAAATTTTATATGCATGCTCGAAAAATAAATCTCTGAGCATTATCTTCATGCAGCTTCATGACTTCAATTTTTTCAAGGCTTGAGAGAATGGACTCTAGCCCACAGGGATTTGTAGCTGGGAAGACCAAATTATTCATTGCCCTGTGGCGAATGCATCCTTTTATCTTTGGGCCTTTTTTCATGTTTCTTTTTGAAATCATGCGGTTGTTGTAGCTTGGTCACATTATTATTGAACACTCAATGGTCAGTATGCCAAAGCAGATCTTTTCTTGCAATGTACTGTAGTCAGCATGCCACACCCACACACACCCGCAACCGATGTACATCCTCGCCACAACGCAACACCACCGTTCCATCCGCCCCGTCCCATCACGAGCAACAATAGAACGGCGCTTACCGCGGAGGAAGCCTCATCGGAGCGGAATGTCAGAGAATAACCACCGAACGAATCAGTACTGGCACTTTCCGACATTTCCCAGGCCAAGATGCTTCGTCCTTCACTCTCGCCTGCGGGCGGTGATCCTTCCGGAGGCATCGGAGCTACTTACTCAGTAAAGGTCTCGTTTAAGATTTTTTTTTCTCTTCATCGCAAAAAACAGGGCGAGGCGAGAGGATGCGAGATGGCATCGTAGGCAGCATATCAGAAGGGTAGGGTAGGGTGGTCAGCGAAATCCCATGAAGGCGATCAGAGTCATGCGGCCCGACACGGGGCACGCGGGCATGCAAGATCTCGACGGGCGGGCAAGAAAATGTATGAATGACGACAGGGGCGCGCAGGGCCGTGCAGGGGCCCACACAGCCTTGGCGACCTGCCACATGTGGGGGGATGTGGAGAAAGCGCACGACTCAACCCAAGGCTTTTGTTCCTTTGGTGTGTGGTCGCGTGGGAAAACCAAGACAATCTTCTCGGATCAGATAGGTCCGCGGCGCCCGGATCAGATAGCCACCACTGGTGAAGCAGGTTAGCCCGGCCGAAGTGAAAAAATGTTTATCTTGGCAGGCCGACCGGCAACACAAACCGATCCACTCTGGTTTTTGTTCGGCGCAGGAATGCAATTTCCGTAGCCCGGCGGCGGGCGGTGTGTCGGGCTGGCTGTCGGCTCTCCGCCTGAGCGGCACAGCAAAGTGGCGCGCGCGGTGGGTGGTGGGTGGGAAAAACCGGGTTGTGGAGTTTTGAATGTAGTGCTGCAGGTGGAGCACGAAGTGGCGGTTGAGCCGAAGAGAGCATGCTCGACTTTCTGCTGTGAGATATGATCGACACTCGGTCGGCATATAGCCAGAGTATAGCTGAGATAAGGGGGGCTTTCGTAAGAAGAATCTCGAGTCGCATATGATACAGGGGGTGTCGGCAGTCGTCCGTGGTTGGTCGGTTCCTCGTTCGTTCGGATCCCAGGTTCCAATAATCTGACACGCCCTGCCAATTTTCTCTTTTCCCGGCCGTGTGTTCTGCTGCTCCCTTCCACAGCAGCACACTGGTATCTGGTATACTGGTGTGGTCATGGCTGCCACCAAGGACGCCCGCACGTGCAGCAGCAGCGACGACGACTCACCACCACCTGCATCGACCGCCCTCCCACCTGTACTATCATCTCTTCCCCCCACCGAGGAAACGGCGCTGCTCATGCACCGCGAGCGCGAAGATGGCGTGCAGGTCACGGCCGAACAAGGAGTGCGCGACATGGAGGCCATCCGGCGCGTGTGGACGCCCAAGGTGGTCGTCTTGCTGTACCTGTGCATCCTGCTCGTCATCTTCGGCACCGGGCTGGAGTCGCAGGCCAGCTCGAACTTGTTGCCGTACGCCACGAGCGAGTTCTCCGAGCACGCCCTCGTCTCCACCGTCGGCATCTCGTCCAGCTTCATCGCCGGCGTGGCAAGGATCCCGACGGCGAAGCTGGTCGATCTCTGGGGCCGTGGTGAGGGCTTTGTCCTGATGTCGGCGTTGGCGACTTTAGGTGTGTGTGTTTTCCTTCGACCCCCGCTTTTGCATATGTGTTGAGCAGGCGCAATGTAGGACTGGCCCTTATGGCCCTTTGTAGCAATGTTACGGTGTACGTGATTGCTCAGGTAAGCCCCGACTTCCCTGTCTGGACTTTATGTTTGTTCTCACGCAGCCAACAGGTCTTTTATGCCGTCGGGACTGACAGTGCGAACTACATCCTATACGTAATCATGGCCGACGTGTCCAGCCTTCGGAACCGTGCGCTGGCCTTTGGCTTTTCCACGACGCCTTATCTGCTTACCGCATTTGCCGGGCCTGCGATTGCTCAATGGTTCCAGGAGAACAGCACGTGGAGATGGGCGTACGCTACCTTTGCCATTACCACCCCACTTTTGAGCGCCCCGCTCGCCCTTATCCTCTTCGCCAGCAAACGCAAGGCTTATAACGAAGGCCTTATCCGACCGGCCCGTCTCCAACAAAAAGATGTCTCCACGAAGCTTCGGCTCCGCCAGCTGGCCGTGGAGTTCGACGGTCCGTCTTCCCCTCCCTCCCCTCCGCATTCCCACAACTAACCACCAGCCCCCTCAGCCGTCGGCGCCACACTCTTCACCACCGGCCTCGCCCTCGTCCTCATCCCCCTCAGCCTTCAATCGCGCTACCACGCCAGCGCCGACGATGGCAGCAGCAGCAGCAGCAGCGCCGCCTTCCTCACCCCCTCCCTCCTAACCAAATCCCTCGCCGGCCACGCGTGCCTCCTCCTCTTCGCGGCCTGGGAAACGCGCTACGCCGCCGTCCCGCTCATCCCCTACCGCGTCGTCGCCAACCGCACCGTCGCCGCCTCGTGCGCGCTGTGCTTCGCCTGCCTCGTGGCCACGGGCGCGTACCACACGTACCTCGCGTCCTTCCTCCAAGTCGTCCACCGCCTCCCCATCCGCGACGCCGGCTACGTCGCCAACATCGCCAGCATCACGACGTGCCTGTGCGGCGTCAGCGTCGCCTGGCTGATCCGCACCACGGGCCGCTTCAAGATCTGGGGCGTGCTGGCGCAGCCGGTGCGCGCTGCGGGATTGCTGGGGCTGGTGCCGGTCGTGGCGAGGGGCGATGCCGCGGAGACGCGGGCGCTGGTGGCGGCGCAGTTTGCTGTCGCGGTGGCCGGGAGCATGCTGGTCGCGGCGAATAATACGGCGGTTAATGCGGCGGTCGCGCGGGATGATGTGGCGGTTACGATTGCGGTGATGCTTCTGTGCTCGAGTGTGGGGAATAGCGTCGGCACGGCGGTCGCGGGCGTGGTGTGGGCGAGCGATATGCCCCGCCTGCTGCACGAGTACCTCCCCGTCGGCAAGAAGCACCTCGCCCTGGAGATCTATGGGAGCTTGCGGAAGCAATTGGAGTTTGCGGATGGGAGCCCCGAGCGCGCGGCCATTGTGAAGGCGTACAGTGTCACGGAGACGCGGCTGTGTTCGTATGCGGCGTTAAGTGTGCCGGTCGTGTGCGCGTGCGTGCTGGTGTGGAGGAATCTGCCGGTTGGGGATGAGATGCAGGTGGACGACGAGCACGTTGATTGAGGCCGGCGGTTCCTGGCCGAGGGTTTATCTCCGAGCGTGGACGGACGAGCTGCGGATGGACAGCAGCGGCGGCGACGACGACGACGAACACGTTGACTGAAGGGTGTAGATTTTCTCCGGGCCGGTACGAGACGCAGGTGGACAGCAGATGGACAGCATTGGACAGGCGCGAGGAGCAGGTCGTCTTCTGTTTTCTGTCTGGGCGCTGATAGCGTTATCCGGCGGGATGATGGTAACACCACAAAATTTCTCGCTTGCGGATTCGCGTTCGTGTTTCCTTACCACATAGGTTCGGATTTACGAGGACCCCGCGGCGCCCGAAGTCACCATGGTGCAGAGGATTCTGCTGTTCAATTAAGCTCATTGTTCGTCAACCGTGGCTCTCGTCACGTCATCTAAAGATCCACGTTCTTTTGTGGGAGAACGCATCGACTCCACACCTTGTCTAAAACCTTAATCCGACTGCAATCTACACATCTGTATACTATCGCGAGCTTATTTTCTGGTGTTTTTATCGCTTTATCGACCTTATCCTGACTCGCCCGTCGCTGATAAGCAGATCGTTACGGTGTACCCCCAACACTCCACTTCAGGGGGTTTTTTCGCTGCAGTGGGAAACGTTCGCACACGAGCCACCTCACCCGAGACAAGCAGCTCGGTCAATTCCTCTTCAGCAAACCCAAGCAAATGCCGTGCCTCCCGCCCGCCTACTCGGAGCCGGTCGCCAAGTCAGGGTAGTGCCTTGGCATTACGACGCTCTTCCCTGCCAAGTCGAATCAATTGGCTGCCAAGCTGCAGTTACACTTCGCCAAGCTGCATCATTTACGATGCCCTTGGCGACGATCCCCTATTCACCATGCCACAAAAACTCCCACCCACCTGCCTTCTCCGTTGCCCTGATAATCAGGATCAGATTATTTCTGCACCTGCCGAAAATCGGCGATGCAGATCCCATCCCGGACCTGAAGCCAGATCCATGCCGGACATTGAAGGTGCTTCGCCATGAGAAATCTTTTTGCCATAACCACACCCACACCAAGCTTCACCAACACGAGCTATCCGGCGAAATCGGCCGGACCCGTAAATTGGCATAAATAGCCTTCTGTAGAAAACAAACGCAGTAAGTGACACGCGGTGTTCTCCAGTTCTTCAAAATGTCGTATTCCCGATCCCCGAGGCCTTACACCCGAAAGCCGAAGACAGACATTTTCACCCCCAATGACACGGATATCGACCGTCGCCAGTGTCGGCGCGTGGTGCCCATGAGAGTGCTGGCACTCGGTCTGGGACGCACCGGAACGGTTTGTACGTAACTTCTCTGAACTTCTTCTCATAGCTAGAAGCTGACTTAGGTATACAGCTCTGCGGGAGGCCCTGCAAATCCTGGGTTTCGACCCGTGCTACCACATGCTCTGCGCGAGCACCGAAAATCCGTCCGACTGTCTCATGTGGTCCGATGCTCTGGCCGCAAAATACGATGGAGAGGGAGAATTTGGCAAAGAGCAGTGGGACCAGCTATTGGGCCATTGTCAGGTACGAGAAAGCGACGATCGTTTATTCTAGTAAAGCTAACTAATTCGCTTGCGGCAGGCCATCTGCGATTGGCCGGCAGTTGCCTTTTCGAAGGAGCTGATGGAGGCCTACCCCGACGCAAAAGTTTTGCTAACCACGCGGGATGTCGATTCTTGGTATCAGTGAGTAACCCGCATGATCTTCTTTGTCATCACTACTGACGCACGTGGGAACAGATCGACCCTCGGAACTGCCAATTGGCGTGCAAACGATCCCGAGCTGCGCATGCTGTCCAAGTGGGACTGGGGTGCGAGCCACTATTACCCAATGCTTCACAAATTCTGGACCTGCTTCTTCAAGGGCGACTTCGAGAAGCACGGCAAGGAAGTCTTCAACGAGTACTACGCCGAGATGCGTGCCACCGTTCCCCCCGAGCGGTTACTCGAATACCACATCAGCGAGGGCTGGGAGCCGCTCTGCAAGTTCCTCGACGTCCCCGTGCCCAAGGTGCCTTTCCCGCACGTGAACGACACCAAAGGCTTCATAAAACGATGCAAGGCAAGGAACAGGGCGCAGATGTACAATGTCATGTTCCGGGCTGCTGTTGTTGGAGGTGGTTGCATTGCGGGGATTTGGATGGGATACTCCATGTTGCATTAGATAGTTCCACCTGCCAAAAATTATAGATTGTTTTGCCCGGACTGAACAGGGGTGCAAGTAGGGCGGGCGGGCGGCTACTGCGGCGCCGTAAATGCCGCACGCCCGGGCACCCAGTGTTACCCACTCGTTTCGTTGCCCCCCGTATCTTATCCATCTCGCCACCGGTTGAATCAACTTGTTTTGAATATACCGGCTGTTCCGCCAAGCGCGCTACTGGGCACTCGGGCCCTGCCAGCCTTGCGCTTTTGCACAGCGGCTTCGGCCTACCAACTCCGGCCAGTAGCTCAGGTAAAGCATTTTTCTTGAGAACTCGACCCAGCTGCATTCGCTCACTTTGTGCAGTATGGTCGGATTCAGAACACTATGGCCGGCCGCGGCCGTGCTGCTGTGGCTGCCGGTCGCCACCGGGATTGACTTGTGGGTGGTTAATGATGAGAGCGTGATGCCGACTTCCTTGTTTCTCTCAGTAAGCCGAATTTGTTTTCCAGTTACCCAAAAGCCTCTACTGATCTGGCTATAGCGCCCTGACATAACTCCGCCCGAATTGGACATTACTGTCTACAAGCCCGACGCCATCACTCCAGGCTACATTTTCCTGGCCCCGTGGCGCCGCCCGAGAGGCGGTCCAGATCACGGTCCCTACATTTACGACAATGATGGGGTAAGTTTACTAGCTACTCTGAAACTTTGCACCAATTAACTGAACAATGATAGAACCTCGTGTGGAGCGGTGCCGCAAGCTTTGGCGGCATCAACGCTTACAACCCGCACGTCTGCCAGCATAACTCCAAAGATCACCTCTGCTTCTTCCAGGGCGAAGGGCGTCTAGGCTACGCGAAAGGCGTCGGCATGGTGCTCGACTCGTCCTACGACCTAGTCAAAATGGTCAAGCCCAGCGGCTCTCTATCCGGCACGGCCGACATGCACGAGTTCAGACTCGCCGACGACGGCCGCACCGCACTGATGACCATCTACCAAACCATCCCGTACGACCTCAGCCCCTTCGGCATCACGGGCGGCTTCGGCTGGGTCGTCGAGGCCGTCTTCCAAGAAGTCCGTGTCGACACGGGCGAAGTCGTCTTCGAATGGCGCAGCCTGGACCACGAGGAAACAAGCCCGCTGCACGGCGAGAAGATCCTGCCGGGCAACACGCTCGTCGGCGGCCTGGGCGTGCACCCCATCACGCCGTGGGACTACTTCCACATCAACGCCATCGACAAGGACGCCGACGGCAACTACCTCATCTCCTCGCGCCACCTGTCGACCATCTTCAAGCTCTCGGGCGACGACGGCCGCGTCCTCTGGCAGCTGGCCGGCGACACGACGCTGGACGGCGGCTACGAAAAAGACTTCAACTTCTCCTCGCAGCACGACGCGCGCGAGCTGCACCACAACGCCACCCACAGCACCATCTCGCTCTTCGACAACGCGAGCAACTCCTGGAAATGGACCGCCGCCTTCTCGCGCGGCCTCGTCTTCTCCGTCGACCACACATCCAAAACGGCCACCCTGCTCTCAGAGTTCGCGCCGCCCGCCGTGCGCCCCCACAACGAGACGGACCCGCTGTCCGCGGGGTCCCAG
Organism: Lasiodiplodia citricola; assembly: GCA_023089105.1. Classification (NCBI taxonomy): domain Eukaryota; kingdom Fungi; phylum Ascomycota; class Dothideomycetes; order Botryosphaeriales; family Botryosphaeriaceae; genus Lasiodiplodia; species Lasiodiplodia citricola. The sequence goes on along the minus strand of JAJNLL010000073.1, from coordinate 120,834 downwards.
GGCAACCTGCAAGTCCTCGACAACGGCAACGCCGTCGTCGGCTACGGCGAGTACCCGTTCTTCGCCGAGCACGCGCCCGACGGCGAACTGCTGCTGTGGGGCGCGATATCGCGGAACAACTCGTTTATGATGCACTACCGCGCGCAGAAGTTCAACTGGACGGCGAGCCCGCGCGAGGCGCCGACGATGTTTGTGTACTCGCTGGACGGGCATTCGACTGGGACGGTGTTTTATGTGAGCTGGAACGGCGCGACGGAGGTGGCGACGTGGAAGTTCTATGCTGGCCCCGCGCCGGATGGGCCGTGGGATTTGGTGGGGAGTGCGGAGAAGGAGGGGTTTGAGACGAGGTTTCAGGCAAGGGGGTACTATCAGGAGTGGAGCTATGTGGAGGCGGTGGATAAGGACGGCAATGTGTTGAGGAAGTCGACGGTGTACAAAACGTTCAGGCCGGGCGACAGCTTGAAGAAGTCGTGCGATGAGTGGCGGTGCAAGGTCATGGATGCGCCGCCGCAGCCGTCGAAGGAAGAGCAGGACTCGGAGGTGAAGCTGACGGCTGAGGATGTGGACTGGGAGAATGTCAAGTACAACAACCCGGCTGAGGGCTTGCGGCCGCTGTTGAGGTCGGAGTCGACGACGACGAGCTGGTGGAAGAGCTACGGATGGGGCGTTGTGCCGCTGGCGTTGTTGGGGTTGGCCTTGCTTTTGATCTTGGCTGTGGGAGCGTGGTCGGCGCACAAGCTCTATGCTAAGTACAGGAGTAATAGCTTGAGCCTGATGAGTAGACGAACGTATCAGAAGGTCGAAAATCCTTCAGAGGAAACTTCATAGATATTTCAAAGAATAAAAATTTTATTATGTTCAGGAAATTAACATGGAAGCTGAAGTAAATTCAGTGGTCATTCAACTCATGCCAGTCGTGCAGAGTCCAACAGTGGAAGGATAGTTACGCAAGTTGAAGATGTGTTGATAGACATCTCGAGAACATAATTTATGGCGGCCTAGCGTAGAAGAGCTGTATAACTTTTGGCCTTTCATCGTCCCCGTCCCGGACCGTAGAAGACGCTATAACTAGCTCTCAAAATACACATCAACTTCGAATTTTCCACTCTTTCCATTTTCTTGGACGTTGTCTCATAACACGTGAATGCAATTCCAGGATTTTTCTCACTAACCATCCACTCATCGCTTCAATACGATCGCCCCCGGGCTAAAGTTGAGTACGCCTGCGTTTCCGGCTTCCTTCAGATTATCCTCCATACCTCTGCCAAGAAATAGCATCTTTCTTACACCTTGACTTACCAACATTATCGTCTTGTACGAAATGCGGAGTACCAGGTCGCTGAATCCACCTTGCACGCTGGTATTCCATTTCCCTACTCAGTAATGTGCCCAAGCGTCTGGACTGATTGTAGGAGAAACATTGCCCTAAAAGATCCATTAAAGAGAGACTGCGCAGAGGTCCAAAACCTCCGACGAAAGGATCGGCACCATGTCGCAAGAATTCCTCAACGTGGTCGGCGTAGCCGTCAGCTACTGTGGAGGGTCTAAGGGAGGAAAGTATGTCGAGAAATTCTTCCCACACTGAGCGACCACTTATTTTGTCATACTGACCATTCGGATCTGCTGCGTACTTTAAGTACTGACGGAGCATCCTTAAGGTACAATCGGGTGGGCGCTTCAGAAGGTTCTCGAGAATGCCTCGACCCCATGCCAGCGGGCCCATGTCCCTGACATTTACACCTAACCCATGGCTGAGGAATACCTGCATGATTCGAGCATGTGAAGGGTTCCCCCAATCGGTTGCATTGAAGCTCATCAGTCTGGCAAGTCCATGGTCTGATAGAGCGGTGGCGGGATCGGCCCCGGCTCTCAACAGTGCCTCAATGATCTCGAGTCTTTTTGGGCTTTCCAAGTTTTTGAAAGCTTCCTCGAGAAAGTATTCGCGCCAGAACCCCCTCTCGAACAGCCCTTCGGATACTTTGCTTCTTATATAGCTCGGAATACCTCTGGTGATTGCCGTTTGCAGAATCCAAGTGGATCGAATGTTGCTCGGCTCGTAATTTTCAAGATCCAATAGGTACCACTTTAAGTTGTCCAGCTGATCGAGGACCCTGGAGTCCAGGGTTCCGTTTTCCTCCGCCTTCACGCATGCCTGCAGCATGCTTCCCTCCTCGTCGAATTCGAGAGAATCGGCACGTATGGATTTTATCTGTCCAATAAGGGCCCTCGATATTGTAAGGTGTGGGCAGAATGATTGAGGAAGATGCTCCTCCCATAATCTGTACTCATCCAGAAGGAAATCTCGAACAGTTTTGTGTAAGAAGCCCACTGTGTCGTGACATTCGGGGAATTCTGCTCTCTTCAATCCAGCTTCAGAACCTGGTCCGGGCTGGACTTCTAAAAGCCCTTTACAGCACGCATCAAGTTGGCGTTCAGCAAAGATCACTCGCTGTTGAATTTCAGTGGGAGCCAAGAGCTTTCGTGGAATTAAAACCCCGAATTCTGGGTCATCTTCCATTAGAATGGAATATGCGTAAACACTCATTGGCGGATTGCACTCCAGAGCTATTTTGAATAAGCAGCACATCTTCGCTCTGTACACGCTCTCAACCTGGTTGACAATGTGATGGAAAAAGTCCAGTAGTTCAGGTGGAAACGCTTGCAACCGAGTGCAGAGAGTGGAGACAGTGTCTCTGTTAATGATCCCGCGTCGGAGAGAACTGACAGCGAGTGCGACCCAGAGGAAAACTCCTTGGGCCTTCTGGGTGATCTCCTCGGATAGTTTTCTTGCCATTCCGATGGCATCAACGTAGCCGCCCCCGGGTATGAACGAAAAAATTTTGTCGTAGGCAAACTTAGCAATGTCGTCCCGCGTAAGCTCTTCCATGTAGAGCTTTTGGTCTTTCCGTTTCCCGAGGCTCTCTTCAAAACAGTTCCAAGGTCTGCTTGAGAGGCATAGTTTGATGTGGGTGGAACAGTCAATTTCGCAGAGGCAATCGAGAATATCATGCATATCTCCATCGAATTCGTCAAGGCCATCGATGAAAAAGCAGAATTTCTCAGACGTGGTGACTTCTTGGCGTATGAGTTGCCTCAAGATTAGCTTGAGCTCCGAAATCGTCCAGCCAGTCAAGCAGACTGTATCAGAAGACCATCGAGACGGGCAAACAGCTGGTATCCACTCAGCTCGGTGGCTCAGAATCTCGAAGACTAGAGACTGTAGTAGGCCGAGCAGAGACTTCTGCATTGCAGTGCCAGAATTCCAGAAAAAATACTTGGCGATGTTCAAATTGTTTGTATTACTCCAAATTCTCAGAGCTGAGGTGGTTTCTGGATGGTTGAAGATGTACTTCATAAGGGTTGATTTTCCAGATCCGGGTTTTCCAGATATCCAGTAGGTACCTGTGCCAGACCGCAGCCACTCGGCGAAGAGAGCATTCGAGCGAGGGTCAGTTTTAGGAAGAGAGCTGCCAAAGAACACCCATTTGAAAGTCTGAATGTGTGCCTCGGTGATGTTGAGATAGCGGGAAGTCATGTAGCCGAAGGTTAGACTTCGCAGGACCCTTGCTCTTCTTTCCATCTCAGGATTGATTAGATCTGTCAGAGCTTGGTAAGTAGCAGAAATCGATTTGACAGTAGAAATTTCTAGCCGGAATTGTTCCAAGGAGTGTACTGTTGACTTGAGAAGCTGAAGATTTTCGTAGTGTAGATCATGGAGCTGATTTATGTCGCTCTGCAGAATTCCCATTGACTCTTTCATGGAAAGTAGCAGCTTACTACATGATGTCAGCTCATTGAAAATGGTCGGCTTTACTATGGGATCCAGTTGATGGACGGTTCTCAGAGTGGGCACGAACCTTTGGCTGGTCTGGAGGTGGACCGTCAGTTGCTTCTGAAGATAGGACAAGCGATGCCGAAATTCATTGATCTTGTCCTGATTCCAGATACGTTTTAGGACTTCACGGAAACTTTTCCACTTGTGACCGGGGGTATTGTGATCATTGGCCCCTCGAATGGCAGTTGAAAGCTGTTGTGACAAGCCCTGGCATTGCGCTATCAAGCTCCGCAGGCTAGGATCGCTCAAAAGCTCATCCCCTCTGTTTGCTGCTGCGGCAATATCTGAGAAGATTCGCCCGATATCCCGATTGATGCAGTCAATTTCCTCGTGTTGGTCGTTGCAGCCACGGCACTTGTACAGTCTCCAGGTCTCGGAAAAGAGTTTGGCAGAGAAATCAATAAATTGAACAACAACCCCAGCAAGGCTAAGGGTAGTAAAGGGATCGAGCACCATGGTTGTGGAAAAAGTTCTCACTGCTGAAGACGGTGAGCTCGGCAATCAGCTGGGAGGTTTTGGAGCTGCTTGGCCTTGATTTATGGAAAGTTGCGGGCAGTGCTTGTCTGCCTTGCACAGCCGACTTGCCCCTGTTCAAGCCTAGAGACTGCGCCTGATTGGCTTAAAAGACAAACAAAGTCATTGGTTCAGAAACATTGGCCGTAACCAACGAATGAGATGACGCAAACCACCTATGCCTACTCGGAGCAAGGCTGAAGACGTGACAACACTCTATTGGCCTAACGGACTAGCATATTCATGATCCCGCTGCATTAAATTATCGTTTCGCATGTCGCTGCCTAGAGCTACAAAGTTCTGTCGCACAAGGCTGAAATTTCGGTTGCCTCATGCCAAATGATTGGTCTAGAATCACTCGCATGGTGCACAATAGCGTGCGCACAGGGAAAACTTGAATCTGGGAAGGCGATCTGCTAGTCTCTTTCGCCTGCTTATTAAATAACAGGTGAAGCCCTGTTTTACGCATGTGTTAAGGTATATAGGATATGCTGTGGACTTTGCATCTCGTGAGTTTAAGTCGCCCTATGTATCTTCTACAAACATATCGTGCTGTGAGTTCGTCTTGTATGTCCTATCTATAAAATCTGTACCGTATACTTAAAGATCGAGCTCAAAAGTTGACCACGGATTTAGGAGTATGTTTCTAAGTGGATTCGAACTATTGCGTATCAATTCGGAATCATGATCATCAATAAATGTCACCGGTGTGTTTGGATTACAAGTAAAAGACAATTACAGCTGATTCTCACAACGTGAATATGTTGACTCTCTTACAAACTTTCATCTTCTATGAGATGTATTGCGATAAGCAATTCCAAAGTTCAGTGGAATTTCTGCCGCTACAGAATCTCTTCGCCGTATACTTCAATCAAGTGAGCGACGGATCCGGCGCCTCCATTGCCACTCGCTGTTAGAGAGACGCTGCCCCACATTTGATAAAAGGCTCTGATTTCTTCCGGTGTCTTTTCCGACTTTCGAGATTCAAAACATTCAAGTGCTGTGTCACCATCGATATCCCTCAGACTGAGATCGATTCTGGGAAGTCCATGCGTCGCCAAGACGTTGAGTGATGGAATGTGGGTGTTCAAAGCGGCCCAATGCAATGTTCCATTACCAACATCATCAATGACTGTGTAGTCCGCCCCACGATCAAGCAGAAACGCGACTGCGATGTGACTGTTTTCCGTCATCGCCAGCATCAACGGAGTGTAGCCCCACCGGTTCCGAGTGTCTAGAGGGAGGCCTGAATCCAAACAGCGCTGCAGGAATTGCAGGCGTATGGAAAGCTCTTCTTTGCTCATATCTTTTAGTCGGGCCAAGTTGAGCATCGAGTGAAGAATTGTGTTCTGCCACTTCGTCACTATCGTCGCATCTGCACCGTACTGGAGTAGTATCTCCGGAATTTCAGGTACTTCGAACAATAACGCTGTCCGGTAAAGGGCGGTTTGGCCGCGTAGGTCCCTCACGTTGGGATCAGCACCATGCTCAAGTAGTGTCTTGACGGATTCGAAATCGTTGAGTTTCGCCGCCCAGGATAGAGCGGTCCTTCCATAAGCATCTACAGCATTGATAGCTGCGTGCGGTTCGATTATCGCGTTTGCCAAGGGTGTTGAGCTGAGCTTGAGAACAGTTCGGTGTATGCCAGTGAGCTGCCAATCCTCATCCAGGACATCAGAGTCGATGCCGAGAAGGGCCTGGAACTGAGTGTGAGGATATCCGAACACGTGCCTCCATACATATTCAAAACGTTGATATTCTATGAGGGAGCTATTCAATTCAGTAAGCTGGGAATATTTATTGAGTTGGGAGTGAGATCATACTCTCCAAATTTGTCCTCATGGTGTGGATCTGCGCCAATTCGCAAGAGCCACTCACAAACGTGAAAATGGCCCCGATCACTCGCTATCTACGTTTTAAATTAGACTTCATTGCTCTTTCAAATACAGAAAGACAAGTTGAAGGGGGACAAGATTTGAATTGTGCTTTTGAACAAGGGTTTCGGGACCTTACAGTAAGCGCTGACCGACCTTCTTCGCTCACATCTGTGAGCCGAGCGGCACCCGACTGTAACAGGGACTTGAGCCCATCGATATCGCCATTGTACGCCGAGGAGAGCCAGAGTGAGTCTTCCTCTATGACATTCCAAACAGATAAAGAGAAGGTTGGCCCCGCGTATCCACTCGAAACGAAGGATGCGTGCAGTGCCTTCGAAAACAAAAGAGCTGGGAAAAAGTATGACAGTGAGACTCGCGTTGCGCGAGACCTGCACCCTGTAAGACACTGTGTTTCGGAACATCCTCCAGACAAGAAAGGGCAGTTGCTGTATCCGAGAAAGAGGGAACCAAGGAACTGATTGCGTAGTGAGAAGCCCTGTGAGCGACGATGGCATGTACATCTACAGCTCTTTTTCATTTGCAGGTCAACATGGCCTTCAAATGAAACCCTGCTGTAAGATGCTGTAGAGACTTGAGCTGTATCTTGGTCTTGGTTCAGTTCAAAAGGGAGTGGGTCCAGAACGTGCACGTTGTCGGAGATGATACCCTCAGAATCACGGGCCATCTGCGCCGATGTGGAGACCGTAAGCTGCACAGTCTGTACAAGAGTCTCAACTCTTCGAATCGCTGACCTATTGCACTTTCGCGTCAGAGCCAGGCTCAACAGCGTTTCATCTCGAGGAATACATACATGGTCTCGACACCAAGCAAGGCAGTCAAGTGAACACGCGCATCCCGGATCTGTGACTGCAAGCGACAAACTTTGGATTTGTAGCGCATCCAGGTCACACGGTCTACATAGTTCACATTGCTGATGTCAAGCCGTCCAAGGAAAGCACTAACCGCGTGTATCCTCTGATTGGCGATTTCAAGCGTTGCTTGGAATCTCATCTTGGATTCTGGATCATCTTCCACCAATCTTTCAACCTCTTTGAATAGGACTTTCATATCGGTAAGTTCGTTGGAGAGAGCCAGAAGCTCGTCTGGGGCGTTGCGTAACCTGCTTATCAGCTGCTCGAGCTTGAGTAAAACCTCAGCCAGGGTGGCTATGCTTGCAATAAGGCCAACCGTTTCAGCCATGTCTGGCGTAAGTGGTATAATGGACGATGTGTATGGCACTCAGCATCTGCAGGGGCGGGGTAGGATGAAGACTTGGGGAAACGACCTTAGAGGTTATGGAAGAGACTTGAATTCTGAGGAAGAAATGAGGCTCAAAATCAATCACTATCTATTGGTCGCCTCGCCTGCATAAGCAGGGCGATCAAAATACGGGTTACTTTAGCAAAAGAACTGCGGCACATGGCTGATAACCAATCGTTAACATTGAAGCTGAATTGAGGATGAGCACATGAGCAGCTCGTAAGCATGTGTAAGCCGTCAGCCGCAGCGCGTGATGTTGGTATTGCTTGGCTTGCTTGTGCGCCAAGTCGGCTGCGAGAGGGGGCTGGTGGTTTTTGAAATCCTTCGAAAAACGTACACCTGGTACGCGAGACACCACACTAGATAGGCAGCAACATTAGAGCATCGCGAAAATAGTTGGGAAACTGCAAGTGCGCTCCACTTTCAGTAAAAGAAAAAACTTGGTCAGTAAAGAGGGCTAAGTAGCCAGCCACACCTATCAAGCCTATGATAGCAACGTAAATATACCGACATACCAGGCTCTTAAGAAATAAGGTAATGCAGAGGATTTACATAGGGGAACAGATCTGAGCCAATCCTAAAGGTATCATTCAAGCCAAATTGTAAGCTAAATATCTGCATATCTTTTGGAACTTCTTGTCCTCACTGCCGAGAGTGTCCTGCTCAGACGTTTTCTTTGCTTGATGGGGTCGCCCTAGAACTGTCTGACTCCGCCTCACACTGCTCGTCAGCTGTAGCATCGTCTGCCTCCTTCTTTGGCCGGATAGCCAACACTGAGAGAATAATTGCCAAGCCACACATGAAAATGGCACCGTAGTACCCAGCACGGTAGCCATCAAGCCTGGCTTGGGCATCGTTCTGGCCTCCATTGTTCGCCGTGACAGAATTGTCGATAACGGTGAGTACGGCAACACCGAGAACCGCGCCGCCAACGTTCAGGCACATCTGGGAGAGTGGCAAGAGAGTCAGACAATTGAACAAAAGCAGGAGGTGGGAACCATACGTTGTAAACACCAGAAATCGATCCCTGGTCCTTCGCGAGGGCCGAAGCCACGACAACCACGTTGCCGACGTAGTACACCGTTCCTACGCCCGTGATGTAGAGGATCATGCCCGGGAGACAGTAGCGCCAGTAGTCGTCGTTCGAGTTCATCAGAGATAAAAGAACAACACCGACAATGGCAAGGATCCAGCTAATGGTCAAGAGCAGCCTCGGTCCAACTGGGGATAGGAGGTGGGGGATGATGAAGTTCACCACGCATGCCGTGATGCCGAGGGGAAGGAAGTGGACGGATGTTTGCAAGGCCGAGAACCCGAAGTCTGGTTGAATTGTTGTGTCAGTGGAGGAAACTCTTACGGGCTTGGGTTTTGCGTTCTGGTGGAAAAGTTTCTGACCTTGCAGTTGAAGCGTGAGGAGATAGTTTGCTCCTTGCCACACAGCGTAAGTGAATGCTGCAATGACGCATCCAGAGATCTTGATTGTGTCCGACCAGAGATAGATTGGGATGAGAGGGTGCGCCGCGAATCTCAGTTCAACAAATGCGAAGGCGCCAAGAAGGAATACGGCGATGACGATAGTGGCAATGACGCTGGCCTGATCCCAGCCGTGAATGTTTCCCGTTGTCAACCCGTAGACCAGAAGGATGAGCCCTGGAATGGAAAGGCAGACGCCGAGGGGATCAAAGCGGCTTAGGATGTTGAAAGTCGATTTGTCGTTGTCCTGGGAGTTCGTCACTGGTCCCTTGAAGGCCCAAAGCAGTAGCAATGAGAGTGCCTGAAGGGTGCCCTCAACAATGAGAGTGAACCAGAAGATCTATAGAATTAGCAATATGCTGTCAATTCTGGACAAGGTGAACGAACCCAGCGCCAATTTGCAAGGGAACTAAACAGGCCGCCAAAAATTGGTCCAAGACTGAATAAAGTTATCAACACTGCTCTGAAAGGAATTGGAGGCAGGACGAGTACGTACACGAATCCAGTGGATCCGGTGGCTCCCCACACCCCGAAAGCAAGCACACGAGACTTGGGGTCTTCGAACAGCAACGAAACGAGGGCTTGAGCTGAAGGGATAGTCAAAGCTGCAGCCAGGCCTGCAGGTAGTTTGTCAGTGTATTGACAAAGGAAGAGGAACAACTTGTTTTCACCTTGAAAGGCGCGACCCACGACGAGTCCGATCTTGTTTGGCACCACACCACACACAAGGGTCGCAATGTTGAATAGGGACATGCCAACCTGGAGAATGAATTTGTGCTCAAACACATCACCCAGGCGACCGCCCACCATGAGAAATCCGCCAAACTGCAGCAACTAGTCAGCTTCCACTAGGGAGATGTAGCATGGAGTATGGGATAGACCGTCAAAGCATAAGCTGTCAAAACCCATTGTAAAGAGCCCTGGTCGAAACCGAGGTCGGCTTTCATGGAAGGAAGAGCAATCGTGCACATGCCCAGGCTGGCAATGTCAATGAAGAAAATAAGACACCTAGAGTTCTGCTGTCAGATACGGAAGCACCTTCGCACGGTCGAGAAAACCTACACAAGAGCCAGCCTGGCCCAGCGAAGGGCCGTTTCTCCTGCCATTGTGCAAGCCTGTCTAGAGACAGAATACTTTTGTCGAGGGAGTCTTGCAAGAAAGGTGAGGTCTGGGGTGGTGCAAAACTTGTCATGGAAGAAAAGGCTCTACCCTCCTCAAAGTCCCTGAAATTGGAGAATCACACCAGGCACCTCCCGCACACGTCAACAGGATCTACTCCTACTCCACTCGCTTGACCTTCTTGAGATCGTACACGACTCCATTTCCGATGTCGGGACGGCACGATGCTTTGGACCTTCGCTTGCTGATGTCGATCCTTTGATCTTAGCTGTTCCGATATAGTCGTTGAGTATGCGTGTACCGTTAATCTCAATGCCCGTTGCTTGGAGCGAAGTCGGTTGTTAGGGTGGTAGTAGCTCTACGTGAATAGGTAAAGGTCCGGGACTTGGTCCAATAACATCGCAGCCTGTGTAGCAGGTTTACGAAGAATTATTGTAAGCGAAGGCAGAGCTGCGCGAATCGGATGCAGCCTGATTTGCCAAGCAGTCGTGCATAACGAATAGCTAATAGAGTAGGTTCACGGTGCTGGTCCAAGCGTCGGTATCGGTGTTTTCGGTGTGCGAGATGATTCTGCGGGTAGGCGGGTACCAGTGGGTCACTTGACGTGAATAAGACTGGTTTCTTTGAGGAGTAGGGTTCTACCGGCCAGTAGGAGCGCTAGGATATGCCTAATACCACGGTCACTACACGTGGAAATATAAAGACCACCAACAAACCATTAGGGGTCAGACTAACCATTGGTCTTACGTGCTTACCCACGCGATGTCCGTATCCATATCCACAATTGTGAACCTATTGTAGTAACAATAGTAGGAAAATCTTGATTCTTGCTGCCGGCCGCAGCCCGAACTCGGGCTCGGTTACCCGATTCGTTCGGCACCGAAAGAAATAGGGAGCCCCGCCAGCAATCAAGAGGGGGCTCACCCCAGGCTTGGAAAGCTGGACAAAATTCTTCACCGAGTCTTGTCATGGACTTGGTACCCTTAGATAAATCGTCGGTTCATTCCCCGGTGAAGAATTTCGGGGCCCGACCACCCTGTCGGCGCAAGACCCGTACATCGGTCCGAGGAGCTACAACTTCAACAACACGGGGCTGGACCGGTATCGCATCTAGTAAGAAGACTCCTGCGTCATATTTTGCAGGGAGCGAGTGAGAGGCAAAATGATGCACCATGAGGAGCATTCCTTGTATTTCTTCCGTTGCATCTGATTGGCATCCTTTAACATAACAAACTCCACAAAAAGTTTAAAGCTCTTAGAACATCGCAAGTGGAAGGTCTCCGCGGTCGGCAAAATTAAAGCGGTGAGTTGGTACGAAGTCGGCCACCCTGCGGAAAAAGACAACCGGGACGCTGTTTGCCTTTACAGTAGCCCCCACGAAGCGCACCACACTCTCCCTTTGATTCATGTTATGGACTGCGGAAACTGCCATTGGTGCCCTGATGTCTCACCAGATTACTGCTGATCTGGCCCATAGTTAGAATTCTAAAGCGAAGTCTCTGTTTCGCCACTTGCCTCCGTCTCCACTAATGGCACCCGCGGTTGCCGCATTTCTCAAGATCCCATGTGAACGTAGCTAGGCATTACCTATTGTGTAGCGTCCAGCCGAAGGAGCATAGTAGTACGCGATGTGGAATGATCTGATTAAATTAGATTATCTGATCAATCTAATCTCTTGGGTCTTGAGGACCAGGCCTTACGGCTGGACACATATAATTGGATCCAGCAGTTCATCCCGAGTTTCCTAGCATATTGTGTTTGCTGGTTTTCTTGCTTTTACAATGGTACTGTTCAAACAGGATATGTCACTCCTGTCCGGACCGACCGTGATCAGCGGCAGCTCCAACGCAGGCTCTACATGTCAATCTGCGATTGGCGTTCGAGCTGTGTACCCACTCACCAGTAGCCAAGAAGGCATCTGGGTCGAATATGTCACGGATCCCCTCAGTACCAAGTACAATCTGACACTGGAATGGGATCTTTCAAACAGCGAGAGATCATGGGATTCAACCTCCACAGTCTTCAATGGTAAGTTGGCTATACCGATGCCTGTAACGTTTACTAAAAAACCCTCCTAGCGATCCGAAGGCTTACTGAGCGCCATTCGGTGTTGCGTTCCGTGATATCCGTGCTCGACGGCAAGGCTCATGTCGAAGAGCACGACCCCCAAGCCGCCGAACCGGTAGTTCGAATCGTCTTCTGCGAGTCATCGTCCGTCACCGAAAGCTCAGTTACGACAATACTTCGTCAACCATTCAATCTGAGAGAGGAATACCCGGCAAGATGGGTTGTACTACAGGACGCATCGACATATCGGGTGTTCCTTGTGGGACACCACATTGCCGTGGATGGAGGATCGATGAGCATCTTGTCTCAGGAGTTCTTGGAGTTGATGGAGAATCGCGATGTCAATCTGCCGTTACCTGTCGACTTCAGTAGAATGCACCTGTTCGAGGTAGGTGGCTACCCTTTCTGACAAGTTATTTGGCTGACCTTTGACTAGCGGGCATGGCGTCGCGCGCCGGTTTATCAAGCCAACGAATCTTTTTTCATGGGCCAGGTACGGAACCAGAGACAGTCAGGCCGCATCACAGAAAGCCAAGATGGAAAGACCGTTGGATGTGGAGAATATCGGAAGATTCAGTCATGGTCGACGTTCTCGAAGAAGGTTGGCAGGCTCTCACACATTCGGAAGACACAACTCTAACGGCAGGCTACAGGACCTCGAGGAGTGGGGCTCGTCATACAGAACGTCGTGGTTTCGTATCGCAGTGTCGCTCGTCGGCCTTCTCGTCATGGACCAAACCAGACCACCTCTCGGCGAAGACGAAATTCTTGCCGTGGCCTTTGCAGGTCGGCCAAAAGACTTCCAACGCTGCGTCGGTCAGTTTGCCAACGCCCTTCCTGTCCAGGTCCCCCTCTGGAAATGCCTGCTCGATTCACCGCAGAGCACGCTGCAGTCGCTCGTCAAAGCAGTGTCCAGTAATGTCAGCCAGGCCAAGAGAGCAGAGCTGTTCCCACCAATTGAGGTGGCGAGGTGCAGCCGCACTCACAACATCCAATACCAGCCTCCGAAAGTAGCGGTGACGTACTCACCGAAGCTTGCACGGGAGGAATGCCAGCTGTTCCCTGTCGAGGGAGCGTGGGATTTGTTCTTCTGCTTCCTGGAATACGAGAACGATGTGAAGCTCGGAGTAAGTGAACCGAAGCAACTTCACTATAGTCAACCTCTGACGTTGCGTTGGGAATAGGTCATATATGATCCGTCTCTATTTTCGGAATCCGTCCTTGGCGGCATGAGGAGCCAATTCGAGTCACTGATCGAGCTCAGCAAATCGCCCACAACGAGACTTACAGACACACTCCCTTGGATACCAGCTCATCCATCGGTGCCGAGATCGCTGGCGGGTGAAGGCCTGAACAGGCCCCGTCGCCATGTTCATCACTGGTTTGACGCACATGCTGAGCTAAACCCGAACAACATCGCATTGTTCTCGGCCGAGCTGAAGACGTCCGTCACGTACGGCGAACTGTATGAGTCTTCAGAAGAGAAATCCACATGTGAGGTGACCGGTTGATGGACTTGAACTATGATGACTAACTGAAACAGTGCTCCGGCGTAAGGGCGTCTGCCCTGGCGACACTGTCGTCATCAACCTCCAACGCGGCCTTCATGTCATTGATTGGATCCTGGCAATCCTCAAGGCAGGCGCTGCGTTTGTATACTTGGATCCAGATTTGGCCGACGCTCGCCGTGAAGCGATCATGAACAATTGCCAACCGACGCTGGTGGTCGATGGGCAGTTTGAGGATATGTCGTACAATTGGGTGTTTGTCAATGGCACTTCCGATGACGATGAATCTACATCTGATGGCTCCACCTCTGGTACTGAGACAAAATGGGCAACTGAAGATAGCGACCTGGCGTACATCATCTACACATCAGGATCAACTGGTAAGTATCCCTTGAACGTAAGCTGTTGGATGAAAGCTGACTGGAATATAGGCGAGCCCAAGGGCGTGATGGTGGAGCATGGGAACCTCTCAAGCTTCGTTCACGCCACGAAAGACGTCTTCAAAGTCGGCTACGGAGCACGAGTCTTGCAGCTCGCCTCCTTCTCATTCGACGCGTCGGTTCTGGAGTGGACCATGGCTCTCTGCACCGGCTCCTGCCTGTGCTTCGCCAAGCACCCAAAGCAGCTTGTTGGTGACTACCTCGCCGACGTCATTGAGCAGAACCAAGTCACCTTCATGGAGATCACACCCACTGCACTTGAGACCCTGCCGGTTACTCGAGATGTGGCAAGTCTGAGGCAGATCTCAATTGGTGGAGAGGCTGGCTCGAGGAAGCTTTTCAAAACCTGGCACTCGCGTGTTGACCTTGTCAATGCTTACGGGCCAACTGAAGGAGCGTAAGTTATGTACCCATCATCCGGATTGAATACACACTTACGGGATTTAGTATCGCCGTCTGTTACCAAAATATTGACAAGGAGGATGGCCTTCCTGAGATCATCTCCGCTGGCAAGGCGAACCCCGGAACGAAGATTTACATCTCAAATGATAGCTTCACTCGCATTCTTGGCTCTGGCCAGGAGGGTGAAGTCTGCTTTTCTGGAGACCAGGTTGTCAGAGGGTCAGTCAGATGAATCACACTGACTGCTTGGCAGACATGGGCTAACGTTTTCGACAGATACCGCGGCAAGCCAGAGTTGACTGCTGAGAAATTTAGACAACACCCTGCTAATGGCGTCCACATGTACCGCACTGGTGACCGTGGAGTATTGCTTGAGGACGGCTCACTTGTTCTGTTGGGCAGAATGGACCGAGAGCTGAAGCTACGTGGTAAGTATCCTGCGTGTTATTCAAGTAAACAACATGCTCACAGCTACAGGGTTCCGCATTGCGCCCGAAGAGATTGAGAAGGCAATCATGGGCTCTGGCACTGGCTTCACTGAGGCTTCAGTCCACCTGTCAGATGACGGCCTGGCTTTGGAAGCATTCGTGGCTCCTTTGACGTCCTCAACTGAGGATCTATCGCGGGCTCTAAAGACAATGGTCCCAACTTACATGGTTCCCAGCATATTCCATCAAGTGGAGAGTCTTCCCAAAAACGCCAGCGGTAAGATTGACCACAAGTCCGTTCATGCCTTGCGCAGAAGCCTCAAAGTCCCTGAAATCATGAAAAGGAAAGATAGTTTGCTTGAGTCAGAAGGAGACTCGGACGACTGTTACGCCGATGTGGAGAGTGCAGGAGAAGAGGCCGCCGTCACGGAAATCTGGCAGACTGTGCTGGGCTTCAGCAAGCCCCCAAAGACCAATGTCAATTTCTTTGACATCGGAGGTCACAGGTAAGCTATGAAAGAGAGGAACTGTATTTCATGCATTTTGTCTGACAGTAGTGGGGCAGTCTTCTGGTTCCGCGGCTCAACGAGAAGCTGAGGCAGCAATTCCCATTGTCGACGTTCCGCATGGTCGACCTATTCCACCAGTCGACCATCGAGCAGCAAGCAGCACTGGTCACCCCCTCCAAGAGCATCCCCAAGCCCCGCCGCCGTTCCCCAAAATCTTCAAAGCGGCTGGCGGCACCGCTGACTCCGCCATCCCCCCTCTCCGCCCCTGAACGCAATATGACCATCACCACCACCGCCGCCGCCACAACAACTGCCACCACCACGCAGCCCGCAAACCCCAACCAAACCGACGTCGCCATCGTCGGCCTCTCCGGGCGTTTCCCCGGCGCGCAGGACGCCGACGCCTTCTACGAGCAGCTCCTCCGCGGCTACAACGGCATCACGCCGAGCACCACCTGCCGCACCAAGACGACGCTGCCCGGCAACATCTGGGTGGCGCAGGCCGGCACTTTGTCTGACATCGAAGCCTTCGACCACCGCTTCTTCAACCTGTCGGCCGAAGACGCGACGGACATGGATCCGCAGCAGCGGCTGTTCCTGGAGGTGGCGCACGAGGCGCTGGCGGATGCCGGCATCGCGACGACGACGCGCGAGGGCCGAGGGGTGATGACGGACGCGTCGCGGATAGGGGTTTTTGTGGGCGCGGCGCAGCATGCGTATCATTTGCATACGGAGAGCGTGGTGAGCGATGCGTTTGCGAGGGAGAATAGGGGCTTTACGGCGCCGAGCTTGAGTGCGAGGACGGCGTATCATTTGAATCTGGCGGGGCCGAATGTTACGGTGCAGACGAACTGCGCGAGTAGCACGGTGGCGTTGTCGTTGGCGATGGATGAGATTGCGCTAGGCAGGTGTGATGTTGCTGTTGTGGGCGGCGTGTCTGTGCAGTTGTTCAAGTAAGTCTTCTCAGTCCTTTCCTCTTCATGCGTGTTGCTGGGCTTCTCCCTCCCTCTTATCTTTCTTTGGCTGACGAAGTGCTTCAGCGGCGGATACATCACCCAACCCGGCCAGATCTTCTCGGCCAAAGGCGAATGCCGCCCCTTTGACAGCTGCGCTGACGGCACCGTGCCGGCTGACGCGGTCGTCGCCGTCGTGCTCAAGCGCTTTTCTGACGCCGTGTCCGACCGCACGCCCATGTACGCCAAGGTGCTCGGCACGGGCATCGGATCAGACGGCGGCATGGAGAAGGCTGGCTTCCAGGTGCCCAGCCCGAGAGGCCAGGCCGAGGTCATAAAGCAAGCGTGGAAGAAGGTGGGGGTGCCGGTGGATAGGTTGGTGTACTCGGAGTAAGTCTTCTCTGTTCGGTACAGGAAGTAGTTGGAGCGCGGGAGACAGATGGGCTGACTGGCGTTGATACAGGCTTCACGGCAGTGGCACGCCGATTGGAGACGCGCTGGAGTTGCAAGGGCTCACGCTTGCACTGAGAGAGCTCGGCCGTTCCGGCGACAGGCCGTGGACTGTGGGATCTGTGAAGGGGAATATTGGCAACACGCAGGTAAGTTCACCTCCTCCCTTTCCTCAAGAGCTCAAACTAACTGAAGTCTACAGCACGCCTCCGGCCTCGTGTCGTTGGTCAAGCTCTGCAAATCGATGCAACGAGGCATCATCCCCGCAACCGCCGGTCTCGAAAAGCCCAACCAGATGATCGACCCCTCACTTCCCATCCGCTTCGCCGTCGAGCAGACGCCACTACGGGAGAATGACGTCGTGTCCATCTCCGCCGCCGGTTGGGGTGGCGTCAACTCTCACGTCGTCCTCATGCCCGCTCCTGCCCGCTTGCTGAAAACATCCAGCCTACGGCCCCAAACCGACAAGTACCAGAGGCAGCAACTACGGGCACCGCGGATCAAGACCGAGCACGCGAATGATGAGGCCTTAGTTCGTGCGACTGCGGCTATCATCTCGCGGTGTGCGTCTGACATCTTTGAGCGGGATGTAGGGCCACATGAGAACCTGTACGAGGTAGGCCTCGATAGCAAGACTTATGTCTCCCTGACCGGCTCTGTTGCAAAGATGCTGGACGCCGATCGGCCAATTGGGTAAGTGCAAGCTCGTGATCCAGCTACTAGCCCACCCTCTCACACAGGCGCAAGGGGGAAAAATCATACAGAACAAAGGGTTGACTAAATTTTCCGTAGCATCGCCGGCCTGATCCTTCCAGACTGCACTCCAACCAATCTCGCCCGTCTCTACGTTGACCAGCTCGCCTCCACCAGCAGTAACCATGGGCTCCTCCCATCTTCATCGTCTGCTCCTTCCGTCTCCTGCTCTCCATCTCCGCAATCAACATCCACTGCCGCAGCGGACTCTATGTCCGAGCCTGAGCTGTCCTCACCGGCACCGGCGGCAGCTGTGCCTTCCTCCTTGACCGCTTCGCCACCCTCCAATCCCGCGTGCCAGCCAACATTGTCAGAGAATTAGAGCATGAGAGCGGCGGCGAGGAAAACAAATGGGAAGGAAGCTGCAACTCGAGCATGGCGTGGGGCGGCTGAAGGGAAACGTTGTGAGCAGTCTGTCGAGGAATATGTATTGTGAAAAAGAGCACAAGAAGTTTTTATACGTCAAATTAAATTGAAATCACAAGAAATATTCCCTAGCTTTATTTAGAAATTCTGTAGAGCGTGTAAAGAACAAGAAAATGTTTAAAGCCAACCAGAACAAAATTCAGAATTGCAGGAACTAAGGTCAGAATCCAGAGCGCCTGAAAATACATTAAATCAGTTCAAAGTTTTCAACTTTCTCTACCACCCGCTTCCATTACCTTACCATCCATGATATATGTACATCTATGAAACTCCTTGCTTCTGCGCCACGGATTCAATCTCGCATCTTCCTCAGTCATCGATCTGAACAACAATCTTCCCCTTCGTCCGTCCCTGCCTCAGCTTCCTATACGCCTCAGGCACATGCTCCATATCGAACTTCTCCTCCACAACCGACTTTAACTTCCCCTGCCCCATCCACTCCGCCAATTGCGCCAACTGCTTCCCATCCGGCTTCATCGTCCAAAACACAAACTTCCTCTTCCCACCCCCCAACCAACTCGGCCTCATCGTCCTCCCCGCCATCATCCTCACCCACTTCCACGACAACGGCGCCCCAACCTGCACATACGCACCCCCCTCCTTCAAAAACTTCTCGCACCCCTCATACAACCGGCCGCCTTCCTCCGCACTCCCCACATTATCCACAATCAAATCGAACACGATCCCACTCCCCCGCGCCCGCCCCACCACATCCTGCTCGCGGTAATCCCACACCTCGTCCGCGCCCAAGCTGCGACACAGCGCCGCGTTGGCGCCACTGCACGTGACGACGACCAGCCCCGCCCCAAGCGCCTTCGCGATCTGTATCCCCATCGTCCCCGTCCCGCCACTCCCACCGTTAATCAAGACCTTCGCCCCGGGCTTGATCGCGGCCGCGTCGCCGACCGCCTGCGTCAGGCTCTGCAGCGCGGTCAACCCAACCATCGGCACGGCTGCTGCTGTTGCCGCGTCCGCGTCGACGAGGGACGCAGGCAGCGCGGCGCATTCGTTCGTCTTGGCCACGACGTACTGGCCCAGGCTGCCGTGCGCGGGCGGCGGCACGTCGAGGGTGCCGAAGACGGGGGTGCCGGGAGTGAGGGAGGGATGCGAAGCCGCAGCGACGGAGGGGTGCGTGGAGACGATTGTGCCGGCGAAGTCGGACCCCGGCGTGTGCGGGCGGAAGAGGTAGAGGAGGCGGGAGAGGAGGCCGAGCTCGGCGGCTTTGTAGTCGATTGGGTTGAGGGCGGCGGCGGAGACTTCGATGAGAAGGGAGTTGCGGGGGAGGGTGGATTGGGTGGGGGCCGGGGCGGCGGGGTTGAGGGTTAGGCTGTCTTCCATTGTGGGGGTGGCGGTGGTGAATTGCCAGGCTTTCATTGTGGGAGCCATGGTGGGCGATTGGAGAGTTGGAGGTGTGTTGGAGCCTTTAGTTTTTTTTTTTTTGTTTTTGGACTGATGTTGTGAAGGGTTGTAGCGGAATATAACTGGAGCGACGCAACTGTTCAGCAGTCACTGTCTAGCCTATATATACAAGGGATAGCTTTAAAGGATCTACTGACTTTGATCCTCCAAGTATGTCAGCTTGAGTGCCGGCTTCTGTAATGCACCGAACCCGCGTCCATCACCTGTTTTTGCTGTTGCTTGGCAAAAGTATATGCGAGCCATACGCGGAGAGATACGGTTCCGCGTCTCGTGTTGGCCCGGGTAAATTCGCTTCGTATCGGCACCGCGCCACAACTTGGCGCATTGGAAATCTCGCGACATGGAGTTTAGCAGCAACGAGGCCCCTAAGTCCGCAGCGGCGCCCGAACATTTCCATTTTCACACAAAAAGAACATACGTCAACTGCTTCTAGAATGACTCGGCAGCAACGCAATGGTCAAGTAGTCAGCCACACTCCTGGTTTAGACCTGGAAGATTGATTGTTCAGCCGCTGTTAGTGGCCGCGGCGGCCGAGAGAGATGATGAGCAGTTGCTTTCGGGAACGGATTTTGCGGAGGTGAAAAGCGGTAATTTTATGCGTTGACAATTAGGAATGCGCGGATGTGATGCAGAGCGACGGAGAAGAATATGGGAAGTATTTGCCTTGGGTGGGAAACATGGCTAACTACAGATTGATTTTTTCGTGACAGACAAAGTGGCAACGAATGCCGCCATCTGGCCCGATTCGCAGTAAAATACAAGTTGGAAGTGAAAGTGGTATCATGAGGGTTGTGGCGGGGTCAAGAAAAGGTGTCCTCTGAAACTCCTGCGCGGTAGGAGTTCGGCATCGACTAGCCCGCCACTAAGAGCTTAGTAAGTAGTTAAATAATATATAAGTCCCTGGACACGTTCCGTATGAACAACTCCAACACGGCTTCGCTCCGACAGATGACCTGTTTGAGGTACACCACGTCCGCGCCGCTAAGACTTGACCTCGCCGGGTCTGCACAGCACCTTTTATCCTTCTCCTTCAGATCTTCCGCTTCGCCGCTCGTAGCCGTCGGCGGCCGCGACACGAGCGACAGCGGCGACAAGCAGTTCCCCGGACTACCAAACCCGGCATTCGACGGAGATTGAACAGCCTCGGGGGTTGCCGGTGAAGAACACTCGGCCAAGCTCTTCAGCGACGCCAGTGTCTCCTCACCCTTCTGCAGCGCTCTTCGCACCAACACCGTGCGGATAGCCGTGTATTCCTCCTCGCTGACCTGGTATTCGCCGATTAGGCAAGGCGGCACGGCAGTTGAGCTCCCTGAGCTGACGGCCGCGCCGGTAGTAGTGTCCATCGCCGAGTCGGAGTTTGATTGTTGCTGTCGTTGCGCGACCAGATGTTCGAATAGCCGCAGCACGAGCTGGAATGCGGAAATGGTCAGGAGGACGGCGAACGAGTCTTTTGGGCAGCGGCCGCAGCGCAGGAAATCCCGGCATGACGTCAGCGCGGCGTTGATGCGCTGGACGCAGATGTCGATGCGGCGGCAGGCGGACGATTGGGACTGGAGTGTGCGGTGGAGCGAGTGGAGCGCGCTCAGGTTTGCGGTCTGGACGTCGAAGCAATCGCACGATTGCGGGCTGTTATTCTGCGAGAAGCTGCTGCTGCTGATGGATGATCCAGGCTCGGAAATCTCGCGGTCGGCCCGGAGCATCTGGGCGTGAATCGGCTCGGGCGGCGGCGTGAGGACATCGTCGGCTAGCAGGAACGGATCGACGTCCGCGAAGCCGTCTGGGGTCGGATTGATGGTGCCGGCCGTGGTACCGAAGCCGGCGTGCGGGCCGGGCGATGATGGCTGATAGATGGTTCGTTAGCTCCGGAGGATTGCCCTTTTTCCAGCACACTTCCGCCTACCTACTTTGTCTGCGCCGCCTGTAAAGTCTGCGCTAAAGTAATCGATGTCCATCCCCGCGCTAGCATCGTCGACCCACAGGGCCGGGTCCAACGGCGTGTTCTGCCAATCGTCGTTGCGGGGGGTGCGGGAGGCGGCTGCGTACTGCTGGCGCAATCGAGCTTGTTTCTCCAGCGTCTTCTTGTTGCGGCTGCCGCGCGGCTTGCCGGCGCGCATGGCGTAGCTGTAGCTGCACGGCAGCTCCTGGCTCTGGCAGCGGGCGCACACGGGCTCGCCCGAGCACTTGACCTTGGCGGCGTGGCAGAAGTCACAAGCAGAGCGAAGCTTCAGCCTCGGTCTCTCGGCTTGCTCGGCGGCGGCGGCATTGGGCCAATGATTGGCGAAGAAGGAGCCCTGCGCCGCGTCCATTTTGAAAGTGGTGAGTGAATGATAAGATGATCAGATAAATGATAGCGGCGGAGCGCGCGCGTCCCGGGTTTAAATCTGGACAAGCTTTCTACGGTTTCGAGCTGGCTGGCAGTCCCGCCTTGCCGCTCCGGCGTCGCAGGGAGCAGGGTCGAGTTGCTGCCAGAGAGAGTCGCGTTCGCGTTCGCGTCCTGACTCGAATTGCGCCCAAGTCATTCGCCTGACTCGAGGCCATGGCGTGACCGAATCGCTCGAATTTTCATACCGGAGAACAAAGCCTGGTGTCGAGAGAATCAATGGTGTCGATTGTTCATGCATAAAGAGCCGCAAAGGCCTCCAGCAATATGGCGCTGCTGAGCAGCCGGAGCAAAGGTTGGTTATGTGCTGGAGTTGACGACCGGTTCCGGCTAGTTTCGGCCGCGCGACCTGCGGGAGCCTGAGCCCGATATCGCGGTCTTGGCGCCTTATTTGGATACACGCCGAGTATAATCCCCGAACGATGCTCGATCTGGGGAATCTGGAGGAAGGAACCGCTGCCGGCCGGCACTTGTTACGCTGTCCAAGAATGCCCAGCCGGGACTAGCCTGTTCCAGGCGGTTGTATACATATATTATGGTCGACGTGTGCTGCGCATCCGCAACTGACACGGAAACTCTTGCCAACAATGCCGCAGGTAGATGCCGAGAGCAAGGACGCCTCGCTTTCTCTAACAGAGAAAAAGGACCCTGAGGCATTGGTCCCTCCCGATGGCGGAGCCAAAGCCTGGGCTTGCGTCGCCGGCTCGTTCCTGCTTCAATTCTGCTCATTCGGATACGTCAATGCGTAAGTGGAGCAAACACGCGTACGCGTCTCCCCCGCTGAAACCATGCCCTACAGGTGTGGAATTTTCCAATACTACTACCAGGACTCGCTGCTGGCCGACCAATCATCCTCGAGCTTGGCATGGATCACGACGCTGCAGGTCTTTCTGCTCTTTCTCTTCGGCCCCTTTGTCGGACAGCTGATCGACGTCTACGGTTCCCGCCCCATCATCGCCCCCTTCTCCGTCATGGCAGTGTTTTCTGTCTGCATGCTTAGCCTGTGCAAAGAGTACTGGCAAGTCATGCTGGCCCAGGGCGTGGCCTTTGGTCTGGCCAGCTCTGGCCTGTCGCTACCCGCCATGGCCCTGGCCACCCAATGGTTCTCGTCGAAACGCGGGCTCGCCGTGGGTATCGTTGCATGCGGGTCCAGCCTCGGTGGCGTCATCTATCCCTTCATGATTCCACGGCTCGTCGACAGTGTCGGCTTTGCTGCTGCCATCCGCTGGACCGCGTTGCTGCAGGGCGTACTGTTGCTCGTGGCAAATTTGCTATGCTCCACACCCTTTCCGCCGAAACGTAAGCTTGAGAAAAAGCAATCAGCAGGGCTTAAAGCATTCAAGTCACTGCCGTGGGGCTTCTTCGTGCTTGGCTGTTTCTTCACTATGTGGGTAAGTGCCGAACAAGACCCGAGTACGACGTCAAATCCGAGCATCTGGTTCAATTGCCGACAGTTGCCGGTCTTTTCTCTCCTTCACCGTCAAATAATGATTGCTTCCGCTGACTCGAAAAAACCGCTACTGCAGGGGCTCTTCGCGCCGCTCAACTACCTCCCCGAGATGGCGGCACAGAAAGGCATGAGCACGCAAATGGCCCTGTACACGCTCGCCATCGCCAACGCCGGCTCGGCGGTTGGCCGCGTAGTACCGGGCTGGATCTCGGATCGGATCGGCCAGTTCAACGTCATGGCCTGCGTCTCGCTGTTCAGCGGCATCCTCCTGCTCTGCTTCTGGCTGCCGCTCGAGATCCACCCGTCGAGCGCCGGCATCATCGTCTTCGCGCTGCTCTACGGCTTCTGCTCGGGCGGCTTCGTGAGCATGGGAGCGCCCTGCGTGGCCTCGCTCGCCGAGGGCCGTATGGACGAGATCGGACTTAAGCTCGGAGGTTTCTGCCTGGCGATCGCGCTGGGCGCCTTGACCGGCTTGCCGATCGAGGGCGCAATCAAGGATCGTGAGGGCGACTCGTTCAAGGGTCTCATGGTGTTTGCCGGCGTGTCAATGCTGCTCGGGGGTTGCCTGCACCTCGCTACCAGAGTCCTGAAAGGAGGATGGGCGGTGATGAAAAAGGTCTGAAGATTGGATCTATTATTATTGACGTGATCTTAGCACTGCGTCTTTTACGTATCATGAGGCACTGGTAGACAGAACATCTTGTAATACCTACTCTACACTTTACCTTATCAGGCACATTAAAATCTTGGCATACACGTACATGCACTCCACATTTGGAAGAGTTCATGCGGTTCAATGATGTACAAGTCCAGATTCGAAACAAATAACATGATTCATGCTTAGTCTGCCCCACATTTCCATTCGTTTGTACCCGCCTCTTGAAAGTATCCCTAGTCAGGAAGCCTGTACAGATCACAGGTACCGGCTTCTTCCATAATGCCCTAAACTCTCAACCACGGTACTGGGATACGGGAAAATGGGCCGGCTAACCATACGATGCACTCACACGTGGAATTACTGCAGGCTGTCAATCAAAAGTAGGCATCATAACAATTTCAAGCATCTCATTGTAGCTATCCGATAGTTTTCCGACTTTCTCGTGTGCCTTAGTGTTTACATTTGACACGTTAGTTGACAGGCCGCAGATCCAACACCTGGGACAGACAACCCCTCGGCGTAATGACATCGGCGATCTCAAACCCGCCCTTCCTTGCAATCTCGCGATACTCATCCAGCGTCCGCTCCTTATTCTTGACCATCGTCAACATGCGGATATCGCCATACCTCGCAAAGCTGCCCAGCCTCCCCTCGCGAATCACCATCTCCACCACCAACACCCTGCTCACGCCCGGCCTCCTTACCATCGCCTCGCGCACCTTCTCGAGGATCCTCACGCACTTCTCATCGTCCCAATTGTGGAACACCAGCCGCAAGAAGTACACCTCACTCTTCGGCAGCTGATTATCCTCCGCAAAGAAGTCCCCGCCCAGCACCTGCACCCTCCCGTCGTCCCCCAACAGTCCCCCCTCCTCCACCTTCCCAAACCTCCCCCGAATGATCTCCGCCGTCGCCGGCAAATCAAACGCCACCACCCGCGCCCGCGGAAACGCGTTCGCGTACGCCCTCACGAAATCCCCCTGCCCGGCGCCGACGTCCGTCAGCGTCGCGGCGCCGCTCAGCAGCTCCTCGCCCCACGGGTAGTCCGCCAAAAGGCCCGGCGCCTCCGCGACGCTGAACGCGCCGATCGCTTTGTGGAAGCCGGCGGTCAGGCCGCGCGCGTGCATGATGGCGTAGGTGCTGTCGTCTGTGTCGTAGAAGTGCTGGGCTGCGCTGCGCGTGCTGCCGGCGGCGATGGCGTCGGGGAGGGAGGACAGCATGCTGTAGTGCGTCGTCGCGTATTGGTCGACCCAGTTGTGCCAGGTGGTCCAGTGGTCGGTGCGGAGGAGGTGCGAGGCGCGGTTGTTGCGGACGGTGGAGGAGGAGGGCCCGTATTCGAAGAAGCCGAGCTCGTCGATTAGGTAGCGGATGAGCTGCTGCGCTGCGGCGGGCTGCAGGCCGGCGGCCGCGGCGAGCGCGGGGATGGGGAGGGGCCCTTGCTCGTGGAGGATGTCGGCGAGGTGGTAGCGGTGGGCGCAGAGGAGGACTTTGGTGTTTGTGGCGGCTGGTGGTGTGTGAGTAGATAAGCGATGATGTGGGGAACGCGGAGGATGCTCTTACCGAAAATAGCGTCCATGAAGAGGACCTGCGGGGGCGTGATGAGCCGCTCGAGCTTGTGGAGCGTCTGGATGCTCTCTTCGATTTTGGCCCGCAGCGCGCCCGACTGGGCGGATGCGTTGTCCGGGGAGAAGCTCAGAGCCGCGTCGACGTCTCCGGCAAGCGGGCCCTCGAAGGCCTGGACGGCCTGCTTCGCTGAGGCGAGGAGTTGGGTCAATTGCGCCTCCATGGTTGGTGGGGATAGAATGATCTGCGTTGACGAGTTGGAGAATGATTGCAGATGGTCCCCACGGCACGCGAGAAAAATATACGGCCATTGGTTACGGTGACTAGGGTGTTGAGAGCGTTTCTTCGGATGCTCCGTCCTGCTTTCCGGTTGTGTTGTCCGGGTGGAGGTGTTCGGCGAATATCTCCGGAGCGAATCGTGCTCGTTTGGTCGGGGCAAAACGTCGCCCTGTTCTGCACCGCAGCTCCACCATGTTGAACCAGGTAGGTTTGGAACATTGAAAATGGAATCGGTGCCAAGAACATAGTAAAAAATGGTGGCGACCGGGCTTGGCGGTAGAAAGCTCCTCGACAATTCCAACTTGGCGTACTCCCATCCACGAATCGGCATCCTTTCGCATGTCTCAGGGTTTATCCTTGTATTCTACCCTCGTAGAGTATCATTGAGAGGTTTTCTGACAGAACAAAATATGGCTGAGAAGTGAGTGCGCTGACATCTCCAGGGAAACAGTCAGCAGTACTCCCAGAGCAAGCGAGTTGATACCAATCAGATAGAAGACGCTCGCGAAGCTATCACTCTCGTCACCTAGTTAGGACGGCTTTAAAATGATCGTCGATTTCGACTCCTTGAGCGACGCCACCTCCAAGCCTGCACACGCGTTAGCGAATGCGTGGCTTCTCCACCGCCTGGATGAAACCTACTATCCTCGGTATCGATCTGATACCTGACCGCTAGTACACTCGCATACTCGTTCTTCATCGCCAGCTTCCGAAACGTTAGCGGTGCCACGGCCTGCATCCAGCGAAGGCCTCGTCATGTGACAGGTCCGGCATGCCGCTGTCGAAATACCCATCCGAGTACCTGGAGCGCCACGCCGGCAGCGGGACGACCCCATTCGGGGCCTATCGCATATTTTCGACGGCCTTGATATAGGCTTGGGAGGATATACTCTTCGCCGTTCTCTTATACTACTCACTTCTGCACTGAAGTGAGGGGTATTGCAACCGAAGAGTAGCGCGAAAAATACTGGCGGGGCCTCGAAACTAATCGATTGTGCTCAGCTAATAGACTCACGAGGAGAACCAGTTTTATGGTTATAGAAAACAATCTGGGGACGAAAAGCAATGCAGAATGACGTGTGCCAAGTGTTGCAGTAAGCAGCTGCCTAAATTTGTTTGCGTTCTCAACCAATCCTAGCCTTTCGCACGAATCATTGCTACAGGAAAGTCAGGTGGGGTCATTAACTCTCCAATAAATACCCTTGACGCTCGACTAATTCTAGGTTTCCCTCTGCCAAAGTTTTCGCCTTGGACTTTGCCTGCAAAACGCGAAGAAATTTCGAGATTCACCTTCCCTCATTGAAGAGACCTCGCCATCGCAAATTTCTAATTTACACACACTCGTGCTAAATGCGTAGGATTTCTAAAAAAAGAAAAAAAATGCCTGTTTGCGAGTATTGCTCCAGGCTGGATTTTGTGAAGATGGAGACATGGGAGCCCCCTGCGAAATCCTCATTCGACCGCGATGAGTCTCTTTTTCCTCGTATCGAGCACCATCACAACATGGAAGAACTGCTGGAGTGTGGCTTTGCGGCTACAGGTCGTTGTCAACTTTGTCAGATATTTATTGTCTCCTGGATAATCTGGTATGAATGGGAAAATCATACCGCTGCTTCGAGCTTGAAAAAACAGCCTTTAGCGGTGAGGGCACGGAACTATCTGGAAATGCGGCCTGATATCTGCCAGCGTCGCCTGCATGCTGGACCCTTCAACTTCCAAACACGCTTTAGAATGAATCCTGGTATTGCGCTATGGATCATGGAGGGTGACGACGAGGACGTGGGCAACATACGTGTAGCTGAGGCAATGTTTAGCTGGAAGAAGCGTAGGTCGTCTTGTCCTGTTTTCTCATTCACGGGCTAATCTTTCTAGATGCCGTGCCGGACAAGAAGAGCCCACTGCACAATAAGATCTTGATACGCGAGATCTATGAGGACCCAAAGTCTCCAGAGTGCCTCGACTTTGCACGCAAATGGCTCCGAGACTGCCTGGAAAACCATCCCCGCTGCATTGCATCGGCAGCAAGCTGCCCACAGCTACCGACACGAGTAATATATGTTGGAAATGAACAGCATGATCCAAGGCTTGTTCTATCCGACCACAAATTGGGAAGATACGTTGCTCTCAGTTACTGCTGGGGCGGGAAACACTCTCACAACGTCATGTTGACCACGAAAACGTTGGCAGATTTCCAAAAAGGTATACCATTATCATCGTTTCCAAAGACTCTTCAAGATGCGGTATATGTTGTGAGAGCTCTGGGAATTCCGTATCTATGGATAGATGCATTATGCATTATTCAGGATTCAACCGAAGACTGGGTTATTGAGTCGGGACGGATGAACACAATATACAAAAATGCCACGCTCGGATTATTCGCTACCAATGCCGAATCTGCCAACGACGGCTTCCTTGGAAAACGCGAAATCTACGCGGAATGCTCCGTGTCCTTTGCACAGCTGCAGTCACTCAATACACCAGGGGACAATCACATCAACAACGAGAATTGCGACAAGATTGTCCTTCGCTTCGAACACCCACACCACGTATCAGATGACTTCTACGGGCATAGCCTTTGGGCTCGCCGCGGTTGGACGTTACAAGAGCGACTGTCACCTCTTCGCGGGCTCAGCTACACTAAACTTCAAATGAGCTGGGCTTGTTTGACGTGCAACGTAAGCGAGAATGGAATGGGGTGGGATAATGGGCTTCGCAGGCAGAAAGATATGAAACGGTACATTGGCGGGGATTGGGGGTCGGGCGTGCTGATAAATCTCGCGTCACGGTGGAACACAGTGACTAGATTACAAGATATCAATCTGGCCCACTTGCCAACATTAGATCTCTGGTACTACATTTTGGAGGATTACCAAAAGAGGTTGTTGAGTAAGGAGTCTGATAGGCTCCCTGCCGTCGCTGGTATTGCCAAGTTTCTCGACAGCCGCGAAGCCGAAACTGGTCGATATTTCGCAGGCCTCTGGGAAAATGATTTTCACAGCGGGCTGTTTTGGGAAGTGGTGGTCAATGATTCGAATTCCAAGAACCATCAAAGTTTCCATTCCAATGACGAGGCGCAAGCCATAGCGGTTCCATCATGGAGTTGGGCTAGTACGGTCCACAGTTCTTACGGAAGACTTCGACAAATCCTTCGGAATCTCACCTTGATCGAACGCCCTGCTAAAAGCCTGATGACTATCCACGCGCCGCACACCATAAACGATGAAGATCGTTTCATTCCACGGAGTACGCTAGTTCTGCGAATTACTGCACCGTGCCGACTTCTATCGCCCTCATGGTATTCCGAACAGGCATCGACAAGCGATCAGGACCCGCACCAGACAGCCCTCGAGAAATTTTTACGTCAAGAACTTGGAATGCAACAGCAAAGTGGAACATGGGATGATGAAGAAGGTTATAGGCAGGGGAGGGTACTAGAGTTTGCCCGAAAACATCAACCGTGGGAGGGGCAACGCCTCATGGCCGTGCAAGCTCTCGAAGCAAGATACCGCGAGCCAGAGACAGGGAAGGAATCAGGTGTTGATTACGGATTCATTTTAGTTCTGGAAAGTGTGAAGGACAAGGTTGGACGGTATCGCCGGGTGGCAGCGTTGGGCCTGGACACGTGGCGGGATGCTGTCTTTGAGTCCAACTGGCTGAATTATTCTAGAGAAGATCTGTTATACATGATATGGGAAAGGCCGTGGCCGCAGATGGAGTTTGAGTTGGTTTGATCACATTTGTAACATGTTTGCCAGTAGGAAGACTTGGTGCTTAAATGTTATTCATCGTTTGTGATTGGATTCTGCGCTGCGGTGAGTACAGACGGGTATCAGAGCGGATAGCTACTGCGAAGAACAGGGCCTCAAAATAAGAGAAAGCCAAATATAATGTACCCCAACAATCTGCGTTTGAGAAACAACGCCTCGTGAGTGAACTTTCTTTGGTAGTTAAAGCCATTGTCCAGAAGTGAATGTAAAATTAATAATGATACATCCTAGTCCAGACGATGGCTTCTACTACCTACGATATGAGTGAAAAGCACGTCTACGCTAGCTCTTAGCTACGATAGCTCGTCGTATAGCGGAAAATCCAACTGTCTTTCCTCATGAAGATTGCGAAAATCATCCTCTCCGGGTTATATACTCCCTACTATTATAAAGCCTCGATTTCCTTCGTGATTACTTTCAGTGCTAGTATCTATCAGCATGAGGCGTGAGGAGTCTGTGAGGGTATCATTGGCGGAAGGAAAAAGAGGAGAAAACAATAGCTTGCGACTGACAAACCGTGCGGTAAGGCTATCGGAAGTTCATGCGTATGCTCATACAGGCGTTAGTCCCGTGGGTCGTGAGCCGATGGGAGCCAACATTTCTCCACCTCGATCCATCCGAGCAAGCAGCTGAAGCGGTTGGCTGGATATTTTTACATGTTGCACTCGCTGCACACTAGCGCGCTGCTGCCTTAGACAGCGCTCGTAGCCAATAATGGCTTTGCATCGTCTATGCTAGCGCATTAAAGTGGGTAATCTTCTCGGCTTATCATGGAGGGGTTTGCGGGGCTGTGTGGCTCATCTCCGATTCAGCTCCAGTGGGGCCAACCAGAACACCTCATCACAAGAGCAGGCTCCATTCCACTAAATACTCACATAACCATTGTCACAGCCTACGTCTCTCCTGCTGGCCATTTTCACCTTCCCTAAATCCCATCCATCTCACAGTTCGCTCAAGACTCTAAACATGGACGATGCACCTCCGGATCGTCCTCCCGTGGAGCCTCCTAGTACATTTCAATACGTACCCCTCCGGTCAGACAATGAAATCCGTCTCGTCAAGCTGTCTCCTGCGAAATCCCACGAACCGATCACCTGCACCCTCGTTCATGCCCCCTTAGGTAGCACCGACCACCCTTACGAAGCCCTCTCCTATGCCTGGGGCTGTGCCGAAGATCAAGTGCTCATCCAAGTCAATGGACAACCCTTCAGTGTTACCCACAACCTGAACACAGCACTGCGCTACTTGAGAAAGGAGAGAAAAGATAATGAGACAACTTTGTGGATTGATGCAATCAGCATCAATCAAAACGATGAGAGGGAGAAGACTGTCCAGGTTGCTTTGATGACAAAGATTTACAAATCAGCTGATCAAGTCATTGTCTGGTTGGGCCCAGCCGGAGATAACAGCGACTTGATTATGGAATTCTTCGAGCGTGCTGCTAAGGAGATGGCTACCTCGACAGAAGCGATATGGGGGAAAGGCAAGTCATCCAAGAAGAAGAAAAAGCAACAACCTAGAAAATATACAGTTTCCGACCAACTGAAGGACGATCTGATGGACGAGCGCCAGAGTCGTGTACGCCGCGCGCTGGAAGCCCTTCTTGAGCGGGAATATTGGTACAGAGCATGGGTTGTTCAAGAGATCCTTGTGGCAAGAGAAATCGTCTTAGTGTGTGGGACACGCTCAGTACTATGGGACTCTGCTACAACAGTCGTGGAGGCTTTTGTGAAGGAACGGAGTAAGAGGATTCGGGGGAACAACAAAACTCAACAGGTACTTGATGAAATGGCCGCGGCGAGAAGAATCCGCGAAGAGGAAAAGAACGGAGGCCTCCCATCGAGAAGACGACGCCCCCTCCATCTCTCTACCGAGACACTTCAAATGAGTCATCACAGTTTGAAGACACTTGGTAATCTAGCCCTCTTTCGCCTCTCGCCCCAGTATGAGAGAGGACCGCGCTGGTTGCTGCATATGCTGGTAGCTCTCCGAGACTTCAAGTCAAAAGACCGAAGGGACAAAATCTTTGGCTTGCTCGGATTGATCAACAGGGAGCTTTTTCAAAGCCAGTCATCTTCTACCCCGCCACTCGATGTTGACTATAGCCTGGACTTTCAAATGGTCTCCACAAAGCTGTTCAAATATTATCTCTCAGCCCCGTCAGAATATTGCCGTGTCGGCGAATTATCAGAGCCGATTTGTTGGAGCCCATTGGATTCCAACAACAAACCCACAACCTCTCACCAAGGCGCACTTAATATTTTATGTGCCAGTCAGCCAACGAAGGCAAATGGCTTTCCTTCATGGCTGGCGGACTTCTCGAGAGACAACGGAATGGAGCCCTGGCCGATACTAGATGGACAATACCCCGATTTCCAGTGTTGTGAGCCGCGTTTCTCCTCAGATCACTCGATAATATATGTCAGTAGAGTCACAGTCACCACAATCGAGAGCGGTCATGTGAGTTGCAAGGACGACGACCCTTTAGCAACCGATGAACTGGGCCTCATTTGCCGCATAAAGGCTTCTATGGACCTGGCCGCAAAGTGCGACTCGTCTATTCTTACAATACCTTCCTTCTGGAATGCACTTCTCCTAAAAGGGGAAGAGGGGAGTGAGATCCTCAGGTACCTCTCGGCATATTTTCGCGAAGAAGAACTTGAACCCAAACCTCCAGAGCTGCTGTTGCAAGCGTTGGAAGACGGTTTGACGGACCAAGAAGATTATGTCTTGGCGTTCTTTGAAACATTCCGGAGAAGGTCATTTCGCAGACGCTTCGCGATCTTCCACATGCAGGGCAAATGGCACCCTGCCATGGTTCCAGCCGCTTCTGAACCAGGCGACATGCTCTGTCTATTATGGGGCTGCGAATGTCCTGTGGTGCTGCGAGAAAAGGGCAACCAGCAGGACGCTTTTGAGTTCATCGGTCCATGTTGCATCCCGGGGTGGTACGTGTGGAACAGGCCTGAAGACAATGGGCCGGTCAAAACGATTGAATTGCACTGACGGAGGCGTGGGTCACGGAGGAGAGATATTGTGTATACAACGGTGGAACACATTTCAGCGATTCTGAAGTTGGACTCGATTAGTAAGGCGGCTTGATGCAACTGTATGTAGTGGGATCGGGGGAGTCAGACGAGATCCTTCTTGCATCAGATTTTGTTTTCTCATTTTAGAGTATCTATCCTTTATGGACGGAGAGAAGAGGATTTCAATCGCAATGTTCACATGAAACCCGAAACAAGCCCGGGTTCCATCGACTCTTTACAAGGAGTATCTGAAGTACAAATTTTCCTTGTCCGTCAGATCCAGAAATTCCTGTCCACTAGGTTGAGCCAAGGGTAAATTGGAAAGCTTGTCTCTTCTCATGTTCTCCCGTCTATTCACGAAGTGAAGAGCGAGGCAGAAGCAAAGCGCCGCGAACCACTGTGCTATAATGTTGATTTTCGCATTGGTATACGAAGGCCCATCTCGGAATGTTTGAGGTCCAATCAAAAAGCCTACAGCATGAACTCAGTAATCTTTTGCAGCAGAGAACCGAATCTGGAGACCCACCGACACAGTAGCCTACCAGCGCCACGGCGTTGACTGTTGTCTTCTTCGTGTACCCTGCCGTGTTGCTCGAGATATTGCTCAGCGTCAAGATGGTCGCAGTTGCCGAGTTGCCAATTGTTATGTAATATCCAATGATCTGGCCGATGGTGTTCGCCGTCGGACCGTCTCTGGCAAGCCCAGCCATCAGCGCAATGCCGAAGAGGCTGAGGCACATGGCTGCAACGGCGGAAAGCATGCGAAAGCCGGTCCGCTGCGCCAAGTATGGGAACCCAAGGTTGCAAATGACTTGCACCACTCCCGCGGGCATGGTAATGATGAAGGTGGTGTTGGCGTCGAAGCCCATGCCACCGATTAGCTGCGTGAAAAAGACGGTGATGCCTCCACATGGAATATCAACCGTGACTAAGAAGAGGAATATCAGGTACGTCTGCAGGTATCAGCTGGTAATGTACCGCCATGGAATTGTGACACTACTTACGCGGATGTCGGTAAACGCTTCCCGAAATTGGTACCACTTAAATACCTTGGACCCTACGCCCTGCTGATTGCTTCGAAGCCGCTCGATGGCTACATGCCTTTCTTCATCGCTCAGCCATGGCGCAGAGATTGGGGATTCAGGTAGGAAAAAGAACAGTGCGACGCCGTAAATACTTGTCGCGAGTCCGGTGATTAGGAAGAGAGCTTTCCATGAGGAGAAGTGGATGTGCGAGCTTTCCTCAAACCCACGCGAGACGCCGTATGCCAAGGCACCTCCGACAATTTGCGCCACGCCGTTAAAGCAAAACCATATCCCTGTTCGGAACGCTTGCTCTGATGCGCGGTACCACCTTGCCGTGATGAGAACGAAGCCTGTCAACGTCAGCAACCAAAGCCGATTCTAGCTGCAAATACACTCACTAGCTGTGACAGCGCCCTCCAACGCCCCCAAGAAGAACCGCACTGTCATGATTCCCGCAAAGTTCGTCGTCTCAGCCGTGGTAGCGAGGATGATGCCCCACACAATAACCGACACCGATACGTACCTCGCCACGGGGAACCGCTGCATCAGCCGGTTGTGCGGGTACTGCAGCGCCAGATAGCCGATGTAGAAAATGCTGCCTGCCCATGAGTACTGAGACGCGCTCATTCCCGTGTCAGCGGTGATACCCATGCTTGACGCGTAGCTCAGAGTTGTCTTGTCGAGGTACTGCAGCAGGTAGAGGCCGCACATCCACGGCAGCAGGTTGCGGTCGATCTTGCGGCGGACACGACGGTCGGTGGTCTCGTCCATGGGGACTGCGGGACACTCCGCGGCGAAAGCGAGCGCTGCATCTTGGCCTCCGCCGGGTTTTGAGATGGTCTGCGTCTCCGCTGTTGACTCGTCTGCTTGTTTCATGGCGGCAGCTCCTTGAATACAGATATTTGAGGTCCAAAACGGAGTTTGACTTGTACAGTTGCAATGTGCAGCTATCGACACTTTTATAGAGACACCGCGAGCCAGGACTGAGGGGACGGCTCGTCTCCCATCTTTGGGTCAGGACGGGAAACCTTCCCTGCTACCTATCGCAAAAGAATTTGGCTTGCAGTAAAGTAAACAGGGATTGGCTGATCCATGTAACCGACCTCAACATCAACCATACTCCTGCTTCTTTCTCGGGGGGTGCTGGTTTCAGAAGAGCGCGTAAATATCAAGTATAAGTTCTGTAGCACTGAAAATTTCTCACATAGCTTTTAATTTCAGCGTGCTGAATCGCGAGCAGCCCTTTGATAATCCAAAAATACGTTGATGCAAGCAGTAGACTATGCGATCGGCGAGAGGGGGCGACCCCACTTCCGGGTGATAAGCGCTTATGATAGCATTTCTCCGACAAGATGCGGAGTACTTTGGCACTTCTCACGAATGAGTATTCTCAATTTTCATTAGCTACAGAGAGGTGCTGCAGCTGATGGCTAGTACGAAGAATAGAACATAGCGCATCTATGCTTGGCTCTGCCTTAGAAAAATAACATATGTGGGTCAGCTGAAGCGATCGTCCGGACGTGAATGTAGAATTTTAAATACGACAAAATCGTCCGGACGTTAGCTTCATCTACCCAAAGATGTCGCGAGTGGTGTCTCAATGACAAGTATAGGGGCAATCGCGGACTGTAACGCAGGACCGACTATGAAAAATACTTCAATGTTCAAGCCAAGTCTTATGATCATCAGGCTTCACCTGTTGTTCGCGGATCCAGAAACCACAGCGCTAACGGCCGGGGGTCATGTGCCGGCTGCCTCCCCGCAAGAGATTTTGATCCGACTGCTTTGCACGACACAGCATGTCAGGAACAGCCTGAGACAGTCCGGTAGAGGCACACTATGTAAGTTGTCTCCTTTACACTATTGGTTCAATGTGTCGCTAATCCTTATGTTCACAATTAAGATGCACAAGCGAAGCGTGTTCCAGGTTCCACCCGTCGAAATTCCCTTTAGGGAAGGAAGCCACCGACGAGTGCTTATGAAAACGCTGGAGATGCAGCACCCGCTATGGTCTTCGCCTGCGCGCACCTAGGAGCGGAAACATTGGTCTCCGGCGCGAATGAACCGAATTGGAAGGGCTTCCCGGAGGTTGCAGCAGTATCCCGCCAAATCCGCGACACGGGCCTCTCCGCGTACATCCCATACGCCCATCCTGAATTCAAATCGCTGAAGGAAAAAGAGAGGGTTTTCACGGAGGAGCTCCAGAGCAACCACAACGCACATTCATGCAATAAGCAGTCACTAGTCTATGATGCGCGCAAGAGAGCTATACGCTCAATGAGACGATAGCAGCTTTCTCGGGAGAACACACGAGATGGGCCTGGCGGTACGCACTCCCGAATGAAGCACAAATCAACCGTGCTACCTTTGCCAAGGCATGATGGGGTATGAGGTGGTGAAGCAGTGGGAAGAAAGGGATGTGAAAAAGTATCTCCTTCAATTTGACAGGGAGTTACGGGGAGACTACCCTCATTCTTGTGCAGAGGCGGCGGCACGCACTCAGTGTATGGTATTGAATATCCGCAACGGCCTGGAGGCGAAGTTCTAAAATGATGAGGGTGGTCTACGTGTGAAAAGGTGTTGTGGAATCATTCATGGTGGAAAAGAATGGAAAATACATCGTACGGTTTATTGGGAGATGAGAGTCAACTACACTATTGTGCAGATGCTATTACACGATCACAGTTCATGGGTTTCCATAGCAAAAGTAGAGAAAGCCTCATGACTTGACGATCTTCAAAGCCCTTTTTCAAGTTGGGCACATGAATGTGCGTTCTGTGTTCCGCGGCTGGTACTGTTAATGTCGGATAAATCTATTCTTGTACTTTCGAACGCATCCTATCTATATTCCACAAACGTTGCACGACTTCGACTACCAAAATCTTTCTCACTCGCTATTTAACATCGTAAAACTGTAAATTGGCGGTCCTATCAATCTGAAGAGCAATAGTCCCATGAATCATGGCTGAGGACACCGGTCTCATAGGTACTGACTTCATTCCAGCCTCGCTCGGTCACAGATTCGTGCCATCTCGTCTTCTCATCGATCCCGCCACGTACAAGGAGGCCACAGGCGGCTCCAGTGTAGCCCAGCTCCTTCTGAATCTGAGCTAGGATGTAATTTAGAGGGTACCTAGTGGGAAGCTCGACCGTCAATGGGGCCATCAAAGGGGACGGCGAGATGGCCGGGATGAAATTTTCAGCGATGGTCTATCGCTGAAGTCGAGACGAGGCAATATTTGGGATGGAAATACAGAATTCACAGGTACACAACCAGGTCTAATTGGTTAGCTTGTACGGCTCACCTATATCCAGTGCTATTCAGCGGATTCAAATCGAGACCAGCTTACTGAATCCCTCATGGCCTTGGTAAGCTGGCCTCTACCGAGAAAGATGCAAAGGTTGAGCTCGGCGCCGCTGTCCCAGCCTTGTGGCGCCTATCTCGATTTTCCGTTCAGCGATCTGCAATTGGCCAGCCGGAGGGGATGAACGGCAGCCGTATAGAACACACGAGTCGCATCGAGCCAGCAGGATGGCCACCAAAGCCTCGATGCCAAGTAGGTGCTGCCCGCCCAGCACCCGCGAAACCAGTGAAATACACCGATGAGAGGCGGTTCGCGCAAAGCTGAACTGTGCAGCTTACGTGCGCCAATTCCCGCAGGATCGGATGCGGGGAGCCAATCTCATCCTCCCGAGTCTGCCATGCCAAGCTCCGACTGGCCTATAAGCCGGTCAACACCCCTCTTCAAAAAAGGTCGGCTTCAGCTCGACGGTATCCCCATCCCAACACGATTCTATGCAGAACGGTTCACACTGGCTAGTGCTCATTCAGCTAGTCGTCACCTTGCATTTCCCAACACTATAACCCATCTTCGCAAGGCAGCAGCACAGCCTTGTTGTGCGCTTCTGCCTACGAAGTTGTCTTTGTGATGAAAATTACCAATAGGCTTAGTTGCCATACCCGCCGCGTCTAGCCATGCACATTGATGACGTGGTCTAGATTCTGGAGCCTTCTGCTTCGCAAAATGTGGCGTCCAAATAGAATGATACTCGAGATCCGCAGCTACCCTGTTGCTCTGACAACGCTACCCCCTACCAAATGGCTTTAGCCATTAGCCCGATGGCCATAGCTTGACGCTGGTGTGCGCACATCAACATTCCTGTGTGCTGATGAAGACGACCTGCACAGAGGCCAATGCCACTACAGCAGTGAAGATCTCGATCTTCCTCGCATTGGTGAAAAACTCCAGAGCCAAGGTGAAAATGAATGAGAAGAGCAATATAAATAACAAGCGATACACGGTGGTTGAAATGAAGCTGAGAGCAAAGATTGATGCAGTAGGTAGAAATGAAGCGCCAGCAAGGGCTATGGCACCCGTGAATCTCTCTATCTTGCTGTCCTCGTACTGATAGAAGGGCATGGCGGGTAAGAATCTTCGAAGACGTTTGTGAATCCACGGAAATGCCTTGTCGAACACCCAGCGTGTGAATTTGTCCGCATTGCCGGATCGGTGATCAAGAGTGATCAAATCATTGTGTTGACTCTGACCGTCTATTTCCTCGAAGATGTTCTCGGGATGCTCGAGGAAAAAACCATCCTCTGTGGCACGGTCCACCAGCACTTTCATCAACTCTTTGCGGTCAGAGGCATTTGGCTTCGCAAGCTGGAATAGCCTTTTGTTCTCAAACAGCAGTGCGTCTTCGCGCTGTGTCAAAACCATATTCACTGTTATGAAAGAGGAGCTACTTACTGTATTCTTTGAGCATTGGGCGGAGCTTCTGTATCCGATTCCACTGCTTCCACCCATTTGAGCCGTTCTCAGCTTCCATGAGCCGCAGAAAATTGGTGTGATTGTCTATCTGATCGTCTTCCAACTGGAGGGTTCTCAACATATGTTCCTCGTGAGATATTTCGGCTTGAAGGGCAAGTAGATTCAGGGCATTTAGAGAGGCAAACCGTCGAAAAATTGCAAACGTTGGTTCGCGGCCAACCCAATGCGCATAATTGGCGTAGGGCCTGTCGTAGGTGCTGTCATGTGTCTCGCGATGCCTCAAAGGAGGCCGTTGTGGATTTTCGCTCTCACCAGCGTCACGAGACATGACTCCTGCGAGTGACATGTTGAGATTTGCTGTTTTTTGGCGGTAGTCAAAACGGTGCGGCTCTTACGGTGTGGTGCAGTGAGTTATGCTTTCTGCTATCCAGAAGCGGGGTAGCTATCCTCTTCAGCTTGAAGAGACCGGTGAGCAAATGAGAGTACTGTGCTTTTAGGGCTTACTCAGGATCGCCACCGTGGCTCACCCATATTGCTGCCTGCATCGACCCCTCCGGTGGCCGGTCAGTAAGGTGGCAAATGTCGGATGATGGCAAACCTGTTTTACACCGCGCATTGAAACTGCACATGCAAGTGGTTGCGGTCGTATCGATGGCTTAGCAACTTGAGTGAAGCCAACTGCATTAACGCAGTGATGACAACAGCTCAGCCTGCTAAATCGATCTATAAGTGCTCGTGTTTTCTCTGCCAGAGTAGTGTCTCGGAGAGCAAAAATCGCAGCCCCTCAAGATTTTACTCGCACAAAACATTACCCTCACACAAAATGGAATCACATCAGCTTCTAGACCCTGACAAGCAACATTCGGCAGCCATTGGCCAGAACATTCATGTACGCTTCTGGCTTTACTTCATTGATGCCCTGAGGTGGATCTTATGCACTCTTTCAGAGCGAGTTACAGCTCTTGAACTATGGGCTCTGGGTTCAGATGAATCTCATAAACAGGCGGTAAGTACCCTAGCAGGTCCTGTACACCTCAGAACTCCTAGCTAAATCCAATAGGAGTCTCGAAACGCCAAAACCATATTCATCCGGATTGACAGCAAAGACGGCGACGCCTTCTATTGCCAAGCTCTGCTAGACACGGGTTCAGGCTTGAACCTGATATCCACGAGTCGCGTTTCCGAGCTTGGTCTATCCTACGAGGCGATAACGAAAGAGGAAGAAGAGGATGCCACATTAACCGATTTGGACCACACAGAGAGTCATCCGCTAGGAAGCTTGAAGATCGACTACAGGGGCGGTCATCACGGCCATAGTCCCCAAAGTGTGGAGGCCTCCAAGTTCTATGTGTTGGATGATGTCCCATACGGAATTCTACTCGGTCGACATGCTCTGAACGATCTGCATGTATTCACCCTTGACCCTCTATACTTCAGCAGGCCACCTAGACGTACTCCGAAAGAAAGAATTCTGACGGTGCCCGGGGGTGAAAGATGGAAGCGGGGGACATATTTCATTGGGCAACGGAAGGGAATTCCTCCTTCAGCTAAAGCTTTCTTTCCCGACAAATCAAAACCTCCCCCGCCAGTCACAACGGTTAAACGTTGATCACTTGACTGCAATCTCTAATCAGCTGATCTCGCGCTTTGTCTTTTTTACGTGGCTTCTACAGTTCGCAAGTATCATTAAGTAGTACAGAAATTTGTAAGCTTCTCTATGACACTAAAACAATCTTGCTCTAGAGCACCGACTCTACCCATTAGACTCGCTAGGCTAGAACAGCATTCAAACCTTGGCTGAAGTAAGTAGCCTATGGTCTTAATGTGTTCTTGACCTTATGAAGCTGTGCTATCCCTACCTCAAGGTCGTTCTTAACATCATCTTTTGGTCTGTCGGTGGCAGCCCCATTGTTAAGTTTACCTACATTCCTAGAGCAGCCCTCGAGGCTTTCCGTAATCTCCTTCAGTTTATGGTAAGCACTCCGAGCTTCGTCTTCCTTATCTGCCAGCTTCCTGTTGCACTTTCCATCCTCCAGACAGGTATCTCCACACTGGAGATGAAAATTATCGGTGCAAATAGCCAGGGCAGTCCGTTGACACTGGCGGCTGTGAAACATATTGCCGATCCGCAATAGTGAACTCATGCCGATTGACCTTCTCCTGAATCCGCCAAAGGGACTGTCCGAAATAGAAGCGGGATTCAAAACAGAGAGAATAATACTAAGAGGTGACGATACCAGTAGTGCGGATGCTAATAAAAAGTAGAGTTAGCGCTCGCTCCTGACCGAGTCTCAGGCCGTGAATCATACGAGCCGATATTGAATAGTGCGAAAAAGCCGAAATTTGTTAGTCCCTTGAATTCCAGCTATGGTTATATAATAAAAATTGAGAAAGCCACGTGCTTTGAAGAGGGCCTGGGTGAGGGTTCTAAATCCTATTATTGAAGTTGACCACGAAGGTCAAAGCTATCTAAGGAATGTGGTTCTGTCAGACTGTGCTTTACCTTTTACTCCGAGCTTAACTGCCGTATATC
The DNA here is from genome assembly GCA_023089105.1 of Lasiodiplodia citricola. Classification (NCBI taxonomy): domain Eukaryota; kingdom Fungi; phylum Ascomycota; class Dothideomycetes; order Botryosphaeriales; family Botryosphaeriaceae; genus Lasiodiplodia; species Lasiodiplodia citricola. The sequence continues at coordinate 79,946 of JAJNLL010000073.1, read as the reverse complement.
TCGTGTTCCTTTCTCAACACCAAGGCAGAACCCATGTTTATCTTACTACCAAGCGTGACTTATTCACGATACTTCAAGGTACGAGCACGCAACACTCAGTGTATATAAACAGGTAGTTTCTACTGTTATTCTGCTCTTCAGCAGTGTACAATTCAATCACTTTGCACTGTTCAACAGGTTCATATACATGTAGAGAGTTGACAATCTGGTATTGTAATCTGCCTGGTCCGTCTTCTCTTGTTGAGAGCAATGGGATCCATCCTCGCTTTGATCCGTTTGATCTCTATGTTCGGGATGGGAGCAAGGAGGTCAATTCTGAGTGTCACGTGAGTCCTTTTCGCGCCCAGCTGCTGCACCCCACTTATTCCTTTATCTTGCTGTTTCCAACCTTGTGAAGGCTGCCCCGTAACAACTTAGCATTATTCAGAATCGATTATACTCTCTGTTTAAGGAAGGAACTCTTTGAACCGGCATACACATATGCGAAATCGAGAACTCCTTTCCAAATAGTCGGTATTATTAAATCCAATGCATTCTACAGTAAATGTTGCCCTCGCCTTCAATACCTCAATTAACTTTCAACTCCATCAGCGCCGTGATGCCTGACACTAGTGGTAGTCGGCCCATCTGTAGCACCCGCCGTGAGTCCAAGTGGTAGTAGCACCGCAGGTGGCCTTTTCAATAGCCTCCTTAACACAAGTAGTGTCGCGGGTCTCCTCGTTCCACGGCCACTTGTAATGGAAGTTCAGGTCGATGCCGTAGGCAACGGATGCCTCGTTCGTTGCCGGGTTTTGAATCTGCTTCCACTCCCACTTCTTGTTGCAGCCCTTGAGGGCCACCGTCTTCCCACAGGTTCCCTTAATGTTGTCCTGCGATCTGTTAGTCTCCTCTATTGTTTAGTGTATCTTTTACTGTGGAACTTACGGTGATACCCTTGCACCAACCATCAGAGTCTTGGCCGGTAGGGGTGATTTGGACAATGTAGTTGAGCCAGTCGGCGCCGTCGTTGTGCTTGAAGTAGCAGTCGACGTTGCCGGTGAAGTATTGCGCTAATTGGCAGTCTTCGGGCAGAACATTGGCGCGTTTCTCGACGGCCGTGCTGTTGTGATCGGACGAGCCAAGGTCTGCTGCGTCATCGCCGAGAGGAAGGGCGTTGATGGCACTGGCGAGTGCTCCGAGTGCGAAAGCAACAGATGCGATCGGGGAAGGCTGGAAACGCATGGTGTGTCAAAGGGTACAAAATAGTGCGAGTAAAGCTGTGATAACGTGGACGGGGGTTTGACTCGAAGTCTAGAGGGTGCTGATGCTCGAAGAACCAGGGAATGTACTGTCTTTAATACTCGCCTTTCAAGGGCTTCTCAAGGTGGATTCTATCCATGCTACAGTGGTATGAGCCGTCCACCTGAATCCCCAGGTCTGTGCAGTACGATGTGTTGGATATCCGTGTTCAACACCGTTTTTTTCGCCCCCAGACATCTTCGAAAGCTCCAACCTTCCCCTAAAATGAGTCTTGGGTGGCCTAGTCGCACGACCTGTGTTTCTTTATCTAGCAATCGATTGTCGTGTACACCTACATTTCCGCCCCCAAGTGGACCTGAGAGCGATGTTGATGTCCAAAGCACACTCATGTCACTTAATCGCTCATTTTCCTAGAGTGGAATATCCCTGATCCCTTTCGGGTTTAGTACCTAAGAGCAGGGATCGCTGAAACCTCCGCCCCTAGAGCCTCTCCTTTTTTATACATCAACCCCACGTTGAACGAGTTTCTAAAGATGTAATTATGGAGAAAGATTAGCGCAAGAATTCCCTATGTCGACGCCTTGGTTTTCGAAGGATCCGGGGACCAATTTGCGGACGTTGGAATTGCGGACGTTGGAACATTTTCGCGCACGGACCTCTGAACAAAGACATGTTCACGACGTCAACTATCAGGTCGCTGAGGATTATTTAACTGGGCTGGTTACCAGCAGAAAGACTTGCTCAGTACCACAATCCATCCAACTACTACAACAAGCCATTCCAACAAGCCTAGCAAACATGAAGTTCTTCACTGCTCTCACCGTAAGGCATTCTCCGAACAGATAGCAATGACACCTCTGACCCGTCGGCGCAGTCCGCTCTGGCGTTTACCACTACGGCCATTGCCGCGCCACTCGCCATGAACGAAACAGAGCCGTTCGCTCTCAAGGAGCGCGACACACCCCTTCAAAACATCGGCATCACCGTCTTCCATTCCAAGGAGCAAACGCCGCTCGGGCGCTGGACCCTCCGGTTCAGGATGATGGGGTTCCTCCAAGCCACTGGTGCGATGTACGACATACTGTCGGAGCAGATGGGTGTACATTCCTACACAGGGGAGCCCGTTGCGCGGGCGTCGGTCGTCGCGCAAGGATTCTTCGCCAGCCTTCGGCCCTGGTTTGTGTCGACCTTTCCCGACGTCCGGCCTAAGCTGTTTCATTCCCTCTTCAATGCCGGAAGCAACGTCGGCGAAGGATGGGAAGGCACCGTCGGGGCTCAGTTCTGGGTACGTATCCCGCCTGTCAAACGCTGCTGAACCTGTACTAACGGATTTCGGCGCAGTTCTGGACGGAGGATGAAGCTGTGTACGATAGAGTTCTGGAGGCTCTGAAGGCATATTTGTCCGGAAAGGGTAGCAACCCTGTTGACGTCATCTTTTCGCGCGTTCCCGATGCCTTCGCCGTCGGCAACCCTAAGCAGTACCTTCTGCCCCGTAGTAAGCTGAGGGCCAGGTCTGATACCTGCTCAAGCGGCACCTCTCTCATCAGTCAGTTTCAGAACAGGGTCCCTGAGATTCCGACTTTCTCGGGAGCGGACTGTTAGACGGGAAAGTTGAAAGAATAGACGCGGTAGTGTATAATAGATTTTGGCTTGGATATACATCTTGCTTTTAGTTTAATTAGCTATCACTTAATATATTTCTCGGAAAGGGATAACAGTATTCTTGTTATATGACAACTTCTCTAAACTTAGACCTTGAACTTACTTCTTTCCTTCGTTCTTTCACTCTACGATATTCCAACGTTCTCGTCCGCTTCAACTCTAAGCCCAAACTATACTTGGCTGCAGGCTAGTTAGTCTACCATTCCCATCACAGTCAGCAAGCGATGCGGCCGACAGCTCACCCGGTATTATGTCGACGGGTTCAATGCTAATTGTATCAAGACTGCTTACAATTTTGCTGTATGGATTCCTCATGACTATGGTCCACGTGCCTCTTTGGGGTCTGTGAAACATGTACATATAGAACCAACGCATTCGTAACAAAATTCAAGTTCTGGCCTCAATGTGGATTTAGAATGTAACTCCTTCGGCGCATGTTTTTCATAAATATTTTGCTACTTATAAGTCCGGCAATTGGAATTTTTCATACACCCACGCATCCTGTTGTTCAAACCACGTCCTTAATCGAATCAGCAACAAATTCATACACCGAAAACACAATCCCCCCCGCAAACACCAGCCGCGCCAACCTCATCGTACTCCCCTTCCAAAACCCCCTCACCCCGCCATCCCTCCACACGCCCCTCACCGCCTGCCCCAGCCTCTCGCCCCTCGCACTCTGCGCCCGCGTCTTCACCGTATCAAACGGCTGCGTCGCATACACCGTCACCGTCCCCGCAATCGCTCCCAACGCAAACGTCTCAGGCGTCGACTGTGGCAGGCAGCCAAACCTTGCCCTATACGCCTCCTTCATCGCATTGTACGACCCCATCCGCACCGCCGAGTTCGCCGACTGCTTCGCCGTCGTGCTGACCAGCCCGCGGTACATCGTCCTCAACCCCTGCTCCCTGACCAACACCGCCACCGCGTGCGGCGCGGATCGGAAACGCCGCGCGCCCTTGGCGTCATCGATCAGCGCCGTCTTGATGCGCTCGGTCGGCGTGACGGCGACGACGGACTCGACCGCCCCCGCGACGCTGCCGGCGAAGATGCTGCGGGCGGGACTGAGCCGGCCGTCCGGTCCGGCGAGGCTGTTTTTGACGCTGTCGAAGGTCGTGAAGCGCACGCCGGCCTTCAACGCGGTGCCGAGGACGAGCGTGGAGCAGCCGGCGTAGATGGCGGGGATGCCTTCGGTGCGGGCGGTGTGGAGGATCACGTGGAAGGGGTTGGTGGTGGAGGGGCCGGCCGCGGGGGCGGCGGAGCGGAGCTGCAGGCAGGTCTTGGCGTATTCGAAGGGGTAGGTTAGCGTTGCTTCGATGCCGCCGGCAACGCTGCCGGAGATGAGGGAGGCGAGAGGTGAGATAGCGGTTTTCGGGCGGGTTTCGGTGGTGGAAACGGCCCCGGTTTGGGTGGAGGATGCGATGTGTGCCATTTTGTGGTGTTGCGAAATAATCGTTTGGGAACATTTCGACAGATGGTGTGCTTGAACAAGTCATTTTAAAGTCGCTCACTGTTCTTGATGTTACCTTGTTGGGAAAGTGAAACGCTCACACGGAGCTCTCCGGTTGAGCGGAGCTCTCCAGTAAGGCGGACTTGCCCTGTTGCTTTGGCCAATCAGAGGTTTTAAAAAACCACAACCCCCGAGAATAGCCATTCTTGTCATTCTCTAACGGTTAGACGTGTTACAGCTGCGTAAGAGGTGTCAAATGTTCCGTTCTACACCTCATTATGATGATCTAAGCATTCTATAACCTTCCATAGGTCCTAAGTGTCCATCATAACAATGCACTAATAAAGTTCAGGCATCAGCCATGAATTTAGGCATTATTAATTTCTATTAAACTACAGTGTAACAGCGATGCCGTAAAACTCAAACCTGCAAATACAAGTGGGTCTTCCGTGATTGAATGAAACGCTTCCAGCAGTCATATCAGGCTAAGCCCACAACCATTAGGACAATAACACGTCCACAGCTTGCTCTGCATAGTAGAGTCAATGAATCTGATATAAAACTGGCCCAAGCCGCAGACAAGCACTTGAGCTCATCTTCAGGCGTAGAGATGTCCTTCGATGGGCGGCTCCACCGGCCCATTGGAAAACGCGCAGTGTCCCACCGGCTCACCATCTTCTGTGTGCTTCTTGATTTCTGGAATCACACCCCACATGACTGGTCGCAGTTCGGATGTTCCCTCTGGACAATGGCATGCTGCAGAAAGGGCCGCACTACAGCTTCCAGCTACCGGCATTCCTGATGGAAGTCTGCGCCAGCCCAATACTACCGCAAAAGCCATAAATGCGAAAAGAGCAATAGCTGTGATGATAATCGCGAGGAGAGAGTAACCGCAGGTGGTGGGGCCGTCCCGGTCCGCAAATCTCGATGGTACTCCAGTTGGATCCCTTGCATCTACCTGGCTGAAGAAGATGGCCTGCGACATGATCCAGTGCAGAAAGGCCGAAATTGACATGAGAGGGATCGCAAGGCGATACGGAACCTGAAGGAAGTATGTAGACCGCTGGTTTCCACGCTTATTGGAGACTCGTAACGAAGTGCTACGAATTGCGTACCGGGACGACTCGCTCGCCAGGGAAAGGCTCGTAAATAAGCCGTTGATAAGCAGATACAACATTGAAAACAAGGTCTGAGGTACGTTAGCGACTAGAACTGCCAATATAACAGCCCCATCGCCGGATGTGGGTAGACCCCAGCCCGTGATCAGCGTGAACTTGTTCACCGTGCCGAGGCCAAGCTCCCAGAGAGAGCGGAAGCCCTCAAATCCACGCTTCGATTTCAGATCAATGATACCGTATCCCAAAAGGCCCAAGATTACACTTAAGCCGACGAAAATCCTACATTTAGTTAGCCCCTCTACAATCCGAATCGGTTCTCTCACTAACAGAATAACGATCGATATCCATCTTCGTTTACTCGCTGCCACCGCGCATCGTTTAGTCTCTGGCTCGAATGACTTCGCAGAGGAGAGGCTGTTAACTCTTAGATACCAGTGATCGAAACTTTCTCTGGCATACAGACACATTTCTTGCGTTTCCGGATCAGGCTCCCGGATAAAGGAGGCTGTAGCATCCCCGATGGTTATCAACTGCTCATCGCGCGTTTTCCAGACAACGAAAGTGATGGTGATGGCTTTCTGTACCGCGAATATTTTTAGTGTTGAAATGTATGAAGAGTGTTCAGGGTGACATACGATAGCGTTGAAGACAATAATGACAATCAATAGGGGTCCAGCCATTTTCAACTTGCATCCATGTTCGAACCTCTCGCTGATGCAGTAATCGATCTTGAATCCATAAACGGTCCATTCAGACGCGCTTGACTTAATCGTTTCCCAATGCCCTTCGCTGCATAACGGGGGTATAGACTTGCCGGCACGATCCCAGTATTGATCTTCCTGAGAGCATATCCAATAGAACAAGTTCATTCGTGCCGTAGGACTATCAGGCAACAACCGACCGCGGTAACTCATAAAAGAATAGAGCGATGAATTTGCCAGGCAGCTGACTGGGTGGTTTCGGTCATCATAGATTGGGAGGCCGTCAGAAGTGCTACAGTTGCCGGGGTTGTTCCTGATCGTGGGTTCCTTGACAAGATCGTAATTGTCGCGCGGCAAAGTGGAGGAAACCAACACAAGGGTACGCCTATCCGGCAGTGGCGCTTTTGCGTAAGCTGCGATACAGTCCGCATTGTCAAGTCTCTCAAATACAGACCCATTCTTTTGGAGTCCGAGCCTCTGAATCTGTTCTTGGATGTCGCTTGGCCTTGTGGGAATGGAAATTTCGGGCAGATAATCATCGAACCACTTTCCATCTTGGAAATCGTGGGAGGCTATGTATATGTCGTAGGAACTGTTTGTCAAGGATACAAAGAAGGTCGAGTTGTAACTGAGAAACGTTAGCCACCTGGTACGCCTTGAGAATCCCGATAAGTTTCAATGTGGGTTTCCGAGCCTTTCATTGTCTGTGATCTTCGCGCGCTGAATAGAGCAGATGGACGTACATGAGATGAAGGGGCAGGGAAGATAGGCCCAGTAAGCACCAACAAAAAAGTCTTTCTTTCTTGATAACGCGCAGGTTTCTCAGGCTGGGAACACCGATGTCGAGGAATCTCCCCCGTCTGTGTTCTTTATCCACTTCGGCCCGAGTGGGAGCGGAAAGGCACTGCATGCAGTAATTGCTTGCCCCAAGAAGGAGTGTACTGACGACGTTGACGATCACATGGATGCCAAGTTGGATATGTTCGATACCTTTGCAATGGCCTTCGCGGATGGTTACAAAGGCCGTTGCCCAGCCATTGTTGCTGTCGGCCCACGCCGAAACGATGACGAAGACGATTATATTTCCGATAAGGACGCAAAAGGACGAGATTGCGCCGATGGTGGCGCCGAAGCGCCAGCCTTCAGGTAGCCGACGGCGTACCCATCTGTCCAGGGTTTGGAAAATGTCTGTAAGGGACGGATCCGTGGCTTTCAGAGAAGCTGCGTTCTTCTCGGCGGAAGAAGGTGGCAGCAGCGCCCCCTTGGGGGATGCATTGGGAATGGGATCTTCGCTATCGCCGTTTTCGAGAGACGTCCGATGAAAGCTGGAGTGCTTCGAAGATATGGAGTCTTGGGTTGAAAGGGGCGGCTCCAAGGGCAAAAGGGGAATACTTCAGAGGCGTGAGCATGAAGTTTCATGTGCTACGTTACAAATGTTTCAAGTGCGTTATTCACTCACTCGGGGCTTGATCTGTTCATGTTTTCCTTCTTTGTTTCCCCTGAAAATTGTGTTTTATGGGCACTCCTCTTTTACTCTGGGACGTTGCGGTTTGTATCGAAAGAATTGTGTTTACGTTATCAAGGTAGCGTCAAGGAGATTGAGGAAAGGGTAAGAATATGGATCAGATACACAAATATGACACGATGTGCCTTTGTGGGCAAAGTAATGAGGCGTTTGTTCATAAGAAGCCTCTCTTGATATACACAGACAATGTGGCTATGTCAGAATGTGGCTATATGCTTGGCTGGCGCGCTCCCTTTCATGTGATCGTATGCTTCCTTTGAATTCAAGTGGTACCGGCAGAGAATCAGCGAGGATTAGCAGACTAGATCCTGGCAGTAAGTGATGTCTTGGCGGCTTGTATACCTCCTAGGAGGGTCAGGCAGGGCCATTACGCAATGGCAGCACCGGAATCGAGGGGCCGAAGAGGGACAAGGACTAAGTATGTGTGATCTGCGATACGCAAACCAACAGGAGAACGGGTTGGCCTCAGTCACAATCACACCTTGCGTCACCTGGTTGAGTTGTCGCTACTTCCGACCCGCCATTTCCGAACAACTCAACATCAAAGCTTGAGACAACACTACAGACTAACCTACTACGTTACATCTCACCTAGCTACGTTCGGAATTCTTAGCGTCATAAAAGATCTTTTGGAGAAGCGTACCGATGCATGATCCAATAAAATCCGTGTTCTGTCAGATTTTCACGGACACCAGAAGGGTCGGAAACCGCCGTTTGGGTAGGATTGGGGCTCGCAACAATCGCGCGCTCGCCAAGAGTTAGCGCGCCGTACGGTAGCATTGCCAAGAACCCCGCGGTGATCAGGATTGTTTGCCGTTTGCTTTTGATGCTAGCCCTAGTTTTGATGATGAGTGGACAACCTTAGTCACTTTTTCGAGTCCTTGCGTGAGAAGACTTATGGGAACCATCAGTTCGGTATTGATATACTTAAACAACGCAATAATTTTATACTATTTGACATAGACACATGCGGCAGTGGGCCTTAGAGGTTAAGTTTGAAATCCTAAAACAGGGATACAGTCTACACAATTTGTCGCTATGCCTAGCACAGCCCCTTACATGGCGTAGTCTGACAATTTTAGTGCTTAGAGTAGGATGGAATCCCATACGAAGTGGCGAAAAATGTGTTAATGTTGAACTCTGCTTGAGCCGTTCATCTTGAGGACTACATTGCTGTAGCGTTGCTGAAATCACAGGACTGGATTGAAAGGAAGGTGTGAGATGGTTCTGATTACACTTGCACAAAAGGAGCATAACTCCATTCTTGACTTGACGAGGTTGAGAACCATCGTTTTGAATAGTTTTTCGGCTAGTAGGGCCTCGGTGCAGGGCGAAGGCCTTCTTCCTGAACTTGCCGATTCGAAGTAGCGTCTTCAGGTCAGGTCCACTTACTAAACATCTACCTTTAAAATACTCATCCGGCCTATCCAGGAACGATGCCACTGCATCCCCAACAGTGACCAGTCTTGGTGCATTGAACTTCCAGAGTGTTATGCCCATGGCGCCGAGTTTGAAGGCGTTAGCGACAATGACCACTATAAGTAGGGAAGAGTTGAAATTTAGCCGACAGTTCACTGGTGGCGACTTTTCCACTAGACATCCGTCTATACGGAATCGGTCCACCATCCATATCGAGGCGTTATTCCTTTCGCGAGTTATGTTGCAGAATTCATGCTGGTACGGTCCAGCTGTTGGCCACAGACCCATGAATACGAAGGCATATAATCAGGGGAGGAGAAAGAGGTCCAGAGAATAGAGTAATTTACCGCTTCAGAAGAGCCGTTTCTTACCCCTTAGGTCAGATCGGTCTCATTTGCGATGAGCAAGACACTGCGATGGAGGCCTTGGAACTGCGAGCTGTATGTGGCAATGCACTCATAATTCTCCATGGGTGTTAGCTGAGCGCTCTGAAGTGAAGTGACTGCTGTTCCATTTGGCTGCGGTGAGTTGAAGGGTGCACCTTGAGTGAAGTTTTGAGTTACGACTGCAACATAATACTCGTTCGCTCCAACTGAGGAGAATACCATGGAGTTGTACCGGATTGACTGTGAGAACTTATTTTATGATCTGTAGTCCTAGGGTCTTACATGAGGTGAAATGGAACGGATTATAATGCTAAGATGGTCCAGAGAATGCTCCGTGCTTTATTGACGTGGGTAAAATTTCGCCAAGAATGGATTCCAATCTCCAGCCATCGGCCATCTTCGTGGGCTCTATCGACCTCTTCTCGACTTGGAGAGAGAAGACCTTGCATCGTGTAGTTGGTAGCGCTTAGGAGGAGACTGCCAATAATGTTGATGAAGAGATGGGATGCGATCGTAATCCGGTCAGTGACATGGCAATCACCCTCGTACGTGATGCCTTGCCCATCGTTCGATCCATATGCCACACGGACGCAAATGAGGAAGGTGGCATTCATAGCAAGAACAATGGCAACAACAGCAATGTTGGCTGCTATTGTTCCCCGCCATTCATTCAATTTCCGAGCAATCCGCAACAGCCTTTTCCGACAGAGCCTCTTGTGCACCGACCGAGATTGCTGAGGTTCCTCCTTGGTCTCTAAAGCCATGTCATTTTCCTCATCAGAAGTGTGTGGTTGGAGAAGAATGGGCTGAAGAGGTATGTTGCTCGCTGAGTCCATCATGACGAGACAAGGATATGCTTGATAGCGCCTTTGGTCCTTGTGAAGATGTCGGCAGAGAAATTTGTTAAGAGCCTGCAATATACGGAATCTGAATCACCTAGCTTTTGACTGGGTTGACTATAGTTCACAGTAAAATCTGAAGACCGTCGACCGCTTCAGTGCTTGGGGGTGTGCATTCGCTAAATGTGTAGGACTGAGAAGATGCAAAGCCTCGTCATTACTTTTTCGAGCGGGTCAGCTGGATAAGGAGTGATGGAAATGTCTGCGCCTAATGTGAGCTTATCTAGGCAACAAGGCTGAGTGACACCGAAAATCCTTTGATTGGTCTTCACCACGTCAGAGGTGTAACCAATCATAACCAACCAGATCAACGCAGAGATATCATAGGTAGTATCACATGCAAGGATATCATGAAGCTGAAATGTTAGCTTCTGCATTGCTACATAAACTAGCCCTAGCCTACTTGACGAGGGTGGGTCAGTGATGCAAGGGCAGCTACTTCAAATTGACGCAGTCCTATTAAGTCGACGCAAGGGCCGGCACGCAACACGATGTCCCCAACCCAAAAGCGAAGACCCCATTGGCATTCACCCATCCCCGACTCTCAGCTTGGAGCCACGCACGGGAAGGTATTGAGATTCGCCTCCTCCTTGCTACTTTATACTACTAGAAACACCCTCGAGCACCTCGACTACAACAGTCCGACCACTAGCTCTTTTCTAGAGCTGAACAATTCAGTATCAGGGCAACAACCGTATAAAAGTACCGTTGCGTTAGATTACTGGCTCTCCACAGTGATGAAGACCAATCAGCAACTCCCTGGACCCATGGAAAAGGCGGTTCGGGCTTTTTGAAAATGCATTCAGAGCGTCGTTGAGTGTGTGGTCCTGAGCGCTCGAATATCAAACTTTAGCCATAGAAGCAAAAAAGAGTTAGTAGAATCAAGCCCTGTTCTACGGCGTTTTCCTGTTGCGATATTGCCGCCTGGTGCTGACGTGATGTCGTACAAGGCTGAAAGCGCACCGCGTGCCAACCGTAGAACGTACCGTAGAGTATCACTAGCGTATTTCCGCAACAGCGCTTGCAAGGGCGAAGCTTAAAGCCAATGATAATTTAAGTCTAGCCCATTATCTATGAGAATTCTGGCTTCTGCGCTGCACTTGATACAGGAACTGTATAACCCAAGCGGTCTCTGTTGTAGAACTCCACCGATATCTCATGATTCGAAGCGCCACCATCGAGAATACCGCTCTTAACAACCGTCATCTCCTCCATAATCTCGAGCTCGCAGTAGAGGTTGCTGCCGCACCGTGGGCAAAAGAAATGCTTGTTGATCTTTCCGGAAGCCCCGATTGCGTCAAATGCTTTTGGGTTTCCTCGGAGGACCCGGAAGTTCGTGCGCGGTACGACAATGTTCGATGTAAAAGCTGCACCGGTCCACTTTTGGCAGTCTATACAGTGGCATAAAGCTGTGACGGCCGGCTCACCTAAGAATTGTTTGTCAGCGTGTCGTCCGGGCTGTAGTCGAATGCAAGTACTATATACCGGTATACTCAACAGCGATATCCCCGCAGAGGCATGTTCCGGAAGGCATAGTGAACAGAGGAATATTTTGTGTATCTTCTCGGAATTGTTGACGAGGCTTCTTGGGAGACAGGGGAATAAGTTTGAAGAATTGAGCGATGTTCGTGTTTATATGTCTTATGATGCGCAGTCTGTGCGGAAATCCCGAGCGAAAGCCGCAGTTAAGTAGTGGTGGAAAATTTATTCCGATAGATGTAAATGGATTTATAGTATCGGATACTTTTAGAGCAGCTTTACCGTCGGCAGGCCACAGGTGGATTTAGTAATTGATAGCTTGCGTCATCTGCAGACAGCCGATGGTCCAAGCTCATTGCCTTACGTACACGGCCATCGTCAGCTGGCAACAGTCAACATGCGTAGAAAGAAACAGTGCCATAAGCCTTGCACTGCAACAATCCATCTTCTTGAACCAGGTACTGGATGAGAGCAGTCCCAGGATCCCTCTTCTTCTTCCAGAAGTTTCGTCTCCGCTGAAGTCATCATTTAAGACGCGTCGGGAAGCCGCCGGAAGTCTGCGGTGGTTTACATCATCAATGCCTGAGTCCGTGCGTTCAATCCCGCCACTTCTCAAGATCTCGGAGAAACCAATTGTTTTTCGCAACTGACAATTCTTGTACTCTGCATGCAGTATGTTTCCACTGGAGGAGCGTCTACACCAGGAGGCAGCATGCGATTAATCCAACACGCTTCATGCGCTCACTAAAATCGGCTCATTAGACTCACTTAGCCGGGACATTAAAGCTGCACCACCTAGACAAAGTGTCTAAATGCCTGTGCGAGTGTTGCTCCACCATAGAGACGGGTAGATAAATCTTGGACACGATGAGATAGGAGAGAAGCAACATAGCTTTAAGGTCTGATGGTGAAAATCACACTTTCAATCAATATAGGATCAGCAAACTGAAGCACTTATTAGTCAATGCCGTTTCCGGATGCTCGAAAGGTAGCCTCAATAGCTATATGGAATGTACTTGAATGCCGGCATCCCATGATTGCAAATACGACACTAGCGGGCGATGACGTAATATGCGCGCCCACACGACTTTTAGCACCATTTTCTTGAAGGTGTGTATCCGAATATTATAAATTCGACGTTGATGTGCGATGATTGGTCGTATATTTATAATGATTACGATATACTCATGAAGCGGTAACCCGCTTCATATTTGTTATAAAAGTACAACTTAAAATCACTGAACACATAAACCATTTCCATTGCAAAGCTGTGGTTCGTCTTCTTGTCATCGCTCATCTGTTTCCATAACTGCTACGGTACGAATCGTTCTTCTTTAGACCGCAACCATGTCTATTCCAAAAGTCCAGAAGGAATGGCGAGTCGTTCAAGGCCATCCCGGATTTGAGTCGCTCAAGCTCAATACCCAAGCATCTGTTCCCACCCTGGGTGATACGGACGTTCTCGTTAGGTGTAAGTTGTACCTTTTTTCTTCCCCATGAAAGAGTCTCACTAAAACCATGAGGTCACAGTCCATGCCGCTGCCCTCAACTACCGTGACCTCGCCATAGCTCAAGGCAAATTCCCGTTTGGGTTTGAGGACAATGTCGTGCCCGGCTCCGACGGTGCCGGCGAGGTTGTCGCTGTTGGCCCACGTGTCACACGCTTCAACATTGGAGACAGAGTGGCAACGCTCTTCAACCAAGGGCACATTGCAGGCTCACTCGATAAGCATTCAGTTGCTACCGGCGTCGGCGGCAATGTCGACGGCGTGCTCCGCCAGTATGGAGCCTTTAACCAGGAAGGCCTGGTGCACGTTCCAGATAACTTGAACTGGTTGGAAGCGTCTACTCTTGGTGGAGCAGCTCTGACCGTCTGGAATGCGTTTTACGGGCTCGAAGGGCGAGCAATCAGACCGGGTGACTGGGTCATCACGCAGGGAACGGGCGGCGTTTCGATTTTTGCCGTGCAGGTACGTATACAAAATGCACAAGGGTGACGTATACCGGAAGTTCATTCACCGTCGTCGCATCTCAGAGGATATTCTCAAGCGCAAAGAGAAGGCAAATTGCTAACAAGTCACAGTTTGCCAAAGCCGTCGGCGCCAGGGTCATAGCGACAACCTCCACCAAGGATAAGGAAGACAGATTGAAACAGCTCGGTGCCGACCATGTCATCAACTACAAAGAACAAGCCAACTGGGGCGAGATTGCGAAGGAGCTGACTGGGGGTCGTGGCGTTGATCACGTTATTGAGGTCGGTGGCCTGAAGACTATGGCGCAGTCTCTTAAGTCGATCCGGATTGACGGTCTTATTACGATTGTTGGCTTCATCGGGGGCGACAGTGAGGAACATCCTTCCTTCCTTGATGTTCTGTCCAACATCTGTACTGTCCGTGGACTGTTGGTTGGTTCGCGCCTGCAGTTCGAGGAAATGAACCGCGCAGTTGTGGCGAAGGATATTCACCCGGTCGTGGATACGCAGGTGTATGATCTGGATCATGTTCCGGAGGCGTTCCAGTATATATGGGAGCAAAGGCATTTTGGCAAAGTTGTCGTTTCGATCGACTAAGTACCACATAGATGCATACTTCAAACTCAATGGATTGCTCCGTCTGGGTACTGTATCCAAATTTTCTCGGGTACTCGACTTGGTATCTATCAATCAGCCTTCTAAACTTTTTTAGCAAAGTGTTCAGACCTTCCTGGCGGTTGTGAGACTGTTCTTGGTAGCGACTATCTTGCGGCTATAAGTTCCATCCATGTTACCTATCGAATTTGACTTGAGAAGTATGCTATACATAAAACACATTGTACACACTACTTCGCAATCATGCCGCCAGTAACGCTCCTCAACCTCCCATCCTCCAGACGAACCACTCGGACAATCTCAATGTCACGATCAACGGGGTCCATCCACTCGATCTTTCCACCAAACCTTCTCCCACTAAGTTTGTCTCCAATGAATGCGTAGGAAAACGGGATATCTGACGGGGGCATGGTGCCCCGGTGCCCAGCGACCTTCTGAGGACTTTCCAATGGCGGCCAAATGCCATCGTAAATGTCTGGTAAGCATTCGAATATGACATAGAATCCTTCCATGCGGCCATCCTTGTCACTGATGCGCGCGGCTACGACGTAACCAGTATCCTGCCATGAGTCTTCTTCTAGCTTGCTCACCATGACCGGCATCTCGTCATCATCGAAGAACTGTAGCCTTCCAAGTTGGTGGAACACGAAACCTGGGGAAGGAGCGAGGGAAGCCTCATCAGCGGAAGCAGTTTTAGCAGTGGGAGCAGCCGAGTCAGCGGGAGAACCCATCGTTGTCAGCGTAGTTCTCTTTTCGGCGGTTAGATCGCGAAGGTTCCTGAACGCTAGTCTCCGCACCGAGAACATTGAGGGCGATAAAGTTGGTGCCCAGGAGATAACCTGGACCGCGACCGCGATGGCTGTAAGGCTGCACGTTGCTGAATCTGGAGACGTCTAGGACAACTCGGTATGAGGTGCCGTCAATTGAGTCGCGACCCAAGGGGACCCATGAGACAAAGTCGCGTGACATCCACCCCAACAGCTTTTCGGACTCGGCCTTATCGAAGAAGCTCATCGATTCCACCTGATGGATGAATTCGTCCACGGGTATAGGATTTTGCCGCACTCTCATGTCGTGCCTGACACTTTCAAGCTCGGCATTCGTGAATCCACGGCGGTCTTCCGGATCAGGAAATTTAGCGATTAAGTAGTCGTCAAGGGAAACGAGCGGATTGATGTTCGAGTTGATTATGCGCCTAACATCGCATCCGGTTGACATTATGGCGAATGGTTTTGACTTTGGCTGAGGAAAATAGAAGGGTTTGAGGTGTCAGATATTGCATCTGGAGCAAGAGAAAAGCTACAGACTCGGCTGTGTCAGCTATTACAGCTGGGGCAGGACAGAGGCGAAAGAGTCAGAGATGCAGAAGCAAAAAAGGCGCGCGATGTGGTATTTAAGAAGCGGGCTGTTGGCCAAAACTCGCAGCGGTTGAAAGTCATCGATCCCTGGCGCGCCGCGCGATTGGAGTGGTTTACTTCCCAAAGCGATTAGCGTATCGCAGCCAGGGTTGTCATCTGGCAGGTGCTCTACACAAACATTTCGTGCGCATCGCTCTTCATGAAAGCTTCACTTCACACCATACATTCCAACAGCGACCTCATCCGTTCAGTCCTTGCCGTTGCAGCGGCGTCCAGACCAAAAGACTCATCCCTTGAGCTACAATAGCTCATTTTTCCTAAACTCGAAAAGCGACTTCATCCGTTCAGACCTTGCCGTCGCCATTCATTGGCGGCGCCACAGCGTCTAGACCCCAACACTCATCACTCGAGCTACAAGAGCTCATTTTTCCTCGACATCATGACGACGCCCATCCCGCTGACCGCAACATCAGTCGAAGGATTCCCTGTCCGCCTCGGACTCATCGAAGAGTGCATCCCGGGGCAACTCACCATCATTGTCGACCATGCCGCAGGTCCTCGGGCTATCGTTGATAGATGGTTCCTACCGGTTATCGTCCTCGGAAATGCAAATGAAACCTTCGCTGACGATTTCAAGACGGTCCTTAGCATTTTGCTTGAACAATGATGTGAGTCAATTAGTTATTCCCACACCCTGTATTGTCATGAACCTTTACTACGCATCTGCCAGACGAACCTTCTACCCGTGGAAATATCTTGCAGTCCCTACAGGGTGGTACCGTAGCCGAAGCCAGCGTAAAAATCAGTCAGTCCCCAAGCGTGACTTTTCTTTAGCTCCTTCCTGAAAAACGACATATGTGGGTAGTTGAAGCTATCGTCTAGACGAAAGTGTAGAATTAAAAATTCAACATACACGTCCGGACGATAGCTTCACCTACCCATGGCACAAGCAAAAAGTCAAATCTACGTCAGCTTTCGGCCGCGAGAATGGACTGTATTAATGTAACCGGCGAAACTTTTCCTGCAAAAATAACCAACGCCACTTTGTTCTGAATAAATCTGTCGCTGGAAAGTCCTCCACCATCTCGGCTGCCTGATCCTCGTCGATGCGCATTACACTGAACAAGTCCAAAATTCTGGCCTCAAACCAAAACCAAAACTCTGCCTTCCCAGGCGCCTGGGTCTTCTCGGCCAGAAACCACCCCACAACGAGCACCCACATCAGCGTCGCTGCATCCAAGGCCTCCGCCCCGCTGCTACTTCCCTGCCATTGCTGCATATTTGACCCTTTGATTGTACCCTCAAGAGCGCTCCGCAGCCGCCGCAGGTACACCAGGTTCAAGGCCGAAATTGCCGGTATCTCGCTCAGCGTGGCGCAAAGGTACGCGTTGGCCGCATGCAGCAGGACCGCGTACACCCACCCTTCCCCCTCGTCGGCATCCAGACCCTCCTCCCCCACACCCTCGCCATCATCCTCCCCCTCTCCCACCACCCGCCCACCGACCTCCACCACATCCTCCGCATCCCCCCGCACCAACCGCACCACCTCAACCAGCAACACATTCCCCACCCAATCCAACACCACCGCCACCGCATCCTTCTCCGGCCCCCCGGCCTGAAACACCTGCCTCCACCTCTCCCCCGTCGTCGCCCTACTCACCAACGTCAACGCCTCGAACACCCCATCCAACCTCCTCATCCCCCTGCTGCCCTCCCCCCTGCTCCCCCCGCTCCCGCTCCCGCCCCCGCACATCCCCAACCTCCCCCTCGTCCTCCCCTGCACCGCCATCACCTCCTCCACAAACTCCCGCGGGTAGACCGGCGTGTCGTCGATAGGTGGTGGCGCCGGCGGCGTGATGGTTGGATACAGATCGCACGCGGCGCAGACGAGCCACTCGCACCACGTCACGGCGCGGCGGGCGAGGACGTTGCCGTCGAAGGACTCGATGCCGCCGCGTAGACGGACGAGTTCGCGCGCGCCCCGCAGGTGCAGGAGGGCGGCGGGGAGGTCGGAGAAGACGGCCTGTTTGGCGTGTTAGCATTGCGTGTTGCGGAGGGGGGAAAGAAGGGGGATGGGGGAGGGGGAGGGGAGGACTCACACCAGCGGCGCCGAGCGCTGCCACGGCGAAGATGTAGGGGATGGGTGGCTTTTCTGTGGAGTCGTCGGTGCCGGGAGACGGCATGCGGGAGCGGATGCTGCGGATTAGGTCTTGCTGGAGGAGGAGGTAGTCGGTCTGCCATTGCCGGCACGGGCTCATGGTGTTGCGCAGGCAGGCGACGCCGGCGAGGAAGATGAGGAAGCTGGATTCGTCCGTGATCATCAGGTGCCATTGGGTGTTGCTGCGCTTGGCGAGGGCGCGGTCGGCGGCGTCGTTGCTGCGGAGGAGGCGGTCTTGGAGATTGATTAGCGGGGGTCGCAGATGGGCGTACGTGTATGGCGTACCGTCGGTGAGGGGTGGGGCTCCGGGGTAGTTTTCCAAGTCTGTTGTTGTTGGTTAGTTTGGGTGTGGTTCAGCGGGGGGGTCCTGACGATCACGAGATGCGTACACATTAGCACGAGATCGTTCATGCCCGAGAAAGATTTGACAGGTAGAGAATCGAAAGGATCTTCGTTTCCGGAGCTTGCCAATCGCAGAGGACTGCCCGCTCGGAAATTTTGAATCATTGCATTGATGTTTTGAGCTTGTCTCTTTTTCTCGTCTTCTAAGCCTCGGCGCCGTCGGGATTCATGCGTTGCATGCATGATGTGAGCGCGAATCTTGCGCTTCGATGCTTTGTCCTTCGGAGCTGTGACGTCTACAAATAGTAAAGTCGATGGCTGCTCTGTTTGGGATGCGAAGTCTGGCCGCGCTGCGCGGGAACATGTCGCTTTGGGTGGTCCGGAATGTAGTATGAGGTCGGACATGGGCTTTTCCTTCTTCCGAGGCATGGTCGATGCGTTATGGCTTGAGAAGGAACACTCCTGGAGTTTTAAGGTGTGTGGTGATGGCGAATATCGGATGGCGGGTGGGGGCGGAAAGCGACCTAAGAATAGGTAAGCCGCTTACCGCTTTCGTGCAGGTGCTGTGCCGCAGACCTCGGGATCTCTGAGATCCGATCCCCGAAAAGTAGGAGGGTGGGTCTCGTAATCGTGACGAACGTCTTGTTATCTGGATCTGGTACGGTTTCGTTGCTGCCTGTACGCTTCATGAACGCAAAAATTTCTCATTTGTGGGCAAGCACTAGGGCTTGTCTGGTTAATATACACTGCAGCCAAGTCTCGCTTAAGATTAAGCACGTGTTACGCAAGCAACTCCAGCATTTTTCATTGGACAGGTAGCATGGGTGTATCGAAACGAGTTCTTGTTCTGTGTAGTACGAAGAGCCGTATATAGTAATTCCCCATGTAGAAGGCCCTATCTGGGTTTAGTGGGCCCTTAAATGTTGGTGCAAGGGTGACGATTCGACCAATGACTCAAGCGATGCACCATGTCTTAGGGCAGGGCTTCACCGTCTTGATGTCTCTCGAAATCGAATTTAGGCACCATCAGTCCCTGCAAGGTGCCTACATAATCAATGCATACAGCACCCTTCCACATCCGATAGCGAATGCGAAAATCATCACAGGGGACTTTGAAGTCGCTCTGGTGGTCTGATAGATCCAAACCGCAGTTCTCTTTGGAAAAACAATCTTGCGCTAGCTATCAGATGCAGAACGGGGCTGTACCATGTCCAGACAGCTCAAATTGAAGGAGCTACCCCGCCTTCTATAGGGTCTTGGCGAGCTGTTGGCCTTTTCAATTGAAATGGCGTGTCTAATATTAGTGATAAGGGTTCTAACCGCTTTCGATGGAGAATACATGACGCTTGATATAGCGCACTAACTATCAGACGCCGACTGTGGGTGCAAGTTATGTCCAATTGCAAGCATTTCTACCCCACATGAACCGAATGCATGGGACTAATCTAATCTTCAAGCAACAGAATCCCGGTCGACCTGCCGTTGGAAGCTCTCGCGAGGAAGACAATCATGAACTGATCCCTCGGACTTTTTCCAGGCGTCGGATACTTCTCCCGAACGTGCGGTCGCTTCAGCTGGGCATTCCACTCCCAGCTCTCCCCCTTCAGCGTGACCGTTGCCGACTCCTCTCCGTTCACAAACGCCTTCATGCTCTCAATCGCCGCCGAGGAGCCTTCACAGCATACCGTTCCGCCAAGCGAAACATTGCGAATCTCGCCCTCCTCATCCGACCTCTTCGTCACATCGCTCCACTCAACCACAACCCTCGGCTTCTCCGACCCCACCACCCCCGCGCCCCCCAGCACAACAGCATCCGTCTCCAACCCCGGCGCCAGCGGCGGCCCCGTCCACCTCCCCGTCGCCTTCTCATACGCATACGCGCACCGCAACAACTCGCTATCCCCATACGCCCTCCCCGCAAACGTCAATCCCACCGGCATGCCCGTCCCCTCCATCTCCCCCATCGGCACCGTCACAGCCGGCACACCGAGGTGCTTCAGCGCGCGGCCTCCATTCGAATACTTGACCCCCTCCCTCAGCGCGTCCCGCATCGCCTCTTCATCCTCCTCCGCCTCCGCCCGCCCCACATCGCCATTCGTCGGGAACGCAAGCAAATCAAACCCATTCGCATCCATCCACTCCTCCAAATCCCGTTTCCGCGCCGCCTCCAACGCCGCCAGCGCCTCCGCACACCCCGGTAGCTCGTAGATACTCCCCGGCCGCCGCGTCCGCACGAACTCGACCATCTCCGCGTAGCGGACGTGGTTCTGCGTCTCGGTGAAGGCGGATGGGTCGTCCATGGGCGCGAATCCGGGGTTTATCTGCGTGTGGTCGACGGCAGTCAGGCTCGGGATGTTGGGGTCCGCGTTGCGCCGCAGGAAGTCGTCCCACGCGACGGCGATCAGCTCGCAGCGCTCCGTGTCGATCCAGGATGCGGGAACGCCGGGGACGTTGGCGGCTTGGCCGGGGAACGACTGGTGGGCGTAGTTGTCGACGAGGGGGAAG
Source organism: Lasiodiplodia citricola (assembly GCA_023089105.1). Taxonomy (NCBI): domain Eukaryota; kingdom Fungi; phylum Ascomycota; class Dothideomycetes; order Botryosphaeriales; family Botryosphaeriaceae; genus Lasiodiplodia; species Lasiodiplodia citricola. Next base: position 59,118 of record JAJNLL010000073.1, on the reverse strand, counting down.
GTGGAGGTGGGGATGAGGGTGGCGCCGAGGGAGGCGAGGTCGGCGGCGGCGCGGTGCCAGAGGGTGAGGGTGGCGGGGGAGATGGTGGCGGTGGAGGGGGTGGTTGCGCCGATGTAGCATTTTGGCACGGCGATGCGTTTTCCCTTTAGTGCGGTTGGGTCCATTAGGGAAAGGTAATCCGCGGGCCGCACGGAGGAGCTGGACGGGATGGGGACGGTGGGCTGGGACCGCCAGAAGTCGCCGGATGATGGCTCCGGGTCGTCGTTGACGATAGCGTTGAGGATAGCGAAGAGGTCTTCCATTGACTTCGCGTGGGGGACGACAACGTCGCAGGTTGGGTAAAGGGGCCACTGGCCGCGGGCTGGGATGACGCCTCGGGACGGCGAGTAGCCAACTAGCGCGTTGTGTGAAGCTGGAGCGCGGCCTGAGGAAACGGTTTCGCCGCCGAGGCCGATTGGTGCGAAGCTGCAAGAGGTCGCCACGCCGGAGCCGTAGGAGGAGCCGGACGCAAAGCTGGTGGGGAGGTACTCAGGGTTGTAGGGGCTGGTCGACCTTCCGTAGGCGCCTCGCTGGCTTCCTCCGTCGGCCATGGGAGGCATGTTGGTCTTGCCGATGAGGATGGCGCCTGCCGCGCGAAGTGACTCGATGACTGCTGCATCGGATGACGCTATCAGGTCAATGAAGGCGGGTGATGCGGCCGCCACGGTCAGTCCTTTAGCTGAGAAGCTATCCTTAACGGTAAATGGGATTCCCTCTAGTGATCGTGGAGGATGGCCTGATGCGCGATAATCGTCCGAGTTCTGGGCTTCTTTGAATACATCTGGGTTCAGAACACAGATGGAGTTCAAAGAGGGTCCGCGGAAGTCGTATTTCCCGATGCGGTGGAGGAAACGTGCAACAAGCTCAACACTTGTTGTTGCTCCAGTAGACAGGGCATCTTGTAATTGGCTAATGCTGGCATTCGTAATGTCAATAGATGAAATAGCCATGGTGACTGAAGGACAAATTGTGAGAGAATTGAAAGAGATAGAAAGACTGCAGAAACAGTTGGCGAGAGCAAAGATTCCTGCACACCCATCCACTTCTATATTATATATTCATTTTTTTTCCTCTATAACAACTAGGAAGCTACAAACTCGAAGTTCGTAGCGATGGTGTGTTCGGTAGGAAGCTCGAGGCGCTTTCGGGCCGTAACCCTTAATGGCAGTTCGACGCGTCAAGCTTCTTCGGCGGGAATTTCGAGCCGCGACCTAAAAACCCTCCGACGACCGCACCTATCCTCGTGCCGCCTCAATTCATCCTTTTCGGCCTCCTATCTCCTGGACCCTCCTCCAATCGGATCCCATCCGTCCCTGCATCCCCGGATCCACGCTGCGTTGGTCTCTTCCTGTCCCTGTCAGCACCTTGTTTTGCTGATGCCGCACGCACCACCTCCTCCGCAGTCGGCTCTTCGCTGTCGCTGCAGCCAATCGTGAACGACCTCAGCAGCTCGCAGCCCACCAATCACCAAGCTCACCGAACACGCTTCACGCTTCACCATCCATCATCATGCGCACCACCAAACCCACCGGCTGCTGGACCTGCCGCCTGCGCCGCGTCAGCTGCGACAAGGCCGCGCCCGCCTGCGCCGCCTGCACCAGCCGCCACATCAAGTGCCACGGCTACGGCCCGCAAAAGCCGGACTGGATGGACGGCGGCCGCAGGGAACAAGAGGTGCACCAGCGCATCAAGTCCGCCGTCAAGATCCACACCCGCTCCCGGAAGCTGCAGCTCTACACCCTGGCCCGGAGCCAGCAGCAGCAGGCGCGAAGCCAATCGCCGCTCCCCACTAGCTCGGGGTCGGAGAGGTCTGTTGTGAGAAGGGGGGATGGACCGTTGTTGTTGTCGTCGGCGTCGTCGCCCCTGGCTATCGCGTCGCCGGCTGCGGTGGTTGAAGGGAGTCCGGATACGGCGAGTAGTTGTGGCAGCGAGCAGCAGCGCCCAGACCTGCGGGCCGCCGGGCGAGGAAGCGAAAGCGCGACCCCGGATCGAAGGGCGGAGACGCCGTATCATTCGCTTCCGTCGTCGGCGCATGGCGAGCACTGGCCGCTCAGCCATCGAACTGCTGCGTCCGCAGCGGCGTTTTCCAGGGCCCTGCCGTACGACGAGTCGGAGCTGCTGATGTATTACCTCGACCACGTGTTTCCCATGCAGTATCCGTACCATTCCGCCAGGACGAAAAGCAGGGGATGGCTGCTTTGGCTACTTAGCAAGAACGGTCCGCTGTATCGAGCGTCGCTTAGCTTGGCGGCTCTGCATCAGCGGTTGGTGGTGTCGGCGGGTGAGGAGGGGGAGGATGTGCCGTTTGAGTACCATAATAGCACTTTGAGGGAGCTGCAGGATTTTATTGGGGCTGCTACGACGGATGGGCTGCCGAGCGGGGACGAATTGTGTGCGGAAGTCGTGGCCTGTGGGGCGGCGCTGGTTAGCTTTGAGGTGAGCACCGCATCTGTATGACTATCCTGCGCTCCAGATTAACGATGCAACGGAAGGTCTTCACCGGAGGAACGGAGAACTGGCAGCCCCATCTCCAATCAACAGTTTCCATCCTCAAAACCATCGACTCCTCTCGCCTCACAGCCAATCCGTCCCAGAGGTCAAACGGCGTAGACGCTGCTCTGGCCTTCCATGCCCCTGTTTTGCTGTGGATGGATATCCTGTCCTGTATTGCTACGTGCCAGAAGCCACAACTCCCTTACGATGATTGGTTGTCGAGTAGTCATGACATCGACCTCGCCCAGATCATGGGCTGTCAGAATTGGGCTATGAAGGCAATTGGAGACTTGGCCTCGTTGCAGGAGTGGAAAATGGAGAGTCTTACCTCAGGCACCTTCCGTGTCGAGGAGTTTACTACAAAGGCGCAATGGATCGAAGACGAGCTAGAGAATGGGATCGAGGCTTTACAGCTTACAAAAGAGGTCAGTGGACATCGTGTTTTGTTGGTGGAATTGGTCTGACCAGATTGTATTTCGTCCCAGGTTTCCTCGGAGAGAGCAGAAGACAAGGCTGTCACGCTGGTATTTGCCACCGCTGCGCTCGTCCAACTGTACACTATCGGCGTCGATGTGCTGCACCCTCAACCATCGAAAAGGCGACGAGTTGTTGCTCGCGTGATGCAACAAATCCAAAGAGCATCCGGGCTCGTCTCAGTGCGGCAAATCGTCTGGCCAATCTGTGTTGCCGGTTGTGTGGCAGAGCCGCACCAGCAGCCCTTTTTCGAAGAAAGCGTGGACGATGTGCTGCAGAAGCCCGAGGGTACAATTGGGAACTGCCCAGCAGCACTGACAATCATGCTCAACTGCTGGGACTATCGGACACGTGAACCAGAGGTCCATTGGGATTGCAGCAAGACTTTGACTCGAATGAATATGTCGGCTCTTCTTATTTAAATACTACATTACATATGCTCGAAAACAACCAAAGCAACTATCGTTTACCAGGGGAACTTATTCCAGCAGTACTGGTACATGTTGGGACCACCGGCAGCCTTGCACGCATCATCCCACTTGCAGTTGTTGATCAAACCATCACCGACGGCGTTGGAAGAGCACTGGTGGGAGGGTCAGCATTCTAACCCGGAGATTAAATGTAGGAGAGATATATACCTGGTGATGCGGCTCATCGGAGTAGGTGTAGGCGTCAGACTGCGTCTCACGGTAGTAGTTGCAGGCAGCCTTGGTGGCGGCATCGTTTTGTTGCTGCAAACGTCAGTCGTTGCCAGATCGTGGAACAATACACATGTGACTTACACCAGTCGTCTTGTCGTGGCACTTGCAGTCCTGGTACAGGGCGCAGGCATTGCTGCCGACGGCGAAGAGGACAGCGAGGATGACGGAGGCGACCTTCATTTTGTGTGGTATTTGGGAAGGGATGAGGAGGCGTTGAGTAGGAGATGGAGGCAGTTGTTGATGGCTTTGGGATGGTAGCTTCCGGTCTCTATTTATGCCAGCTATTGCAATCCAGCCAGCTGCATTGGAAACGTTCTTGAGCCAAAGATGACCGTGTCCTATGTCGGAGTCTCGTTCCGGAGCCAAGACTTCCATTCCACCTCATGACTACTGAAATTGGATATCAATAGTTCACAACAATACAGGGAAGGGATCATCATGGCAATGACAATGTCCTCGCACAAGACTTCCTGTTGGGCTTCAGTCGCGCTGATTGTGGCTCCAGTGGACCCATTGTGGCGCCAGCGGGTAGAGCCGGTTTCCCAGGTGTTTGAAACGTAGTGGTGGAAACTCTCTTTGCCGGGGTGCCGAAATGTCCGTGGTGTTTTGTGGGGAAAGGGATACGAGATGGGTGTTGGGCGGGTACCGAGTCAAGCAGCATCTGACTGGCTCGTATCCCAACCTGAACACCTTACACATTCGGCTGAGTCGGTGAGCAGTATTCCAATGTGGTTCTGGGCCTCTAGTCAGGTTTGCTGTGATGGATATGTCCCAACCAGCGGTTTACTTCTTAAGGTTCTCGCAAGCGCACCTGGAGCCACCACATTCAAAGACAGTTTCTACAACAGCAGAATCCTCCACTCCAAGACAAAATGAAGTTCGTTTCGGCTCTGATCATGCTCTCCATGGCAGCCATGGGTCTTGCTGTAAGCTACCTCTCTTAGTATCTGTAGCTATCTACTAACATTCAGAAGTGCTCGTCGGAGCAAGACTGCTGCTGGAGCACCAAGGAGGCTTGTTACCGCCAGCACGGCATCACCACTTCGTCCAGATGCGAGAAGGCCAGCTACGAGGACGACCTCTGCTACAACCACGGTGTCTACCTGGTTGACTGCGTATGTTACAAACTCGAATTACTGGGGAATGATAGTTTGCTAACCAATGACAGGACGCGGATTGCTGTTCGATCAGCAAGAAGATTGGAATTGCTTGCCCGTAAGAAAGGATCCACAAGCACAGTAATGCGGAGGAGGAAGGCGGGCGGCAGTAGATAGTCTGGGCACAACATGAATCAAGACTTGAATCATCCACTACAAGCTTTGTCCCTGTGATGCGGAGTTGCGGAGTGTCCAGATCGGGAATGCGGGTTGGGCCGGTGATCCGAATCGATAATCATCGGTGGATGCCGAAAGATCTATGCCATCGAAACTAATTACTATCAGCACCTAAGCTTGTTACGGATTTAGACGAAGCTATCATCCGGACATAGATTGAAAATTATTAGATGTACATACATCCATACCCGGATGGTAGCTTCAGCTACCTACGTAACTCGGGTGCTTCTGCTCGCGAAGGTAGCTACGGAGAATCATTTCTTTCAGCACCATGGTGGTCACCGTCACGAGAGATAGAGTTTACGAATCCGAAGGCACGGTTCGCCCTTCGGGCCATTTCGGCTGAGTAGCCAATACGGTGCTGGTATAAGAGAAGCGCCAAGCTCAGTAGCGAGGAGCTTGAGCCTCTTGTCTCCACCTCATACCCACAAATCATGTACTCTTTTGCATAGCTAAGGCGTCCCAAGCAACGGGCAGGTACTGTACGTTGCTCATCTCCCGCTGTTTTAACGAACCGTCAATGACTAACGCTTCCGGTCATGTGGCGGTGACTTGTCAACTGCGGGTCCAGCGGTTTGTTAAGCATTGTAAAAATAGCACATAGAGTTCCATGGACGCATCTCATTCTTTAATTCTATTTTTCTAAATTCAAGCGTGAACAGCGAGGTAATGTCTGCAAGTTGAGCCATCAATGAGCCCCAAAAATACTGTGCTCGGAACCACAATCCGTCCGCCAAGAACATGCAGGTGAATGCTAATAGTGTTGCCACGTGGGATCATGCGCAGGCCGGCGGCGTCCGCCCACGACCGAGTCATTATAGCGTCTACATGGCGGAGCCGCTGGAGAGACACGAGGTCCGTTTCGCGGTCTCGACTGAGAGAAGCCGCTCTACCGCATTTTAATCATGTGTGGAGATGTGATTGACTCAGTACTTCGCAAGGCATACTTTACACACTCACAAGTAAGCTCATTGATCTCGGGAACGACTGCATCAATGCCGGCGCAAGTAATGGGATCGGCGGTATAAAAGTGGGGAAGCTCCGCATCGATAACACCAACGCCAAAAGCACTGACCTACGTCACCGAGAAAGGAAGACGGAGAGTGGGAGTGAGAATAAGGGGTCATTGACTACGGTGTAGAATCGGTCCACCTGACAGCACACCAGCGGCGAATTGCCTTGCGGGTGTGGTGAGGCAAGGCGTTGCGGGCCATCAGACTGGGTGATATGCCGTCCTCTCGCTAAAGTCAGTTCTATGCCGAGTCATTCACTGTATTCTCACAAGCCTTGTTTTGACAGATACTGAACGGAAGAAGATCTAAATGAAGCTAATGAGAAAAAGAAAAACCAAGTAAGAAAAAGACGACGGGTGGAGAGTAGAAAACGCGATGGTCGACAAACCAAGGAATTGGTAAAGCAAAGTGAACCAAACCAGTGCTTCGGACAAAACCATAAACGTATTCTGGTACTCTGAAGAAAGAGCGGCTCGCCGCAAGTTGCTTATGGAAGGTTCTACCCGAGTTACGAGCAGTTTTTCCGAGTGATCGTGGTGTGGGTCCTTCATGAATCATGCACTGGCTTACTTCCGGAAGAGCCTCACTATCATTCCCTGAGTGAGCAGTTCCCTCGGAAAGCGATTTTCCGCTCATGCGATTGAGAATGACTCTCGTACTAACAGAAGGAGTAACGGAGTTTCATGTGGCGTCTAGTTACCGTGACTCGGCCCAAACTAGTCATGCATGAGAATGACCACTTCACGAGAAACTACCGAAGAAAGAGTTATTCCATCTCCCAGAAATATATAAAACAAAGGAGCTGGTAAGCTGTAGGAAGCTGCATCTGTGCCTACACGAATCTTAAACACAATGAAGCTCATCTCGCTCGCTCTGATCTTTTCCCTCGCTGCCACTGGCATGGCTGTAAGTCCCTGACATCGCCGTCCGTAGAATCGTCTTTGCTAACATATGGCAGTGTTCGCCTGAGCAAGACTGCTGCTGGAAGGACGTGTTTGCCTGCTACCGGCAACACTCTGTGTTCAACCGCTCCAAGTGTGATTCGAACAAATACAAGGCGCAGATGTGCGATAGGAACAACGTCACCCCCGAGCAATGCGTAAGTTTCCTGAAATCCGTCTCGCATCATCTTTGATTACTGACATGAAATCAGGACGCGGACTGCTGTTCGGTGAGCAAGAAGATCGGAATTGCGTGCCCTTGATTGATGAGCTGGAGAGGATGATTCCAAAAGCAGAAATAGATGCTTTAGTCAGCATGTGTCATTGATCATGATTTAAAAGTATGCTGCAGAATTAATACATGGATGCCCCAAAAGTGTAAAGATATGATTGCCCTCGTCGAGTCCATCTAGATGACCCTTTCTCCAAGAGCGGAGCGAATGATAGACCGACCGGAACTAATAGTTTGGGCTGGATACTTCTGACTCTATTGTAAGTTAAAGCTGGTGTGTCATTCTGGAACTGTACGTACCTCATTTTTAACCTTGGTATTAATCTCTACCGAGTCAATAGCGACCAAGTTTCCAGATTTTGAAATCTGCTGTGCAAGGAATTTACTATCACGGAGGGAAAGCCCTTCGTCATGCAGATTCAGGGTACCGGGAGCGGACATCGAATCCAAGGCATGAATATCGAAGGACAAATGAATAGGGGTATCAGCTCCAATCCAGTCCCGTGCCATTTCCATTACCCTTTCAATTCCGTGACTGCGTTTCGAATATTAGCTCACTAGGCCGATGCAAGAAACGTTGTTCTCATCTCTCCACGTCTTTAACGATTCAACGAGAATACCTTCGCTCCCGCATCTGTCAGCATTTTTCTCTCCGCTAGTTCGCCCCAATACCTCAAGCCCACGTGCACCAGCTTCTTTGGATGAATCTTGCAATACTCACGCATCCACCCAAAAGGCTCTCTCCACTTTTTCTCCGTCACCAAGCCCAAAAGCAATGCCAATGGCATGTTATTCATGTTTGCCCTCGGCAATAAAGTCTCCGGTGTACGGATATCGGCATACGCATCCACCCACACCACGCCGATGTCCTTACACAGCCGCGTCGTGACCGCGCGCTGGGAGCTAGAAACAGTGCCAATTGCGATTGAATGGTCGCCGCCGACGGTGAGCGCGAAGGGTCCCGTGGAAACGTGCTTGAAGACTTGCCGATGAACCTCTTTGGTGAGGCGGCTGACCGTCCTAGCATTGTGCATGCCTTGGTGCATGGTCTGGTCTTTCTGGGGGATTGGGATGTCGAAGATTCGGCCGACGGAAAGAGAAAGATCGATGGCCAAGGAGTCCAGAAAGTCTCCACAGTCTCCACGTAATATCATTCCCGGCGCCCTTTTAGCTCCCTTATCTACAACCTGAGAAAAAATCGTAAGCAACTTCGTGCGGCGATCATGATTCGACGCTGGTAGAGGGATTTGGTTACGAACATTACCGCCTGAGAAGGGGACGCTGGTAATACGAACATGACGATTCAAGGCATTTGATTGATGAATGAATGTTCTGAAAGACCGTGATTTGTGGGGAAGAAGACGAAGCTTGCGGCTACCGCAATGAAGAGTCATAGCGCCGTGCGTTATGCCGTTTTCAACTATTCGCAACTAGAGCGAAAGATTTTTCACGCATCCCTGGGTTACGCTGAATAAGCAATCTACGCAGGGATAATCCCTCATGGTCGGTAACTTCATTCCAGTGCCTGCTTTATGATACATCATTGGGGTAAATACAAAATCGCATATATTTGGTGGCCACCGGGTCCAAACAGCACACCTGGACCCAAACAGTATATCTTATAACCGTACATATCGCCAACTACCTTATCTGGTTAGAGCGACGCCTGGCCGTCTAGGTCGCCTACGCCGCCTACGCCGCCTGCGCCACTGGTATATCGCGTGGGTCGCCTACTAGGTCGCTCATAATGCTTAACATGGTGTTGAGCTCTTGCAAGGTATGCTATTTAGGTCTAGGTGTGCTGTTTGGACCCGGTGGCCACCAAATATATACGATTTTGTATTTACCCTTACATCATTCCTCTTCCTCATTAGAAAAAGGGCCTGTCCCGGTCTGGACAAATGGTGCTTTCTCTCATCTGCTCTTCTAACGCCACCTTCCGTCGTGCCTCGACGCTCTCGAAATACTCTCCGATAAACCTGCTCAGCCCTAGCTTTGCTCGACAAGCATTTTTGACAACCTCAAAGAAAGCCCCCATCTTCATAAGTCTTCCGAAATAATCTATAGCGATCCGGCACAATAACCTCCTCCCTGACGTGCTCTTCCATCATAACCTTCCGCCACGCCTCCAAGCTCTCAAAGTGCTCCCCTCCACACTCCCTAATATCCCCGTGCCTCTTCTCCTCCCGGCACCGCGCCCACCACCACCGCTACCACTCCGCACCGAGCAGGCGAAGCCGCTCGCAAAGTACCGCTTCTACTTCCTCCTCTCCGTCCCAGTCCTTTCCGCCCGGCGCTGCGATCTCGCCAGCCGGGATGGCCAGCAGGCCGAGGAACTCGAGGCGGGCGGGTTTCGGACGAGGCGCATACGCGGCGGCGGCGGTCGGCGCGAGAGGGAACGGGGTGGGAAGAGGTCGAGGTCGTTGAGGTTCGAGGAGACGGAGTCGGAGGAGGGCAGGCGGTTCTTCGGGACGGTGGAGTGCAGGTGGTAGAGAATGCGGGCGTCCCTGTTTGAGGGTTACGGGGAGCGCTGGAGGGGAGGCGGGACGGGAGGAAGCGGGTGAGGAATTAACTACAGCGTGGATGTAGGTGTGTTGTGGGGGCTAATAGGAAGAGATTGGAAAGGGGTGAGATGAGGGGTGGCGATCGGGCTGTTGGGTGATAATACTTCTGATGGTGGTTGGCTGAGCGGTGCTATTGACTTTCGCTAGTGCCTCGACGTGAAGAGAAATGTTGGTAGGACCTGCTGTGCCGCAGGGATGGACTGATCACAATATTGCCATGCGAGAAGGATGCGGCCCGCCCGCGCAGCGTGTACAAGGGTTAGGATCCAATGCGAACAGGCGGTAAAACAATCGATCCCTTTGTTAGAGAATACAACCCTTGTACACATCAGCTGGGACAAGAAGCCAACAAATGTGGCTGGATATTAGCACGCTATACAATTTACCACCTAGGCATCGTGCGCAACGTTGTCTTCGATGCTATGAAATTTTGGGTGCAGATTCGAAGGATTGGCGCGGAGTCAGTCGGGGACGCGCGTGGGCTGTATCTTTATCACATCTCCCGCAGCGCTTCCGCACCTAAGTAGCAAACTTTCGCGGAAAATCAAATGTCACAATGGAATACATAGGAATGAACTGACATTTCCTACTACTTTCGTAGCACAGACGTATGTTGCACTCTACTCTTTCAATCAAAGAACAGCATTCGATAGCCTTCCCCCAATGCGTATACAAGGCCGAGGTCAGACTTTCAGAGTTTGTGGGGCACGAGTATCTCCGCGACGCTTTCTACGACCAGTCGTCCTGCTATGCAGCGTAAAATCTCACCTTGGAAGCCAGCATGGTCTCCTGAAAAATTCAGCAACAGTCCCTGATGACTCTTTGGTTAAATGACCAGTTGAGTAGGCCCACCAGCCCAAACTGGAGCCACTAATCTAACCTGTTCTCAACATCGTGCTCGAAACGATCAATGCGGATACTAAATCTTGAACACACACAGGATGAGTCTCTAGAGACAGCTCTAACGATTGCGGAGGCTAGCAATGCATCAGCCCATCCCCAGTCTGTTGAAGGGTTATTAGAGGCTCGGGAAAATCCTCCGTTCGGGACGATATTGCGGGGTTTCCAATTAATGCCGAGCCGCCCTTTGGGGCTGCATAGTAGCAACCGCATTCGCAAACCAGCGCAGTATCACAGATCATATTGGAATCAGTGTGTGGGAGAGTCGTACACGCAACATGCTGTTTCTGAGCTCCACCTGAGGTACCAATGATGCAGTAGGCTTGTGCGATGTGGCAATGACCTGGAACTCTCTGCATCTTCTGCATGCATAATCAGGCGATATGCATCGCTGCCCTACTTCCCCTTGACACATGGTCTCTGCATCACACCACTATCTTTTAATTGCTTTTTCTAACACCACAGCTTTGTCTACTGCCTATAGCAGTCAAAATGAGCCGATAAGATCAACCTAACCGTTTGAATTGGTGTAGCACTGGTCTACTGACAGTTTCTAAGAAAATCAAGCTGGAATCATGCTGAGAAGGACCTGCAAATGAGAGCTTGGCATATGCGCGTACTTTTCGTGTGGTGGAGATCGTGAAACGTGGAACATTGTTGCAGCTGCACGTACAACACCATTTGTGGATGTAAGCGAGTATGCATAATCCTAGCGAACACTCCTTTTTGTGAAACGCCGCTCGACCGAGCTTGCAGTATTCCCGCAATTCATAATGAAAATTCCAAGGTTACATTCAGCCAGTCATGCACTCCAGCCCAAAATCGTGAGGCTACGCATCCTCTAGCAAAGCTGCATTCAACTGGTTCCACCGATAAGGTGCATCACGGCCGAGGTCTATGTTTATAAATTTGGATTGCCGTCCGTAAGCGTCCTTCTGCTCTTTCCTTTACACCTGTGCGCTGTTCGAAACTTCTCTTCTGTTTTCACTCATCTCTCAATCTTCATATGGCACCCACATCCACTGCCCCAGTCGGTGAGCCGACAAGCGCGGAGTTCAACGGCGATGATTTCTCGAACAACCTGTTCAGTGATCTAGCGCCACTCCTCACCTTGTTCGGTGAGAAGACCACTATGCAATTCATGAGCATGTCCCTTGGATGGGCCGACAACATTATCCTGGCCGTGGGCCCTCTCGGCATCATTACAATAATGATTTGCGCGATACGAGTGAGCGGAAGCAGGACGCTCAAAGCCATCATCGGAAGGTAATATTCGTGTTCGAAAGCTCCGGCTCGGAAATTAAATACTGAGTATGTCTCGCTGATTAGTCATTTACAGGGCGAGGGAGAGTTTAGTCACAGCGGAAGTAGAGCTTCTCTCGTCGACTTCAAAGCGAGTGTGTGAGCTATGGGATGGCAAGAGCGTTGTTCGAGCAGTCGGAAAACCGGAAAGGATGCGAGAACTTATATTCTGTAGTTACGGCGAGCCAGATCAGTGCGAGGAATCCCGCATACTTGGTCTGGCAAGTGCCGTTGAGGATAGGTTTTTCAACGTATATCCTCGGTTGACACGGGAAACTCGGAAGGAGCCGGAAAATCTGGCCCGTCAGGCGCCGAACCTTACCCTTAATCTTGCCACTTCTCCGCGGTCCACTAGAGAGGTTTGGCTCTGGGCAACGGTAGGCTTCATCCTCCAGACCACTTCGCTAGTCATACCCGCTCTCACGACTTATCTCTGGAAATGGCAAAAAGAAGGAGATGATGTCCCGGCATACGGCTATCCTTGCTTTCTCTCAGGAAGCCTGACAATGATTGTGGGGCTTATCGGCTGCTCACACATCATCGAACGTAGGACGAAGGACAATGTCTTTCGCCCTGGAGGATGGTCGGGCCGTCGTATCCGTCAAATCATGCGGCTGCAAAGACGTTGCAATGTTGGAGACCAGGAATTCCCGTCTTGTGTGATTTTCAACAGTCCCAAGAACAGTACAATCACGACGTCCCGTCTAGAAATCGAAAAGGAGGATTCTGACTCTGAGATTTGGGGACCGGATCCGGCACCTCCTGCTTCTCTATCAGATAATTTCAGGGAAGTACTCGACAGTCTCATCGACGAACAGGCTGCGATCTGCCGCCAACAAGAGTTCGAGGGATACCCACGAAATATTTCCAGGTGGACCTCGCTCAAACGGTAAATATCAACCCCTTCGATTTGCCCAGAGCTGGATCCATAATAAGCTTTTCTAACAGGCGTTCTAGTCTTACGCTTAGGGCAAAGCGCATAATTCTGGATAAGCCCTCCGAATACTACTGGAGGTAGGTTCTGGGAGCTCAAACTTTATTGTAGGTAGTACTGTACAGAGCTCTTGCTGACCACTATCTCTAGTCTACTTACTACAATTTCAATTGTCTTTACTATCGCTGGGTATATTACTCAGTTTGTCGGGCTACGGGCTCTGCACTGGTCTGCAACAATCATCCAACTCGGTGTCATGCTCGCTATGACCGGTTTAAGAGCATGGGTACGTCGGGGTCTGGCTAATACGCCAAAGGTTATATGCATCAAACACGAAGACGAGATGGCTTGGTTGGCATTATACACCTTGGCGTTGGATAACCCAAACGCGCATGCCGATCCTTTCAAAATTACTCCTGGCAGCTGGGAATTGTACACTGGGTACTATCCATCCACGCCAGGGGACTTTTCAGGGGACTTTCCATGGGACCAGAACACACGGAAAAAGTGGGAATTCAATGTGCCGGAAGGAAACCTCCCAACTGCTCCGTTCAGGGAGTCAATTTGCTCACCTTCAATTACGATTGAGCCACCGAACGCAAACAAAGCCATCCAGCTGTACGGGGATGTTCACGAAGCTATGGAGCAGCAAGAGACAGAGTGGTCTAATCGGCTGTGCAAGGCTGTGAAAGGGATGATGAAGCATCTTATGTCCACCGATGACATAAGGATGAAAGCGGACGGCGCAATGAAAACGGGACACCTGAACTGGACGATTAACACTGTTCACAACGCACAACTGACCGATGTAGACGATGAGAGAATTTGTCTAACAATTCACCCTTTAACCGTAGGTATGACTAGGAAGCCTGACAGCGACTGGGAAGTCGATGGAAGTGTGGTGCACAGCATCATGTCACTATGGGCCTTCTCATGGGACTCGAAATGGATGTACAGCAACAAAGCTGAACGTCCGTTGACAAGACCAGACATGGTATCGAAAATCGACTATTTGCGCATCCTCGGCTGCCTCCCTAGGTCCTACGACGAAGAAAGCACTGTTTTGCCTTGGCTAGAGCTACGCAATGCGCACCTTATATCAGCAACGACTGGAAGGCCTATACCAGATGAAGACCTCCGGATGGACGACCTATTCCACAGAGCCCATCGGGTTAAGCCGCCAACATTCGGATCATACATGTGGAAACGATCTTTGTTTGATGGTGATACCGACTTGCACTCCGCATCTGTGGCCTTTCTGGTGACGCAAGGAAACGACACTATAGGCCGTGCATTTGCCCTGGAGCTCCTGAGCCTTTTTCTGTCAGCTATCGCTAACCAGATCGAGCACATTGGTGGAGACACACAAGTCGTACCAAAACGACCGTTTCAGCTCAGGGGCATGCCTGGGTTGGATGCTGAGCCCGAGCCGACCCACAACGTGTTAAGGAATACAGCTATCGACGCGTTGTCCCAGTGCATAGTGGAAGCCGAATTGGCAGAAAATGTCGCTGAAGCGAACCTCCTCGTTATCCCAGCTCTCTACTGCGAAGATATTCTCCCATAAGTACAGAACAATGACAGCGAGGGAGAGACTGAGGTATGTAATAGTGTGGCGCGATTGGTGTCTAATACTTATATTTATTCAGGATGATGCCAGCGACAGTGGCGAAGGTAGCATCTACGCTGGAGATGCCGGCCATGATAGTGGAGGAAATGAAGGCGCAGAGAATGGTGGTTAGCTCATCCACAGTGACGAGGATGCCGTTTCCCGCGTGTCCGACACGAAGGACCCGGTTACATGGTAGATTATGTTGAGGAAGGAGCTGAGGCGATGGGTAGCGGTGTAGACAATGACGCTGCTTTTTTTTTTTTTTTTTGGAGGGATATGATGGGGAGAAGGTCTTCTTGCCAAGAGGCTGAAGTTCTGTTGGCAGAATACGGTATTCAGTTGCAAATTCATCTTAAGGAATTGAGGTTGACTCATGGATCGAATTTGAAATCTGTATGCTAATTCTTGAATGTACCCCCTTTGCGCGGCCGGTGGCTAGCCCGAAGAATAACAGGAGCTTAAAACAGGGGATGACTGTGCTAATTCAGATGATGTGATAGGTTAAGCCCGCAGCGTCTGCTGTTTTCGGGAGTTTACAAGCATCTGATAGGTTGAGAAAAGCGAATCCACGCTAGCCACCGGCCGTGCGAAGGGGGTGTATTGTGAATGTTTCTACAATTGGAGGAGATCTGCATGGCCAAACACGAGGCTGAGACGACCGGAATCACCTATTGCTTTTGTCTGCCTCGGCCCCGCCTAGTAGCCTTTCCGACGGAGGATCTGGCACAACGCGCTGCCCTCTTTCCGCTTTACAAGTAGATTTGTTCAGTGAATTGGAGCAATGAACTTGACAAAACGATGAAGCAGGCATGTTTTAGCCTCGCTTTGATTCTTTCTTCAGTCCACGTGCTCGATGGGGCGCTGTCTAGACTGCACACAATGCAGCGAATGAGTAAGCGATCTTTGCATGCTGACTGCGTGACGGACTCTCCGCCCCATCATTAATGTTGCCATGACCCCACTATAATCAACTCTACCTCTCTTTCACCCAACCCGTAACAATCCCGCAATGAAGCAACTCCAACCTTTCCGGTACAAACCACTTAAAATCAGCAGGCACATCCGTTTGCTGGAGCTCTGTCCCAACTTCGGGGTGACGGTCTCCAGGAGCAGCTTGGCACAGTCGGAAGTGGGCGTCTATCTGTCGCTGCACTAAGACATTGCTTACTGGACAGAGCGCCTACATTTGAGACAATATCCTACGTCTGGGGTAGTGCTGTCCTTATTGAGAAACTTCATGTTGTCCTTGGCAACAGTCACATCGGCCTTACGTAAAGCCTTGTAGATGCGCTACTACACTATTTCTCGACGAGAATCCGCAGTGTGTAATATAATTCAGTCTCACCGTTTGACAGATTGCTCATCTTATTTGTTACTTAGATTTTTAAGAGCTTATTGCGGTCTAAATCCCCCCCCCCCCCCCTTTTTTTTTTTGTTGACAGGACTTTCGATAGGCTCTGTATTTCAAGTACTAGTACTCTAGGTTTCATTTCCAAAAGTTAAGAGTAGGCTCCAACTTACTATACTACGCCTTTAGTGTAAGTTCTCTTAAGATAAAAGAGGCAGTTAAATAGTCGCAATTAGCGACAGTTCAGCTATTGCCAGTTAATATACCCTCTCGGAGTACATGTTCTTCACACTGGCGTTCACAGTATTGCGGGAAGCGAGAGCATGTTACTATTATAGGTCTAGCAGTTATCTATCAGCGCTTTGTCTGAGCAGTGTGTAGGTTTTGCCCTTTCCGCTTTGGGCTAAAAGCTATTTGTATACTCGCAGATGATTTCACAGTTTCCTGGGCTCTAGTAGAAGCTTTCCCGATGGGGCCCTCGGCACAAGTCCTCGACCTCTCGCATAGACTTTCTCTCCCCTCAGCCAAGTCTCCTCGACCACGCCCTTCAACTTCATGGTCTCGTAGGGCGACACCTTGTGGCGGAACTGCATGGTGCTCGGCCCCACAACAAACGACGCCTCATCATCAAACACAACAACATCCGCATCATACCCTACCCCCAAATCACCCTTACTCGCGCCCAGCCCCACCATCTCCGCCGTATTTGTCGACGCCAGCCTCACCACATCCTGAATCCCCAAGCCCCTCTTCTCCCCCTCCGTCCACAGCACACTCAGCCCCAGCCCCAACCCACTGATACCGCCCCACGCCGAGTAAAAATCACCTGCCTGCCCATCGACGCTATGCGGCTCGACCGGACGGCTCTCCGGCAAGAGCTTCAGATCCGGCGTGCACGGCGAATGGTCCGACACGACCTGCTGAATCACGCCGTCCCTGCGCCACTGCAGCAGCTCGGCCCACAGCCCGTCCTGGTTCGCCTGCTCGCGCGTCGGCGGCGAGCACTTGTACCGCGTGTCGCCCTCGTCGACCTGCTCGGCCGCCAGGCTGAGGTAGTGGAAGCACGTCTCGGCCGTGATGCGCACGCCGCGCTTGCGCGCTTCTTGGAGAAAGGGTATGCCTTCTTGTGCTGATAGGTGCACGATGTGCAGGTCGAGGTCCGGCGCGACGTGTGCGAGGGAGAGGATCTGGTTGATGGCGTAGGTTTCGAGTGTGGGGGGCCGGGTGGAGAGGTAGGATTGGTAGTTCGTGCGTGGGCCGGGGATGGGGACGCCGTCGGAGCCGGCGAGGGTCACGTTCGGGGGCACCATTTCGGCGTGGAACATGACGGTTGTGGGGGCGTCGGCGAGGGCGAGGAGGGCCTTTTCGATGTCGGAGGCGTTGACGGCGGGGAATTCGTCGATCTGGGGAGTGGTGGTCAGTAGGCTCGTTTTGGGGGTTCGTGTGGTTGGTAGCAATCGTCAACAGGGGAAGGTCAAAGTGCTGAGGAAGAGGGCGTGCAACTTACCCCGCTGTCGATGAGGAATCCTTTGAAGCCTCGTACCCCAGCCTCGACCAAAGGCACTAGGTCGTTCTCGTTGCCAGGGATGATACCTCCATGGAAACCGACGTCGACCCAGCACTTACCCTGGGCAGCTTGAGTCTTGATTTCGAGATTCTCAACGGTCGTCGTAGGCGGAAGAGCGTTCAATGGCATGTCGATGAGAGTGGTAACACCGCCAGACGCCGCAGCACGAGTACCGGTGTAAAAGCCTTCCCATTCTGTCCGACCAGGCTCATTCAGATGCACATGTGTATCCACCAAGCCAGGAAGAAGAAGCTTCGGCGAATGATCGAGGAACAAAGTACCGGGTGGGAAGTCCGAGGCAGAGAGAACGGAATCGAAAACCGATGTGATCTTGCCCGTGGTTGTGTTTACCACCAGCGTTGCCTCAGTCAGGCGGCCTCCGACGACGGCGCGAGATGAGGCAAGGACGGTCAGGGCGGAGCCTTCAGAGGTGCCATTGTGGTAAGAAGATGTGTGCGGGCTTGGCGGAAGTCCAACAGAGGATCGGGGGTAAATGCTCAAGGCGCTGAAGAGAGCCAGGCCATAGCGATAGGCACCAACCATGATCACAGCGCTTTGTTGCTGATGGCTGGTTCGGGATGTAACCAATTGAAAACAAAACTGTTAAGACCCCAATCCGTAGACGAAATCCTAAAGACTGAAAAAAAGCGTCGAAAAGATGCTAAAGAATTTTTTAAACATGTCGAACAGAAGTGAGGAATTGCTTTGGTTTAAATCAGCTATGGCGCTGCAAACTGACTCTGTATGCAAACAAAATGTACAGATGAAACCAAAAAGGGTCGGGGCCGATGGCCATCCGCGCCGCGGACTCCGAAGCTACTAGCTACGAAGTAGCACTGCGATGTTAATTGCGGTGGAGCTGCATTACTCGATAGAAACCCCAGATCTGATGAGCTTAGGCGGCTTGGCGATGGGGAACCTAACGAACAGCTGGCCATTCTTCACCGTGGTCCGCCTTGGCACCAGGCACACATTGCGTTGATCTTCTGCATAAACAAGCTCCGATCCACTCCGGATACGGAGACTAAGACTGGATGACTTAGTAGCTTAAATATAATTACTCGATTGAAAAGGATGACATGACCAATGGCCGGCAACGTTCGACCGTGGGCCGGCTTGGCACCGGGGAGAACTCCTGTATACTTTCTCACCGCTGCCGCCAAGGCGTTGCATCAGAGCCTCGGTCGCACCATCTGCTTCGTACCCACTATAGAATATTCAAAGAACTCCGCGGAGGAACAAGAAGAGAGTGAGATGTGATGCCAGCTTCGCTCTTGAACTTGGCGCCAAGCGGCACCAAACCCCACGCAACCTCTTTGGAGGTATGACTTCCGCACTTCGATCAGTCAAGCGACGCCTCTCCGCCGGAATATATTGTCATTCTTGTACAGGATGGGGAGTTGGGAAGAAAGTCCGGTCTTGAGGGCAGAGTCACTTTTCTCCGGCGTCATCTCTAGAAGCTGACCGAAAGGACTGGCATCCATGTCAGACATACGAAAACCACGGTACTATAGACTTGCCACCTTTCAACATGCTTTTATAATTCTGAGCCACTTATGACTTTGCTTTATCTGAAGATAAAGCGAGGAATGGTGAGCCGGATGAGTTTTGCTGCTACTAGAAACGAAAACAGGAAATATTGTAGAGACGAAAGAAAGAAATGACAGGAGCGTTAAGCTAAATACACAGTCTTAAACTGTGGGTCTGATTTTACCCACCTCGTGAGCAAGACCCAACCAACGGCAACTCGATGGGCGACCGGCCCGTTCCATCGAATCAACATAACATAGACAATTGGAATAGATATCAGCGCGCTACCGTCCGCATCAACAAATGAAAGATCAAGTCCGTCCGGGCCAAGTGCTGTGCAGGCCTGTTCCACCTCTTTACAGTATGATTCACCGTCTTTGGATTCTAAACACGAAAAGTGCGAAATTTTGTGTAAGAGATCCTTACTCTCCGTGCCGGGTCTGATGCAGTCGTCCGCGTCCCAGTCTTGTGATGTCAAGCAGCCAAGTGAAAGAGCTATAAACTCTTCTTTGGGTGTTTCAGACGAAAGCAAGTTCAGTGTTCTTGCTTCTTCGAGATGAGTATGCAAATGACCAGAAGGGATTCCGTCTGCGTCTAAAATGAATATATAACTTTCCCAGTCTTTATCGTTGGGCTTCAATCGAAAGAAAGAAGACTGGACCCGTCCCTTTAGCGTGCTTCCCGTCAGGCCTGTTCTGGCTCTCGTCTCTGGCCAGAGATCAAAACTCTCTCGTTGACCGTTGAAAGCACCAAAAGGTCTATTGTGGACAGCTTCTCGTTCTAAGTCTTGATAGCTGTCCCAATGAAACTCCAACTCTGCCGAAAGGTCGAAGAAGGTATAGCCCTTGAAGTCGGAAAATGGCCATGGGGTTTCGAGGCACCCATGACTCCAGGCGATGGCGAGAATAATGGGCGCATTTCTTCTATCATTGACCTTATAAACCCTTTGCCGAGTCTTGGTAGGCGAATACATGCAGAGAGTGGTCGTAGATTCTGCATTTGGGCTCTCAAATAACTCGCCGTAATAGTCATCTGTGTCTGGTATAAGTAGCTTCTGACCTAGGGCGGTATGGTCTTGTACTGGGCAAAATATGGATCCTTTTTGGTACTCCCAGGCCACCAAAGTACCAACGAAAAAGCTGCTCAGAGAGGATTGTGTGGTTCCATCTATGGACGACCACGACCAGCTTGGTAATGGCACATGGCCAGAATCCGCTCTTTTCTCTCCCCCATCGCTTTCCCGGATGGTCCAGAGCAGCGCCTCGTTGAAGTTTCCTCTTGGCAAGCCGCATAAGAATGCATCCTTCTCTCCAATTAAGGTATCCTGTATTCCTGCGAATGCATTATAAATGTCGGATGAGTGGCTGAGAATACGGCGTGTGTACACTTGCAAGTGTTCGGTCCAAGTGTCGAAATCCCGCATTCGATCATCCCGGTTCACACGGTCTGCAGCCCCACGGCGGTTTCGCGGGGTACGATCCTCATGACAAGTCCATTCGTCGCACTCAAAAAAGGCTTGGACTGGAGTGAAGTAAAGCCTTCGTCTGGAAAAAACGGCCTCTTGGTATGTCCAGGCACGGTTGTCCCACTCAGACCGGTGGGTAAGAGGAAAGAATCTGGGGACTTCGTTAATAAAAACAACCCCATCTATTTCATGTTGCCTTTGGATCCCAGGGTGCCTTGGCCTTATGCCTGGGATCCCTGCATCCATATCGCCTTCCGTGACCACGATGACCAGATGAGCTGCGGCATAGATTCGGGCCATTTCGTCAAATTGCTGATGTTTGCTCTCGTTGTCGTCTTGGACAATGCAAAGCCTATCCACCCATAAATAATCGATCCGAAGCTTGCAGCAAACCTCAAATGCATCTGCAATAGTAGCTGGAAGCATTGAAGTGTCGAATCCCCCATCGCGCTCCAGCAGCTCAATGTTGGACAACTGGGCCTTCAACTTCGAAGGGTCTGGATTCTGGCCCCACACATAGCTGAGTGCCGCAAAGCGGTACTGGATGTCGCCGACTATGAGTCTTTTTCTTCGGACATCGATAAGTCGGAAGTAAGTGGGTGCTCCTGTGGAATGAGACTCGCATTTTGGGTGGGTTGATACGCATCCATCCAGCCAACTACTGATTCGGTCCCATGGAGCTGTCCTTTGGAGAAGTGACGGGGCATCCTGGGGAGCGTATTGATGCAGATCGCAAGCCTGGCGAGGTTGATGGCATACTATGCTCAAGCAGTCTGGTGCGGCATTAGGTCGATATTTGATCTCGAGCGGTCCTCGTTCTGGAATATCCTCTTCATCGCTATCATTCCCTAGAAACCTGTGCAGCATAGCGGTGTGATTTCGCACCAACCGGCAGAGACCACAGTCTCTCGTAAGATCATCCGGGCTATCACTAGGCCCAACTCCAAATAGAGGGGGGTTCTCTTGACTCCCAAACGATACTTCGATGGCGGGCACTGCGCCATTACCATCATTATAGTAACAGAGAAAGTGTTGCAGCCGTAGGTGCTCACAGAACGGACAAAGATCGTTATTCGATGAAACATGTGGCTGACAATCAAGGCATTCATCGTGAAACAATGCGGCATGGTTTATTAGTCTTCCCTTATCGTCTTCCGTGTGGCATACCCTGATCATATTGCAGTATTGGCAATTGAGTGGTTCGCTAGTAGCTGGTGCATCATCGCTGAGAGCCATTATCGGATTGGAAGGAGGGAGAGTGCTGAGACCTAATTTTCAGGGATAGAGGTTGGAAAGTAAGGCTGGATGGAATACAGAGTGTGGTCGTTCGCCGGAAGCTAGAAAACTGCTGTCGCCGATGTGTTTCATGGAGGAAATGCTGCACCACATAAGAAGCGGGGCAGCGAAAATTCAGCGCGGGAGTTTGTTTCTCACTGAATCAGCTTTCAGAAAGCAGCCCCACCCATCAGAGTCAGCGAAGCCCGCTTACAGAGGGGAGCATCGTAGCCGAAGGCTAGCGCGAAGAATAAGAGAGCTGTAGAACAAGGAGCGAACCTCCCTCAGTAATCTTCTTTACGATGAGCAACATCTGGGGGAAATAGCTGTCATCCAGGCATAGATGGATGTGTCCTGATTTTATATTCATGTCCGGACACAGATACTCATGCCATGGGCAAAAAAGAAAAAGGCTCACGCTCGCCTTCGCCTGAACTACCAATCTGTACCCTAGATGTACCACCAATGTTATCAGGAGCATTCGTTAGTTGGATCTCAGTTGAGTCATATGCGCCTGTCAGCGACAGGTACATGAGAGCACGCATGGAGAGGTATGTATAAGTAGATCGTATTTAAACTTGGATTGAATCCCTTCGAACTGCGGCCCCTTCAGTCAGCTGCTGTGATATATACTTAGCAGTATGTAGTGTAGAGCTAGTTTCTGATTATATATTGAATTGTCTTATTGACGTAAGAGGTGTGGCCTTATACATAAATGACTCTTGAACCTAATGCTCGCTTTCAATAGAAAAATTGCTCCGAGCTTACAACAGACTTGAATGTATGCAACCACCCCTTCACCTTAGTTTATACAGTGAAACTCTCCCCGCCAGAAGCTCAGCGTAACATCCCGACCGGCCAAGAACTTGGATCACGCTACGTGTCGCTGCTAAAAGCCTTCACGTGAGCCCGTGTAATACAGTCGCCTCGTTTTATCCCAGAATCTAGTCATGGCTAATTTTCCGAAAACCCCGAAGGTAGGCTAGTAGGCTTCATCTCATAGAATAATACGAGAAGGTGACGAATGGAGTGTGGAACTGACTCATGCACGATCTCTATAAGCGTTTAATGTGGAAGTAAAAAGTTGTAGGTTTAAGTTCATATATCATTTGTGTATATAAGTAAACTACAGTGAATGTGCTATTGTATAAATATTTGTGAGATATTCTCGCAATTTCTATTGATGTGTGACTGTGACACTCTTTTCAACAATTCGTTAAGGCAACCATCGCACGCATCCCAGTGGCACGAGCGTCGCCCCCCGGGGTATAGCGTAGGTTTCTTAAGAACGGGTCCATTTACTAGTGGTGAAGACATAGCTTTCGCGATTCGGCATAAGTCATGGTTTCGAGAGCATTCGCCATGTTCTATTGGCTGGAGCTTTGACAAACGCTGGCTTGAGCCCTTGGAATGAAGCGCACACGCTTTTGACCGCAGTACGGATGTATTTAAAGGAGTCTGGCCCTCAACAAGGCATTCATCGACCTCCAGAACTCTTCCCTCAGCACTTCACACGTTCCAACTACAGCCTCTCGCTACAAAAATGAAGACTTCCACGGTCCTTACCACCCTCTTCTTCGCCATTACCTCCTTGGCAGCTCCTACGCCGGGAGACGTCAACCCCAACTCTTGCATCGACGTGCAGCCCGGGTACCCCGCTGGTGTCTGCCCTTCGCCTTATACGTATTCGTACATCAAGTACTGCTCCACTGGCGACCGTGGTGACGACAACTGCCCCACCCAGTCCGCGGAGGCCAAGTGCTGCATTGTTTAGACGTAGGTGTGTTAAGCTGTCGCGACATGTTATGGTTACTTGACTGACGTGATACTGTTCTAGGCGTCATGGAATGGACCGAGGAGAAATGCCGTAATCTCTCGTGGGATGCACTTTCAAGGTATGTCGCTGAAGCGGTATATACAATGCAGTATTAAAATAATTAACACTGATCTAGATAGACTACATTTACCGCGTTTGATTGTTTAAATTTATGGATTGTCCCTCGAGGGGTCAGTTGAGAGAGACGCTGCTCACACTGCACTGTACACGCGCTATGCTCTATGTATATGTTATTTCACTTTAGTTTATTTACTGAACGCTCTGGAATGAAACAATACAAACTTAATTCTCAGCTTCCCCATGCCTTCCTTGCGGCGGTTTCGCACTCTTACGTGAAAAAGAGGTAGTAGAAGTAGCATGGTCTTACGTATGGGTTTCGCTATCTCTCTTTATTCACGACGTGGTTCGTAACTACATAAACTAAACTCGCCTCTTCATATCCAGCTCCACATCGTACAAGGCCAACCAGTTACTCTTGTCTCTGTTAAACTGCTCATCGTTCTTCTGCTTCATATTCGGCCTTACCGAGACCTCGTACTGGCTGAATAGCTGGTACACCAAGGCATGCACCATCTTATCACCGACATTGTACCCAAGACACTTTCTCGACCCATACCCAAACGTGGTCAAATTGTACCTCAGCTACCGCAAACTTCAGTGTCAGTAAACTCGATAAACACCAACACAACAGAGAACCCCAAGGAGACCTACTTGCTGCGGCGGAATCTTCGCAAACCGGCTCGGGCGATAGACGCGACTGTCAGGGCCCCAGAAGGGGTTGCGGATATTGATGGCATACGAATCAATCAAGATGGTCGTCTGGCACGGGAACATTTCGTTAGTTCATCAGCCTCATCCTCCAGGCTCGCCCTCCTCTGGATGACGGGATTTGCTTACATCCTTCGGGATGCGGTAGCCGGCGACGATGCGCTCGCGCGGCGGCTTATCGGGCAGGGTGAAAGCCGGGACGGGCTGCAGGCGCAGCGACTCGAGCAGGCAGTAGTGCAGCAGGGTGTCGCGCTTGCCGAGGTAGCCGTTGACGTCGTAGGCGTGGGCGGCGAACTCGGCGCGGAGGTCGGATTGGACGGAGGCGTTGTCGGCGAGCTGGAAAATGTGTAAGTCCCGTTACGCTCTTCAGCTATGGAGGTACTTACCAAGATGACACAGGACGAAATGACATGCGTCGTCACATCGAGATTCGCAAACAGCGACTCGGCCAGCGTATGCAGCACCTCCTGCTTGTCAATCTCGCCCGCCTCGGCGCTCTGCCACAGCGACACCAGCGGGTCCTGTATGCCGGCCTCGACGCGGCGTTGGACCGCCTCGCGCGTGAAGCTCTCCCACTGCTCGATGTACTCGCGCGCGCGCTGCCAGGACGGCAGATTCAGCCACTTGGCGAGGGGCGAGCGGTTGATGCCGCCGTCGATGGCGCCGGCGAAGACGGTGGTGAAGAGCTGGCCAAGGTCCCACAGGCGGTCGACCTCGTGCTGGTTGAGGTCGGTGAAGAAGAGCTTGGCGACTTCGTAGTAGGGGAAGCGCATGAGTGCGTGGGAGGCATTGACGGTGAAGTGCTTGTCGCCGCTGCGATCGACGGCGTACTGGTCCAGGTTTCTGCAGTAGGTGGCGGCGGAGTCGTTGAAGGAGTCGAGGTATTGTAGGGATTGCTTGTGGGAGAACATGGGGTCGAGGGTTTTGCGGAGCTTGGTCCAGCGGTTGCCGTTGATGAGGCCGATGGCTTCGCCGAGGAGTTGGCTGAAGAGCCAGCCGATGTTTGCGGTCTTGTCTTTGGTGTGGTTTGAGGCATGGCTGTATAGAGCCTGCACATCTTTGGGGTCGGTGAGCACGCTGTAGGTGGTTAGTTGTGGAATACAAATGTAGAGGGTGGACTTACACTTCTGGGGTCGATCCAGCCCAGATTCGGTAGATGCTGCCGTACTTCTCGTTCCACGCATACGAATTCTCCCTTCCACGAAGAAACTTGTCCTTCGTGTTGCCATTTGGGAATTTGTAGGCAGGGCCCCTGATGTTTTTTCCATCCTCAATGCTAGGGATGAAGTGGATTCTTGACACTATCGCCTGTGGATGTGTGAGTAAGCATTGTGCTGCTTATCGTTTCATACACTTACGTTTAGTAAGACATCCAAAATCCTGCGAGCGGCAGGGGATTTCACGACCAGAACCACGGCAGCTGCCAGAGCCGCAACGATGGCACCGATGTGCATGCTACCAGCGATTACTGTAGCCATCCCGAGAATGCGCCGAGCTTCTTTCCACTCACTGGGGAACGGGATGGAGAAGGCCACGAGGGATTACCCATCCTACCGGGTTCCCACGCAGTAGTTTATGCAAGGTAAATGGTGACTTGCCGACAACACGCTTCAAATGCCGATCAAAAATTGGTAGGGTGAGTCTCATATCATCTGGTTGGCTGCCAAGCACAGGCATCCGTGGATATTCGCCGCGAATATCTTCCGCGTGGAGACTTGTGGAGAACCACGCGGCAAGCGGGGAACGTCGAGATTCGAGACATCCAGGTGTCTGGAATTCTGCGCGACCGATCATTAACGGGGCGGATGTTTCCGTAAGGCCAAGCGAGACGATCGGTCTTCGCTCGCCCGATGGGGAAGTGGAGCGGTGGTTGTTCGGCAGCCGGAGAATATGGCGGCGGACCTCAGTTCTTGAGCACCGATATACTCTTGGCCTCGAGATACAGTGATGATAAGGTGATGATCAGGTCCAAAGGATGTGGGTGAGAATCTCGCATCTCCGGTTTCACACCACCCACATTCTGGGCCCACCTTCCAACTACCTGCATCCATTCCACATTTGTCACAATGAAGTGCCTCATCCAACTCTTCCGCGAGCAGGTCGCGGCACACCCTTCTTCGATTGCTGTTGAGGACGGCAACGTAAGTGGTGTTTCCAAGCAAGTGACTTACCAAGAGCTAGACGAACTCTCGGACAATTTCAGCCTCCAACTACGGCAACATGGCGTTCGGCCAGGGGACATTGTTCCCGTTCTCTCAACACGCTGTATTGGTGCCATTGTTTCAATTCTGGCCATCCACAAGCTTCGTGCTTGTTACGTCCCAATCGACCTGGATACCTGGGGCAACGATCGGATTGAGAACACACTGAGCCGGGTCGAGGCAAAGCTTGTCATCACCACCAACCAAACCGCATTCACCGGCTCCAAAAAGAAACAGGTCATCTACATCCCACACGATGGTAGCATATCGAGCAACCCAGCAACACCACCTGATTCCCCACACGACGAGGATCCAGCCGGACAGATCCCCGACGACTGGGCGTACTTGATCTTCACCAGCGGGTCGACAGGAAAGCCTAAGGGCGTCATCGTCAACCAACGATCAATATCTGCCCTCGTAACCGAGCAGAACGAGCTCCCCTTCAACCTGCACGCGAGCGTAGACAGCCGAGTCCTGCTCATCTTC
This sequence comes from Lasiodiplodia citricola, assembly GCA_023089105.1. Taxonomy (NCBI): domain Eukaryota; kingdom Fungi; phylum Ascomycota; class Dothideomycetes; order Botryosphaeriales; family Botryosphaeriaceae; genus Lasiodiplodia; species Lasiodiplodia citricola. Next base: position 32,102 of record JAJNLL010000073.1, on the reverse strand, counting down.
TCCTTCGCCTTCGACGGTGAGCCACCCCCCCACCCCCATCCCTCTTCCAACCTCCCCCCCACTGACTCCCTCCACAGCCTGCACCTACGTCATCAGCAGCACCCTCTGCAACGGCGCGACCCTGGTCCTCGCCAGCCCCTCGACCCTCGAAGCCGTCGCCTCCACCTGCCACATCTGGATCGTAACGCCGAGCATCCTCTCCGCCATGGACCCGACCTCGCACGACTACTCGCGCGCGTCGCTCATCATGATGGGCGGCGAGAATCCGCCACCTTTCATCGTCCCCACCTGGACTCGCCCCGGCCGCCGCCTCATCAACATCTACGGCCCCACCGAGGCGACGTGCACGGTGCTGATGTCCGAGATGGCGCCCGGCAAGCCCGTCGTTATGGGCGCGCCCATCTCGTTCTGCAGCGTGCTGCTGATCGACGACGACGGGAACGAAGTCGTCGGCGAGGAGGCTGAGGGCGAGATGCTGCTCGGCGGGACGGGCGTGGCGGTTGGTTACTACGGCGACGAGGAACTGACGAAGGCGGTGTTCGTCGAGAGGGAGGGCCAGCGGTTCTACCGCACGAAGGACTACGCAAAGCGTACGGCGCACGGCTTCGCGTTCTGCGGGCGCAAGGACGCCGTCGTCAAAAACCGTGGCTTCTTGGTAAACCTGGAGAGCGAGGTCGAGCCGGCCATGCTGGCTGCCTCTGCCTCCTCCTCCTCCTCGCCCGCGCAGGCCGCCGCCGCGATTTCCCACCACGGCACGCTCATCGGCTTCGTCACCCCCGCCTCGGCCGCCGCGGGCCTCCGCGAACGCATGCTAGCACCCAACAGCGGGTGCTCCGCCTTCCTTGTCCCCGACCACATCCACGGCCTCGACACCTTCCCCTCGACCGGCAACGGCAAAGTCGACCGCAAGGCGCTGGCGGCGCTGCACGAGGCGACGGTTTTGCCGGCGTTCATCACGCCGGAGGTGTTTCTGCAGGGCGTGCGGGACGCGGGGAAAGAGCTGACGGCGCTCGAGGCGGTGAGGCATGCGGTGTGTATGGTGTTGCGCGTTGTGCAGGCGCGGGTGGATGATGGTGCGAGTTTTCGTGCGTTGGGGGGCCACTCGCTGGCGGCGGTGATGTTGGTGTCGACGCTTAGGAGGTTGGGGTTTGTGATTGATGTGGTTGGGGTGTTTGTGCATGATACGGTGAGGGGGATTGCGGGGGCGGTGAGGAGGGTGGGGGTGGAGGGGGGTGGTGGTGGTGAGGAGAAGGCGAGGGGAGGTGATGAGGAAGAGAGGAGGAGGTGGGAGGAGGAGATGGGTGAGGGCAGCAGCGCGGCGCCGGCGACGGATATGCAGGTCCGGATGGTGAGGGGGACGGTCGACGATCCGTCCCTGAACTTCATCAAGATTGGGGTGTCGTTCGATCATGGGAAGGACGAGAGCTTCCTGGATGCGCTGCGGACGGCGTGGAAGCAGCTTTCTCGGAGACACTCGATACTGCAGTCGTCATTCAAGCTTGATGCAGCTGAGCCGTTGCAGCTGCTGCACAAGGACGTTGAGATTCCTTGGCAGGAAGATGTCATCTCGTCGGAGGATGAGTGGAAAAGGGAGTATGACGTCTCAGGGGCCATTGATCCGGAAGACTTCACTTCGTTTGAAGAGCAAGACCACAAGGCTCTTTCGAGCGTACGGGTGATAGTCTTGCCTGGTGTCCGATGCCGTCTCGTCTGGACAGTTCATCACTCACTCATAGATGGCTGGTCGGCAAGCGTCATCCTCAACGACCTTTGGGAGCTTCTACACGGCAGAGAGCTTCCTCCCTGTCCCCAGTTTTCGGACGCTGCTTGGTGCATGCGCCGCCTGCTCCAGCACGAATCCCCTGCCGCCAAGGACTTCTGGAAAGCACAGCTTGGAGATGTTCAAGACATCCCGCGCCTCCGTGTTCCTCCGCCGGAAGATGCGACCTCCAAATCCTTGTCGGAGAGACGCCGCAAGCTTTCGAAAGTCAAGATCTCGGACCTTGAAGTGGCTGCGAACGAATACGGCGTCACGACGGCTGCTCTCGTGTACGCTGCATGGGCCGTGGTTCTCTCTCGGTACTGCGATTCGCAGAAGGTGGTTCTGGGAACTGTGCTTTCGGGCAGAAGTCTTCCGCTGGAAGGCGTGGAGAAGATCGTCGGTCCGCTGATCAACTCGCTCCCCATGCCTGTTGCGCTTCAGGAGGACGCCACTGTTTCGGAGTTTGTGAGGCAGGTCTTCAGATCCATGTGTCAGCTCCTCGACTACCAGTGGACTCCGAACTCCCTTGTGCAGGAGGCTACGGGGAGGAAGGGCACTGACTACTTCGACACCATACTGGCCATCCAGTACGACTTCCCAGGACACCAATGGCCGAACCCGCAGTTCGCGACACCCTACGACATTTCGATTGCCGAAACTACCGAGACGCCGCTTACCATCATGGTCGACGCTGTTGAGGGTTGCCTGGATGCGAGATTCCTCTTCCGCCCCTCGAACTTCGGCGCCCCAATGATCGAGCGTATGATCAACCACTTCGAGAACGTCCTCGCACTACTCGGCGACAGGTCTGGAGCGGCCGGCCCTGTCGGCGAAGTGGCGAAGAACATGCTTAGCCCCGAAGAACAGCATGCCAGCCTCAACTGCTCCGACTACATCGACGAGCCATACGTGGGGCCCGAAACTCTTGCGGAAGCGTTTGAGCTCTCACTGTCTCAGTACCCAGACCAGCTTGCTGTCGAAGGCTTGGACCGGAGTCTTACGTACAGCGAACTGGACGCTGAGACAAGGCGGGTTGCAAAGGTCCTCGTTCAGCACGGCGTCAAGGCTGGAGATATTGTCTGCATCATTGCTGATGGTTCAGTCAACTGGCTTCTGGCAATCATGTCAGTGGTACGGACAGGAGCCGCGTACTGCCCTGTGGACAACAAGTTCCCTGCCGAGAGACAGAGCTACATGATGTCTCTCTGCCACCCTCCGGTCGTTCTGTACCCAAGCGCTGCCATCAGACAAAACCACTCTGGCCACGCAGGCGCCGTCCAGCTGGACGTAGAGACCATCCTAGCCTCGGAGTCAGATGCGACCTTCGTTCCTAAGAGCCAAGCCGCACCACACGACCTCGCAGTGATCCTCTTCACCAGCGGCACCACCGGCTTCCCCAAAGCAGTCCAGCTCGAGCACAAGCCCATCCTCTCGGTCCTCTCCTTTTCACCAACCCGCCTCCGCTCCAAGCCGGGCCAACGCAACGCGCAGCTGCTCTCGCTCGGCTTCGACTGCTGCGTCACCGAAGTCTTCTCCAGCCTCCTCTACGGCGCGACGCTCGTGCTCAAGGACCCAGGCGACCCGCTCGCGCACCTCACCAAGGTCGACGCCATCGTCGCCACGCCCTCGCTCGTCACCAACCTCGACCCGGCCGACTACCCCAACCTGAAGGTCGTCACGCTGATGGGCGAGCCGCTCCCCGTCGCCCTGGCCCGCCGCTGGCTGCCGGGCCGCATCCTGCAAAACAGCTACGGCCCGGCCGAAACGACGCTCATGACCAACGCGCACCAGCTCCGTCTCGACGGGCCCATCTCGGTCGGCAAGCCGATCCCGCGCGTCGCCTTCTACATCCTCGACGCCATGGGGCGGCCGGTGCCGACGGGCGTCGCCGGCGAGATCTTCGTCGCGTCCGGCCTGCAGGTCTCGCGCGGGTACCGCAACAACCCGGAGGAAACTGAGTACCGCTTCCTGCAGGATCCGTTCCGCCCGGGCTGGAAGATGTTCAGGTCCGGCGACATGGGCCGCTGGAACGAGGACGGCGACACCGAGATCATCGGCCGCACGGATAGCCAGGTCAAGCTGCGTGGCTTCCGCATCGACCTCGGCGACATCGAGGCGACGGTGGCGAGGCTGGGCGCGCCGGCGCTGGGCGTCGATAATGTTGCTGTTGTGGTGACGGGAGGTGCGCTGCGGGCATTCGTCACGCCAGCGACGGTCGATACGCGCAAGCTGATGCAGACGCTGCGCGAACACTTGCCCGAGTACAGCACGCCCAGCAACGTCACGGCGCTCGACGCCCTGCCGCTGTCGCCGAATGGCAAGGTCAACCGCAAGGAGCTGGCCGCCATGCACATGCAGCGCGACGACGCGCTGGAGCCGCTGAACACTGACACCGAGCGCGCTGTGGCGGATGCCTGGGCGGAGTTGCTGGGCCGCGACCAGAGCCAGTCGCCGATCGGCGCGCTGGACCGCTTCTTCGACCTCGGCGGCCACTCGCTGCTGCAGATCCGCCTGGCGCAGAAGCTGTCGAAGCTGTGGGGCGCGAGCGTGCCGCTGCGGACCATCATCCGGCACCAGGTGCTGCGGGACCTCTCCGCGGCGCTGGACGAGCATCTGGCGCAGAAGCACGTCGAGGTACGCAAGCCTTTTGCTGAGATGACGAAGGCGCCGAGGGGGGAGAAGACGCCGGCGTCGTACTTGGAGCAGGAGATGGTGCTGAACCAGATGCTGGCCGACGGCTCGCCCGTGTGGAACATCGTCTACGCCTGCAAGGCCTACGGCGCCGTCGACCTGGACGCACTAGACCGCGCGTTCAAGGAGACGGTGGCTGCGCACGAGGTCCTGCGCTCGCGCTATCATCTCGACGACGGCGTCATCATGCGGTCTCTGGCCGAGCCACTCGCTCCCAGCCATGCAACCTGCGCCGAGGACGACGTCGCGGACTTCCTCGCCCAGAAGATCCAGCGCCCGCTCGACCCCTTCGCCGACGCCCTGATCCAGCTCCACACCGCGACCGTGACGCCCTGGAAGACAGTCCTCGTCTTCGTCATGTCGCACATCGTCGGCGACGGGCCGACGCTGTACAGAGTCCTGCAAGAGACGTCCGCTGCCTACGCCCGCATCACCTCCTCCTCCTCCTCTTCTCCCTCCCCTTCCTCGCCCTCCCTCTCCTACCTCGACTGGTCCCACTGGGCCCACCCCGACTCCTCCCCCACCACCACCATCGACAAAGAAACCTCCACCTTCTGGCACACCGCCCTCTCCGCCCGCCGCCCCGCCCTGCCCCGCCGTCACCAATCCTACATCAAGCCCGCGCCCTCAGCCACTTTCCGCGGCAACCTCACGACGTGGTCGCTCCGCCCCTCGCTGCGCAGCCGCCTCGCCCGCCGCGCCATGGAGCACGGCTTGTCCATGCACCAGCTAGCCCTGGCCGCGACGTTTTTGGCGCTGAGGTCGTTGCACCCGGCTAACGGTGGTAGTGGGGGAGCAGTGATGGCGCTCGGCGCGCCGATGACGCTGCGGACGGAGGCGGGGACGGAGAGGATGGCGGGGTTGTTTTTGGATAGGTTGGTTGTTGCGGTGCCGTGGGATGGTGTTGATGCTGGTAGCACCGGCGCAGAGGAGCGGGAGGGCGGGGATGATCTCGCAGCCTTCCTCGCCACCGTCCGCGCGCGCAGCAGCGCTGCCCTCGCGCGCTTCGTGCCGCATCGCGTGCTGAGGCGGGTGCTGAACCAGTCCGACACCTCCCGCCAGCAGACGGTAGACGAAGACGCATGCAGCACGGCGGGAGAAACACTCCCCGCACCCCCCAGCCTCGCCAACCCCATCGTCGACGTCGTCGTCGCCTTCCACACGGCGACTGAGTCGGCCGAGCGGCGGAAGGGCTTCTCCCTCTCATCATCAACCAACCCAGCGGCAGAAATCATCGAAATCCCCGTCGAGCAAGGCGGCGGCCGCCCCCGCGGCGTGGCGAAGTTCCCGGTCATGGTCGAGTTCACTGACGACGGCGAGGATGACGCTGGCGGGTTGCGCGTTGAGCTGGAGTGGGACACCGGCGTCGTCGAACCGCATGTCGCGGAGAAGCTGGAGGAGGCGTTGGCGGGGGCGCTTGAGATTTTGGGCTCCTCGTCGCCGAGTGGTGGAGTGAGGGCGATGACGGAGGCGTTGAGGCAGGGCCGCACCGGCGATCGCCGCGAAGGGGATGTAGATAGTGACGGGGGCTTGCCGACGCCGGGGGAGGAGGAGGAGATTGCGGTGAGGTTGCAGTTGGGTGAGTCTGTAGGGGAGGACAGTGAGAGGGCGGAGAGGGTGGTCAGGATCAGGGAGGCGATGGCCGAGTGTTTGGGGTTGGAGAGGAAGGATGTGGGCTGCATGCGGTCGTTTTGGGAACTGGGGGCGGAGAGTATGGATGCGGTTAGGTTGATGGATAGGTGTGAGAAGAAGGGGTTGAGGCTGGGGTTGAGGGATATCTTTGATTCGCCGACTGCGGATGCGTTGGCGGGGTTGTGTGGTGTCGGAGTTTAGGTAACCGCTAGTCCGTGTCTTGTTTGATTAGTATGTATAGTAGGGAATAATTGAGAATTGTACGCGATAATCACCTTTTAGGTCCCCCATTCTAAATTTCCGCTAGCTCTTAGTCAGTCAGGATGCGACTGTGACGTACTGCACCTTCGATCTAGGGAAGCTCCAGCAGGCCCACGATAAGAAGAGAGTTATTCTGCTACAGAAATAGCAGACTTGGAAAGAACATCCCGCTCTAGAGTGTCAGCTTGAATCGGGAAAGGTAATTTTCCAATCAAGCCCCTCTAAACCGGAGTAGCGCGATATTTAGATGATGCTGTCCTTTCTTTTAGACTGTGCTCATGTATGTCAGATTCGTATTCGTATCCTACGTCTTTGTTTAGTCGAAGGCTACAAACTGAGCAGTAGTTTCTAAAGCCATTGTTCCGGCTGAAACGCGCGATCGCTTGTAAACTACGTCTCGGGGATATGGTTATTGGCCGACCATTATCTACTCAACTGCGTGATAATGCGCATTCTAAGTCTGACGATATAGCACCTGCAGACATAGTCTCAATGCTAGACTCTCCAGCCATGAGCGCGAGTAGTATGGTGCAGCTTATACGCTTGTAATGGGTTCCTTCCAATCCAGAATATGATTTTGCTACCAACTTCAACAATCTAGTCGACCAACAGTCTGATATAGCCAAATCCCAGCAATGATAGCTGAGATTCGACGTACTTGATCGTTTGCCGAAATGAAACAAGTCCTCCGCGACACGCACCGGCCTCCAAGTGCTGCGCAAGGCCGCTCAGTGTAGAAAACGACTTGATCCTGACGGGCTTTTTGTCGGAAGCCAGCTCTTGAGCGAGCAGTAACGGGCAATGGAAGAGATGCGGGGCATGTGCGGCCGAGTTAACATGCGCCTGGAATGCAGCTGCGCTGCGGAAGGCAGGGCGATGGGGGCAGAGCGGGCACGCACGAGGGCGGTATTCAACCTCGTTGCTTTCGCGGTTGCTGTTGTTGCCCGCGTTGTTGCTGTTGATGATGCCTGAGGTATCCTGAGTAGGTCTCACTACCCGTGTTTCCGGAACGCGGTCCATGTGAGCTTGCATCCAGTCGTCAGAGGCCTCGCTTACTGAAGGCGTGAGGATGGCAGGGCGATCAAATGAATCTTCGCTTTCGCATGATTCAAGTCTTGTCTCTGCTAGCTGCTCTGGGCCTGCAATTGTGGCCCGATCCGGGCTGTCAAGGTCAGCGATGAAAGCTTGGGAGGAGCTCGACGACTTACCCCATTGAGTCTATGTTCTCAATCGCAGTGTGGTCAACGATCTGTCCCTGATGATCATGTGCAATGACCATCCCATTCAGCCTTGCACGTGTCATTCCAGAAGGGCACCGCCCACTTTCGAGGTGGTTGAGTAGAGCGGATGGCGTCGGGAACTTCTTGCTGCACAACGCCCCTGTCGGGCACGGAATGATCCTAGGAGCCTTGTGTGTACGTTTGTGCTTATTTAAAGCCTTTTTGGTCGCGAAACTGTCATTACATTTCCCGCACTTATGCTGGAGGCTAGCCTGTGGTTCGACTCGAGTGACGTGCAGTCGTGGTCTGTGTGAGGGGCACGATCTGAAGTGCCGTTTGAGCCGTTCGGTAGATCGGTACACCATGTCACACTTACAGCAGTGCTTGTTGAGATAGCCCGCGGTCGGGTAGTCGTGTCCACAGTCACAGCAGGAGTACTGGGCGCCATGTTTGGCGGTGCGGGCATGGAGGTTGTGCTCCCTGGGGTTAGAAAAGAAGATGTTGCACTCTAGACAGAAGCAATGGACTGCTTCAGTCTGGTGGCGTCGTAATCCTTCTTGTCTCTCAAAGCGTTCATGACACAGCGTGCATTTTGGGTGGTATAATTTCCTGTGAGCCGCGCGCTCTTTCTTGCCAAGCGTAGATCCGCACAAATCACACATCCATTCGGCTGAGCCCGGCATTTTTGGGTGTTCAGATGAAAAAAGAGATCTTTTGTGGATTTATCGAAGAGAAGAGGCAAATAACAGCCCTTCGTGACCTTATAATGGCCGTGAGTGGTTGAGGCTTGAATTTGCGTTGCCGTGGAGCAGGGAAACCTAACAGTTGGGCTAGGAGTAGAGTATTTGACCCGGTATGTGCAAGGGACCAAGTCTCAGCAGGCTCCTCGCATGGCTTGCCACCCGATGCATGCCTCGAGGGTGAATGTAGTGTAGATCTTCAGGATAGCAAAGGCTCATTGGTTCAAGCAAGATGGATGGAACGGTTGATATCCGCTCCGCTTGGCTGATTCGAGGTTGTGGTGGATGCATCGAATGAGGTGTAGCATCCTCACCAACCTAATTATAGGGTTACACGGTGCGACTAGTGTACATGCATTCCAGGCTTAGGTATCTGGAGGTAATAATGCAAAGTTTGGCAGAAGAGGGCATTTCAGCAAGGGGGATACGCAGGAAGCTCCCATTCCAGAAGACAAGGTCGGTGCTTCATCCTGCTAGAGAGGAACCATTGTTTCGGAAAGAGACCATTTTCCAACCATCACCCTGCAGGTAACCAGTATGGCATACAGCCGGACTACCTCTGCCCCATGGCTGAGAACTCGAACGTAACTACGGTCTGTATAAGAGTGGATTAGATGGGGATTAATCTACTTAGGTTTTGATGTCTTTCCTGAAGACGTATATGGCCTTCGTACATTATTGCGTCTTTTACCCGATACTGGCATAACTCACTTTTCAGCCTAATTACGCTCAATGATTACGCGGCGGTTGTGTCGCCCCACCGGTTCTAGCCTGGCCACATTAATCATTGCTTGAACCATACGTGGCTATGTAGAGCACGAAAACCTTGCCGGTGCGTGTCACGTAAGCAAGGTAGCCCCCCGTACATCATGGAAATGACTCACATTAAAAATGGTGACGGCGGCAACTGGGTTTCGCGCGTCAGGAATGAACGGACCGGACGTGCTCGTGGATGGTGCTAGTCCCAAGGGCACTTTGCGCATCCCTAGCAGCCGCATTAAGACTGACAGATTTCTAGAGTAGCGCCGCGCGAAATCGCCACTCGATAGGTTCTATGGCTAATTTGGCTGCTCACGGATCGACGATGTCACTTTAGACTATGTTAGAATACTAGATGAAGGACTTAAAAGACCCTCACTCCCTCAGTGAGACCTTCGACCTTTGATTCGACGCATCAGTACTTCGCCACAGAAATCGATATAATTTTCGAGCTGAGCTACTATGAAAATCGGAGACACCGTGAGTTCATTCAATGAACGAACAGAACATTAATGAAACGATCTAACTTGCCCTGCAAGCCAAGACGCGAATACTACGAAACGGCATTGTCTGCGGAGTCCTCATATTTCAAAGCGTCGTAAGCGCGGGTCCATGTGCGTATGGCACCTGTCAAGCTGGGTGTTCGGCCGTTGTAATGGCCTGCTACGCAGCGGCGGGGTTCACGTGGGGAGCGACGTTAGGGGCGACAGCACCAGCTTCGATAATCGCGTGTAACACAGCGTTCGGGACGTGTCAAGCGGCCTGTGCAGCGGTTCTACTTGCACCAACTTTATGATATTTTGAGTGACTTTTCGAGATGTAATATGAGAACACTTATTTCACCGTCTTCCCGCAACCATGGTGAAATGCAGACTACTCATACCAACATCAACCATGACTCGTGCGGAGCGAAGCCGAGCCTCCAATTGCTATGCGAATCAAAGCACGTGGCGCGAGGGAAAGTAGTAGCGGTGCGCCAAGGGCGACAGTAGAGTGAACCTGTCTTAAGAAGCATAGGCATTCTAGCTGTCGGCACAGTCATCGAGTCTATTGGGCTCAGCCTAGGGCGATACCGCAGCACTGCGCAACAAAAAAGATCCCAGAGTCTATCAAAGGGGAAATCCACACTGCCCACGTTGCGAACCCTTAGTGGGTAGGGACCTAGAAAGCTTTCTGCTTCGTCATGAGAAGCATACGTTTTAGAGGAGTTTGAGGCACTGGCCGAAGCCAGGGAGCTGCTGCTCGATGCGGCGCTGCCAGGCCGTGTTGCGGAGGCGGAGCTGGCTTTTCTAAGCGCTTGCTAATCGCGGTTGTGACTAGTTGAAAACGAGAAAAGTAAGTCCTCCAGATGCCATACTCGGCGCCATAAAATCCCTCCCGCCCAGGCTTCTTAGATTTTTGAAACCCCGAGCAATCTTGGCTCCGCACACTCGCAACGACAGAAGCTCATACAAGGTGCACGAATCATGGCCTGCTAACGAGCTTTGGCCGCACGCCGAGATGTGGTGATCCGGGAACGACGGCCGCCTCCGGCCTCCACAGGTGCAGGATGTGACCGGCCTGCTCCCTTTCCCCTGGCCACATGCACGAACGACGGTGAAACGCCCAACGGCGACCTATCCCGGAAAGCAACAGGCCCCTACAGACAACCTCAGTGCACGATGCACGTGCTGGAGTACTGGTGGGGAGCTGGGCAGGCGAACGGCTGGAGAGCGCGCACTATATGGGTGATGAAGGCACAGGGGTGGTGACGGCGCGGCGGCTGTCACCTGTGCGGGTAATTCCTTCGATCGCCATTCCGACGCCACTGCCGTGCTGCCTCACCTCGCCCACCGTCCCGTCCGCTGTACTGATGACCCATGCCGCACAAAACTTACCCCACAATGCACAAGCACTATCCCTGCTTCTCCATGTCAGCGCGAAGACGGTTACCGCTGACTCGCGACCGCCTACAACACCGTCCCTTATCACATCACGGTGTGTTCGGTTAACTTGCCGCAATCTTCTAATGTGTTGGCAGATAGCGACATCCATTATTAATCTAGAGTTCTAGGCACGTCACGCTCGGCTAACGGTAGGATCGCACTCGCGCCCTATGAAAATAAGAGTTAAGGCTGCTTAGAAGCTCGATCGAGTAAACAGAATAGATAGCGGCTCGCGGGACTTATGACAATGGCACCTTGGACCCCCAGAATTCGGTGCTTTCACCAATCGGTGAACTCAAAGGGACAGATGCGGATTTGATTTTGATGTTTCTGTCAGCCAACAGCGTCTTGTTCACTGAGCAGTCTAATGACCCATGGTATTCTGCACACTTCCCTTGCTGCCGTCTTAACAAATTTCGCCTCGAGGAAGACAACAACGTACTTATGTATTACGACGACGAAACCTCCTCTCCATTATCAACTTGGTTCACGAATGTCCGGGCTTGTTGGTTGCGGCGCTTGGTGTGTTCCGCGTCACTGATCCCAGGTGCGGGCCAGTGTGTCTCGGTCGGCATGGTGGCTGGCGATAGCTAGAGATGGAAAATCGATGGTCAGCTTCTCAGCTACGGGTTGATGGGCGATTGAAGAAGCAAGTCACTAGTATCAAGTCTGGATCATTGGCCGGGATTGTAGGTAACACGTGCTTTCCAAAATTTTGCGCTCCTCAGCCAATGCAATGATCTCAGCCATGGCTCCATGTCGTCACCGATCCGTGCAACGACAAAAGCCTACTTCTGCCTGACCCCGTAGGACATCCGGGACGAACAAAAAAAAAAAACCTCAAGCGTCATAGAATCTGATTGCTCAGTCTTCTCTGACCTTCTTGTGGACTCAACCCATTCAGTTCCGGCAGAGCAAAAGTAGTATGATAAACCATCCATGCATGAGACTCCGCTGCTCTATCAACTGATGCTAATATGCAAAATGTATCTCCACCGAACTGCTCGTAATCAGCATGGTCCAAGGACCTGGTCTCCTACGCACTTCCATCAATGCAGCAAAACCTCAAAGCCGACCATCGCTTGAGAAGAACCGCCTTCAGAAAACCTATGTCCGTACTAGTCATGCCGAAAAGCAAAAGGGAAAAAAAAAAGGAAAAGCATCAGCCACGTCCGCATCCCTTCACCACCAATCGTGCGGCAACTCCTGCTTGGAGTACTGCTTCGTCGGGCCAGTGAGCAAGTCCACATCAGCAGCACCATTACCGGCACCTCCACCAGTACCACGCTCACCACCCTCAGCCTCAACCACCCCACCATTCTGCTGCCGCTTACCCTGCAGCGCCGAGCGAGCCGCCGGATCCGTGATCCTCACCGCCGCACCGTTTCCCGTCCTGGGGACCGGCGTACCACTCCTACTCGACCTCTGGCTCCGCGGACCACTGCCAGTGCCGGTGCTCCCGCCACTCCTCCCACCCTTCTTCTCCCTCGGCGGCGCCATATCCACGCGGATGGGACGGCTCCAGAACTCCGCGCCCTTGCTCTTCTCAAACGCGTTCTTCGCCTCGACCGGCGAGCCGAAGCTGACGTAGGCGACGCCCTTGGTGTGGCCGGTGGCGTGGTTGATGGGCAGATGCACGTCGGTGATGGTGCCGTACTTGGCGAAGAAGGCCACGACGTCCTCGGGGGTGGCGCGGTAGGGCAGGTTGCCGACGAAGATGCAGTCGCTCTCGGCGGGGTTATCGAGGCCGGGGGGCGGGACGTAGGGGACGCCGTTGCTGGCGTTGATGTTGTGGTTGTCTGCGGTGGTGGTGCCATTGACGGGTTTGGGGTTCCCGCCGTCGTCGCCCTCGCCGGCGCTGCTCCAGCCGTCGGCGTCGTCGGTGACGCGCGTGACGGCGTCGGCGATGGCGTCGGCCATGCGCTTCTGTTGGTCCTGCTTGCGCTGCTCCTCGACCTCCTTGGTGCCGCGGACGGTGGATTCGCGGACGGCGAGCGCGAGGAGAGCTTGCAGAGTATAGACGGCGTCGTTGCCGCCGTTGTGCAGCTTCCAGCCGACGATGTCGAGGTCGGCGAGGATCTTGCCAAGGGATGTGCCCTGCGGGTCGCGCTTCCAGTGCTGGTGCAGGAGCTTGGTGTCGATGATTTCGAGCAGGTTGGATAGGTTGAGCGGGTTGTAGCCCAGCTTCTGCAGGAATTTGACGTCCTGGTTGGGGTCGTGGCCGACGAAGATAAGGTTGCGCTTGCCGTCGGCGTTGACGATGGAGGGGTCGTCATGCTGGGCAGCGGAGGAGCTTTCGTCGCCGTTGGAGGACCAGAGGCGCTGGGATTCAGCGGGGGTCAGCTCAGCGGAGAAGGGCGGCCGGAAGCACGACGCGACGATGGACGGTGCTTCGGCGAGGCGCACAAATTCGCTCGTGCCAAACTCGAAACTGCCAGCGCAGCCGGAGACGTGGCGGTAGTTCTCCAGGTGAGCGTGCTCGTGGATACGGAAGTGGCGAGCCCGGATCTTGTCGAACCAGTTTTTGGCGTCCTTGCCGGGAGGAACGTCGATGATGTCCAGCACATCAAGGGTAGCAACTCCGACCTCGGTGATCTTGCTGGTGTCGAGCTCGAAGGCCTCAATGTCAACGCTGATGAAGATGACATTCTTGTCGAAGAGGAAGGGAGCGGGCTTCTCAGCGTCGACGGGAGGTAGCTTGCGGGCGGCCTGGGCAGCTTGGAGGTCGGCCCAGTTGAGAGTGGCGTCCTCCAACGGGTCTGGTTGTACAAGTCAGCAATTCGTATCTGCCTGAGACATGATCAAGACTTACTATAGCCGTCGCCCTTGTCAGGGCGGAGGCCCAGGTAGCGTTGGGTCCTCTTGAGCAGGCGACCCCAATTCTGCTGGTGAGTGATGCGCTGTTCCTTGCGCTTCGCCTTGGCGGCTTTGCTTTTCGCCTTGTTGAGCTGCATGGTCTCCTCGATCATAGCCTTATAGGCCTCGAGGGTAGGCTTGTCGGCAGAGGGGAGGACGGGCTCACCAGGAGCCTTGTAACTCGGCGGGGGCACCCTGTGCTGCTCCATGTCGTTGTACTCGTCACGCGATGAAGAAAAGCCGAGGTAGCGTGGAGTAAAGGCACGATGGGGAATATCGAGAATCAGGCCGCAGTCACGGTGGTGGTCGGTCAGCTGGAAGTCGATGTGGCGCTTGTATTGGTTGATTTCATGAACGAGGAGCTGGAACTGCGTGAGGGTTATGAGGACGAGTGGCTTGCTTGCGAGGTCGGCAGGAGGCCACACGTAGTACCTGTCAGCAGGTTTGGGTCAGCAATGCACGCATCCGATGCCGGGTCTCATGTTTTGTTTCTGGAATGGTCGAGTTGTCAGAAGGTCGGGGAGTCGAGACACATGCGGCAGGAACACGTGTGTGGTCAAAGCTTCAACACCACAACATTGTCACTTACAGGTCCCAGTCTCTGCTCCAGAACTGATTGCGGTCAAAGAACTTCTTGGCAACTTGGTCGGAGTAGGCACGATTCAAGAACTTGTAGGGAAATTGGCTGGCGGCCTTGATGGAGACGTAGGCTTCGCCCCAGGGAGCAAGATCACCGCGGCACAAGTCGACAGCCGGCGAGTCCTCGTAAGGGTCAGGTTCGTGGGAGCTTTCGGAGCGGTCGGGCTGGTGAGAGACTGTGGAGCCGTCGGGCGAGGGCGAGCGGTCTCGGAGAGAAAGGGCTTCTGCAAGAGCTTCGATCTTCTGTTCCGCGACGGAAACGGGGACCTTGTCGTCGGAGCTGGGCTCTAGTGAGCCTTCGCACTCGCTGGGCGTCAGTTCTTTTTGGCCGTTAAGGTGAGGTTCAGGTTCGACGCGAGGCGAGGAAGCCATGGGCAAGGCGAGAATATCATCGTTGAGCAGGCCCAACAGCCTTTCTGCGCGTGACGAATGCATTGCGAACAGACGCTGACGATGCACGGACCAAGCGGGAAGACTTGACGTTGAGCGATGAGGTTGTGTCGGAGCTCACCGCACGAAGAAGTTGGGCATTTGATGCTGCGGTGCGTGGCATTGCCGAACGAGGAAGCAGCAAAGCTGGGGCAGATGGGGAAGGCGGACGCAACTCACAGTAGGCGGTGGAAACATATGGTAACCAATCAATTCAAGGTCTACAAGGGCAGCTGCAGCGTCAACCTGAGTGTAGGAATCACGATCTGCCAGAGAAGGACAGAAGAGCCGCTCCTCCCACCACGCGGCAAGACTAAACGAGCGCAAACGGATCTAGGGAAGCACCAGCAGATGGCCCGTAGATTGAATTTCGCAGCCAGATCGAGTGAAGAGAAAACGGAAAGATACAGATGGCGTTCAAGCCATGGTGGTACGAAAACGATAGGCAGCCCCGATGCACGCAACCACCTCTAGATCATGGCGGTGAGAAAGCCAGAGGACAGCAGGCCAAACACCAAGTAGCGGAAAATGACCGGATGCGGGGGAGACGCGGTTGAGTGAAAATCAGCGGGCGACGCGTGGGCACGTGTCTCGGGCGCTGATTTTCCGCCCCGCGATGCTCGGCGCGGCGGCGCACGGGCCACCAACGCATCGGGAAGGACGTTCCTCGCCCTGGAGCTTCGCCAACAACACCTCACCTCCCCAAACGCCCTGCACCCGCCTCTGCGCCCCTCCTCACCCCCTTCATTGCGCTCCGCTCACCTCCGCGATCTGCTGCGCACGCTCTTCACCCGCCGATCCGCGCCCCGTGGCATGTGACGCGTCTGCCATGGACGACGCGCCGCCCGACATGCCCTCCACCCAGGCGCACGCCCATCCCGACGCCCAGGCCACCGTCACCGACTTCCTCGACTACACCGAGTTCTACCCATCCGACCTGGCTCGCTCCCTGACCTTGATCGCGAAGCTCGACAAGCTGTATGCCGAGGCAGCCGACCGTGTCCACAAGCTCACCCTCCTCTACGGCCATCTCCCCAAGCTTCCCCAGGCCGAGCGACCCGATCCCCAGCAGCTGCGCAAGGACATCTCCAAAGCCCTCATCGACGCTGAGCGCTTTCGCGAGTCCGCCTATGCCGAAGCTGCCCGCCTGCACGAGAACACCGAACGCCATGCCACCCGTCTGGTCACAATCAAGAAGAAGCTACAGGCTTTGCCCGAGCCGCCTTCGCGCGACCCCACACCCGCCCCCGCTCCATCGCCACAGCAAACCCGCAGCCGCAAGGTCGACCTGGACAGGACACCACGCATAACATTGCATTTCGGCGAGACCACTCCACGTCCCCGGCCTACATCGACCGCCCGCGTGCAGAAGCACCGCGAACGGAAGCGCAAGCGCGCACAGGAGGCTGCTCGCGGCATTGCGCCTGGCCAAGGCCTTGATCGGAACCCTGACTCTCCCCAACCAAGTTCTGAGTGGGATGATGGTGCTTCTGATATTGATGGCGATATTGACATCGACACAGTGTCGGGCGTCAAGATACCAAAGCTCAAGGGCTCCAAGCAAAAGACGCCCAAGTCAGGACGTGCCCCGCGTCAACCTGGCATGGGAACAAACGTCCACAGCTCTGTTGCTGGCATCTCCACCAGCAACGCCCTGGCTCAATTGACGCCGCCGCCTCCCGACGCTCAACCCGGCAGCAAGTATGCCCCGTGGCACAAGCTCACCGAGTACGAGATGGCTGTGCTCCGCAAGACGATGAAGAAGAATGCCATCTGGCAGCCCAGCGACACCATGATCCGACGCGAATTGTCCAGCAAGGGACGGGGTTGGGAGAACTACAAGAAGGCCCGCG
Source organism: Lasiodiplodia citricola (assembly GCA_023089105.1). Taxonomy (NCBI): domain Eukaryota; kingdom Fungi; phylum Ascomycota; class Dothideomycetes; order Botryosphaeriales; family Botryosphaeriaceae; genus Lasiodiplodia; species Lasiodiplodia citricola. Next base: position 15,335 of record JAJNLL010000073.1, on the reverse strand, counting down.
AGCGGGCCGAGGAGACAGGCGAAGCGTTTCTTGACGAGTCGCCCATGGACCCAAACAAGGAGGTCCTCGACCCGGGTGAGACGAGTTTCAAACCCCTCGGCAAGGAAGACAACAATCTGATCAACCGGGGCATGAAGCTCAATGAGATGAAAAAGCTCAAGAGGGAGGCCACGGCACGTGAGCAAGCAGCCCGCGACGCCCAGGAAATCGAAGACGCCAGCCGCCGAATGGCTGAGGCAAGCGCCGTCATCAAAAACGTCTTTGATGGGCCTGTTCCGACCCCCATTTCCGTCGTCAAGGACAACAAGTCCAAGTCCGCCAAGAAGCGGAAGCGCGACTCGACTCCCGACGCCTCCAAGACCGAGCAGCAATCGGGCTCTTCTCAGCCCCCAGACACGGCAACTCGTCGTCCCTCTGGCCCGAAGAAGCTGAAGTTGGGCCCTCCGGCACCGCCCAAGACTGAGAGTGCCGAACCGCCCTCTCCGACAGCTGCGAAGCCCCAGCCCTCTCCACCCGCTCAGATCTCGACCACTCAAGTCCCTCTTGCACCCGAAGGGCCGAGCTCTCCTCACGCTCCAAGCCGGCCCTCAACTCGACACCAGACTCCGGCTCTTGCGTCTCCGACTGAAACCCCCAACCCTCCTGCTCCTTCCACTGCAGCTGGGACCCGCTCCCGTCGCACCTCTGTGGTGCCGAAAGCTTCGACGCCTCTCGAAGCCGGCAATGCTGTCGACGATCATGCTCGTCCACGATCGCGTGCCGGGTCGTCAACAAAGGCCGCTTCTGCCGAACCGCCCATCAAGCGCGAGCCTCGCGAATTGCGTGAACTGCGCCGTGGAAGCAACGTCAGCATTCTCCCCGCTGCAGACCAACCAAGCTCCGGTAATGCGTCTGCGGGAACACCCGGATCGGGAATTCGTCTCTCAGTTCGGCGCAGCAAGCGACCGGCGCCTGGGGCCATGACCGAGGACAAGAAAGTCGTCATCGGCAGACGGTCGACTGCCCCGAAGAAGAAGAGCAGGAAGATGGAGGACAAGGCAGATGTGATGCAGTATGAGGCGATTGAAGACATTGACCCAAACGAGCCGAGATACTGCCTCTGTGGGGATGTCAGCTACGGGCCCATGATTGCCTGTGATTATGAGAATGTAAGTCCTCTACAATTATAGTTTGTCTTCGGGCCTAGATGGCTGACTTTGTGCAAAGTGTGAGAAAGAATGGTTCCACCTCGGCTGCGTTGGTTTGACCGAGCGCGAGCAACCGCGACGCCGCGACGCGTGGTTCTGTCCTCAGTGTAGGGCTGTCCTTCATGTTGACGTGAGCGGCAATCCATTGGACAATGGTAAACGTCGTTAGGGCGTGTCTCAAGGCATGTAGCATTTTCGTAAGGTGCTCTTCGGGTTGTTTTCCGCAACTTTTCTCAGTGCGGGAAGCTCAGATTGCTAAGCGTATTTACGGGGCATCAGTTTGTTTGGCTATGAATTGCTTTTGGAGTTTAAGCGGCACATTTTGGTTCTTTTACCGGGGAGCATTGGAATACCCAGGGCGCGATTTCCCAGACGGAGTTCTGCTGTAATATTTGCTAAGCCTTCGCCACGCAAACCACAAGTTGCAGGTTCAATCAACAGTTTGCTTTCTTCTACAGACGGCCCACGGATAATTTTGCGGTTCGCTGACGCAGGTGTTCCCTCGATCCGAGATCGACAGCGTCGGGTCGCTACGCGATACTTGATCGGAAGGCCCGACAGCAGACGGTCAACCCGAAGATTTGAAGCTCCATTGGTATTGGACGATTAATCTACCAGGGTGACTGGCGACGCCTCCAGGCACACCACCTGACCGGTCGGATGACGGAGATAGGCTTGCATGTTCGCCTCAACCTTCGACGTGGACGGCAGAACGTTGGCAAACGCGGAGAATTGCATCATCATCCCGAAGATGAACCAGAGATAAGCCGACCGGTCACGTCGATTGGGTGGGAGATGTGCTATCTTGCGTGCTTGTTGCAACCCCACCAACCAAACAGGCATTGCATCGTGTCGCTCTAATGCACAACCTGCCGCCCCCAGGTCGAAAGAAACTCATGTGCTCCACTTGAGTAATTTATTTATATTTTTGGCTTTCGCAATGGCTGATGCTAAATTCCTCATCTCCTTCTCTTCACTTTTCACCCTCCAGTTCCTCATAACCGCTGGCTGGAGTACCCCACTTCCTGATACACGACCATGTCTTCGACGGCTACGCAGACCACAACGGTCGACAATGAGGCCAAAGTCTTGAGGTCCGTATTCCCCCTCCCCCACAGCTACCGCCCCCACAACTAACCACGTGCGCCGACCCCCACCAGACCCGTCACAGCCACCTACAACGACTGGCGCGACGACCTCCTCCGCGACGGCTACGCCGTCATCAAAGCCGCCATCCCTCCTTCCCGCGCCGACGCCTACCGCGCCCGCGCCCACGCCTGGCTGACTTCGTTCGGCACGCCGCTCGACCTCGCCGACCCCTCCACCTGGACCGCGGCCAACCTGCCCGTGCAGTCCAAGATCAACACGTTCAACGCCTACGGCGTCCCGCACGAGGCCTTCATGTGGGACGTGCGGCTGGAGCCGGGCGTCGTCGGCGCGTTCGAGAAGCTGTGGGGCACGGACGAGCTGCTGGTGAGCTTCGACGCGCTCAACGTCACGCTGCCGCCGCACCTGCGCCGCGACGAGAAGCCGGCCAAGGGCGCGTGGCCGCACGTGGACCAGAGCCCGTTTCGGCGCGGGTTGTGTTGCGTGCAGGGGGTGGTGAATTTGAGTCCGTCGGGCCCGGATGATGGCGGGTTGGTTGTTTTCCCCGGGAGTCATGCGCTTATGGAGGAGTTTTTCGATACGCAGACGGAGAGGGGGAGGTGGGAGAAGAGGGATATTTTTATGTTTGAGGAGGCGCAGCTTGAGTGGTTCAAGGCGAGGGGCATTCAGCCGAAGAAGGTCGAGGCGGAGCCGGGGGATTTGTTGGTTTGGGACAGCAGGACGGTGCATTGGGGCGCGGAGCCGAATGAGAGGAGTGAGAGGATTAGGACGGTAGTTTATGCTAGTTATGCCCCCGCGGCGTGGGCCACCGAGCAGCAGTTGGCGGAGAAGGCGAAGATTTTTGGGAAGTGGGCTGGCACGACGCATTGGCCGCATGATAATATTGTGTTTAGGGAGGGGATTGCACGGTTGGAGGATGGGAGTGAGGATCCGAGAAACAGGAGTGAGCCGAGGGAGAGGCCGGTGTTGAGTGATCGGTTGTTGAAGTTGGCGGGCGCAAGGCGGTATGATGGGAGTGAGGTTGTGCCGGCGGCTTGAGAGGTGGGGTTGGGATGGGTCCCGGTCTGGAGTGGCTGCTCTTGAGAACAATACATTTATCCATTCTTCAACATGCTACATAATTCATGAGTGCTTCTTTAAGAGATGTGAATATCGCAAGTCTTTCCGTGGGTCGTTGCATGTCCATCAATTTATGCCGGATAGAAGCAAGAGCCGTCCTGGTAAATCCAGCATCTCATGTTCGGGTTCCACTTGCGGTTCATGTTCATTCTCTCGTCCCTCTCCCACTTGAACATCTGTTTGGCGTCCTGGATCTGCATTGTCTTGTTAACCGGCCGGTCACTGTGAAGATTCTAAGGAATATTTGCTTACCGGTTGGTTGGGAGGGTTTACTTCAACCCTGACCAGACCATTTGTGCGGGGATCAAAGTGAAAGTTGAACGTAGAGTTCTGCGGGATTGCAGCGCCAAGCTGCGTCAGCACAGTAAGCGCCGTTGGCCCCTTTGGTGCCGTCGCAACACCGCGTTGCTTCTGAAGAGCGCCTGGAGGGAATGCTTGGCCGTGTTTCTTCTGTAGAGCGGTAGGGGCGTATGCCTGGCCTTGTGGTTTCGGAGGAGCGCCTGGGTTGTACGCTTGACCATGTCCTTTCGGGGGCGCCGCTGGAGCGTATGCATGACCGTGTGGCTTCTGAAGAGGGGCTGGAGGATATGCCTGCCCATGTGGCTTCTGGGGAGCCCCATGAGGGTACCCCTGGCCGGGTGGCTTCTGAGGAACGCCTTGGGCGTACGCTTGGCCGTGTTGCTTCTGGAAGGCGTTTGGTGGGTATGCTTGTGCGTGTTTTTGTGGCGGCCAAGGCGGTGGCCCCACTCCGTTCTGCTGTTGGAAGGCCATGGTGAATATGCTGTAGAGATATTGTATAGGGAAGCGTGCCTTTATCAGAAAGAGGGTAAGGCGGGCTGAGGGCGAGGCAGCAGTCACGTTTCGACACATCAGCCCAAGGCTCCCGTCTAGACTGAGGCGATGCGAAGGTAAGCGCTACCAACCGCACATGTGCTCCCTCGGCATTCGGGCTAATCATGCAGATGCTACGTCATTTAGTAGGGTAGTACACGAAAACCATGCAAAAGTATCGATGGCCCTCTGTGCCGCAAAAGCTGATGACCGAAAACTGAAAGGTGATGGCATGATATGTGCGATGGCAAAGCTTATTATTGGTTCTGGGGATGCCGGGGGCTGTGCGCCCGAGGCAGAGTTCGGTCAGACGAGGTTCGCTTGCTGCGCCCCCATGCAGACCTTTGTAACATAAAGGTTCATTTGCTGAGCCCTCAAGGCAGCCACCTCCGCAGGCGGCGAAGTGAGAGGCTAGACGCATCTTGCCCAACTCCGGTCACCCATGGCCGCTTGATATTCTTCTGTCTGTACAGTCCTCTCTCGCGGCCGATGGCTAGCGTGGATTTGTTTTTTTTTTTTTTTTGCTCATGTCATGGGTAGCTGAAGCTATAGTCCGGACGTAAATGTCGAATTGATAATTATACATATACGTCTAGAAGATAGCTTTAACTACCCTTATATGTGATTTTTCTTAGGCAGGTCTGGGCTGCAGAACCTCTCTGTACAGGGCGGTATTGCAGCCGACAGCTAGCATGAATTTATTTATCGCTCATAACATGCATGCATGGGTAGTTGAAGCTATCGTCCGGACGTGAATGTATAATTATTAATTCCGCATTTATATCCGGATAATAGCTTCGAGTACCCATATATGCTCTTGTTATTTTTTTTTACAGGAATTCTCTTCAAGCCACCGCTCCCTTTCGGCACCTACGCATCTGTCAAAACCGCCTTCTCCCTCCAGCTCAAGTGGGTGATGCCATTGAGCTGTTAGCTAGTCCAAGAAATTTCCCTGTTTGCAGACCAGTGCTGTTTGTCCATAGTCACAAGATCAAGAGCGGTGTCGTCGGCGATGACACAGCAAGAGGAATTAATCGCTCGGAAGCGTTGCCGTTATGAGAAGGCAGTGGCGTTTCCAGAAATGTTAGAGGCTCAGACTACATGCAGAATAGGTGCGCTACTAAGTCTACTTAGATAGAGCTCATCCAAACTACTTAATTGTAGTGTTCGTATTGGGCTGCTGGTTGGAATTAGAATCGTGTTTAGTTGATTCCGCGGATGGTCCAGGAGGAAGCGGGATACCCGGGAAGGCTAGGCTTGCGATTTAGTATTGACTGTCTATTGGACGAGTAATGCCGTTCCGGTCCGGGACACTCGGGCCGAGTAGAGGAAGAAATACGATGCCTACGAGTCAACTGAACTGAGTCAACACCGTACGCCTGACGGACAAGCCGTTTCCGAGATAAGCTTGGTCATTCATGACGAAAGAGCCGGTTGGCAAGCGAGTGAAAAGGGGCACATCAAAGGCATCCAAAATGATTCGGAGGTTTTGCTACGATGATCACCCGAGGCCCGGGGCAATTGCGGCGCGTTGTCGCTCCCGCCCGCCCATCTTTCAACAAAGGTTTGAGACTTGGATCCATGAACTCTAAATTTTATACAGCTGATAACCGTCTATGAAAGTAATCCCCGCAAGAACTTCCCTACTAGCATCTGCCCTTATACTGAAGGGACCAATCAGCTGGCAGAACTTGCGTTTTGAGGCTGACGCCACACGTGTCTGAAGCGTCAACGAAGTATCGTTGCTTCCTCTGTTCAACCCAGATGCCAGCCTGTCCACCCTCCGGGATGCATCCATTTCCGACGGAGACCTGGTTGAAGTTGATGATGTCGATGGAGCAGCCGGCGCTGACGAGGGGCGTCAGAGACGCAACCGCTGCAAGGAAGACCGTGACAAAGCGAGCCATGACTGCACTTAAGGTTATTCAAAGCTTAATATTGACTTTCGGCTCCGATAGACGAACTGTTGGTATTTATTTCCGTGTGTGGATGTTTCAATATCGTTGAACAGGATTGAGGTTGAGGTTGATGAACTGGTGAGTACGATCTTTCGACATTTGAGCCAACCATTCTCTTTTTTATACCTAGATAAGGAGGCACAGACTGAGGTGTGCGGTGAAATGCGATCAGAGCACTTGGGAGCACTATACCAGTCAAGTTAGCGTTTTTTGATCCCACGTCGTATTCCACTAATAATCACTCTATCGCCCCACCTCCGCTGAATCGCTGGGATCTAGAACTTAGCCGCAACAGAATTGGCCCGTTCCTAATATCTTTTCGAACTGTTACATACCCAGCAATATCTATCCCTGTTGAAGTAGTATGTTTAGCAATTGTACTACACTTAGCCAAATTTAACAAAATAGAATACACGATATATTTTCTAGTCTGAATATGGAAATTAGTAAGTCGACGCATCTACTGATACCTTTCAATATTGCTTCCGCACTCGCTCTATGACCTAAGACCCAACAGCGCCCAAGAAAAATTGGAAGGTGCATGTTCGGGATAGACTGCACGTTTAAAAGGTTATATGAAGGAGAAAAGCATCACTGAGAAATTAAAGAAAGGGACCCCCGGTCTTGAGAACGAAATCCACAAATGTATGATCATGCTGTGTGAATATCTATGCGGAGAAGTAAAGAATATAATACAACTTGGTTCTGCGCGTTTTGTAAGAAGGTGGTCACTAAGAAGTCCGATTTCACCAGGGTTGTTACCAGAAATTGCTCCAACATAAACTCCACGACTTCCTCGCTACCACACATGACCACCTTGGCAACTGACCCAACTAAGATTCCATGATCTGTTGGGTATTCAGGAGAGCATATCGTGGCAATCAATCGCATAAAGGTACTGATCTCGTCCTTGTCCCAGTCCAGGCCCTTCTTCAAGCGCAGTTCGAATTTCCGGATCGATTCCGGGCAGCGAGTGGCCTTGCGCATGTGTAGAAGAGTAGCGACTCAAAATCCCCTCGCTTATGGTTGGTCTTTGATTGTTGGTACACCAAGTGCCAACACAGAAGCGAAAACTCATGTGTTTGGCATGGGATCTTTCTAGTCCGCGGTATCAATGCTGGGCTCCATTGCGTAAGAGCAGGTCAATCATGTATGGGTTCTCTGACTCGACTGCAAGTGCTAGATAATTTTGCAATTCTCCGGGTTGCAAATCACTGACTTTAGCGCCCCACCTTAAGAACATGCTCGCTGCATATGCTCTGCCTGATTCCAATGCGTCCATTAGATTTTTCTTCAGCGTTTCTGGTTCCAGATGGCCCATTTGGGTTGGATAAGTAGAGAACATATCGATCAAGGAGGGATCGTCCAATTGCATGGCAAGCTCCAGAGCGTGGTCCCATTTTTCTGCCCCCAGATCGCTTGTCATAGCTCGCCGTCGCAAGAGCAGTTTGATCATGGATGTATCCTTCGCAACAATGGCAGCAAGCAGACCTTCATATAGGTGTTCTGGTTGCAGAGCTCTCTCCAAGGCTGGATAGTTCAACAGTGGTTTGACCATAGATTTTTTGCCAGACTTCACGGCAGCAAGCAGACCTTCATATAGGTGTTCTGACTGCAGAGTCCTTGCCAAGGCTGGATGGTTCAAAAGTATTTCGACCATAGATTCCTTGCCAGAAGTCACGGCAGCCACGAACATACGACTTACTTCCCAATCCGATCTGGCCATCTCAGCGGTGTTGTTCAATATCGCTTTGGTCGTAAGTTCGTTGCCCGACTCAATCGCAACGCCCAAAATATCACGTATCATCTCCGGTTTCGGACCGCAAACCATGGCTTTGTGGACCGGAAAAAGTTCAGCCATACGTAAGTCGTCCTTGTCCACGGCAAGCTCCAAGGCTTTATAGGCTTCTGCCGGCGTGTGGGAGTCGGATAACAACACTCTAAGAATAGGTATGTTCTCTCTGCTTATGGCACGCGTAAAGGCATCATGAACATCTTCCGGTGTATGCGCTCCATGAACTAAGAGGAGTCGAGCGAAATCCAGGTTGTGTTCGCCAACAGCAATCTTCCAGAAAGCTCGAACGTCTTCCGCCGTGCGTGTCCCATGAGCTAAAAGGATTTCAGCAGCATCCAGGTTGTTTCTCTCCGCGGCAAGCTGCCAGGTATTACTAATGTCTTCCGCCGTGTGTGTTCCATGAGCTAAAAGGATTTTAGCAGCATCCAGGTTATTTCTCTCCGCGACAAGCTCCCAGGTATTACTGATGTCTTCCGCCGTGTGTGTTCCATGAGTCAAGAGAAGCTGAAGGATAGACAAATTTTCCATCTCTGCAGCTACCAACAATGCCGAGCCAGAATAGATTCTGACGGCGTCTTCATCATCGCTGTCGTAAAGCTCCTCAGTCGTGTACTCAACCAGATCGTATGGTGAGTGAGTATTTGCTCCAGCCTCCAGTAGAATTCGTATCAGCTCCTCCATATATTCATCATTGATGCGAGCCACACGCGCCACAGCGTAGTATACAGCACCGTCAAGTTCGACATCGTTCTCGATGAGCTTGCATAGTAGCGCTCTATCGTGTGCACGGATACTAAAAAGGAGTGGGGATCCAGCCGGTTCTAAGTTTTTGAGGGAAGCGCCAGCTTCAATCAAGCTGTATATTAGGTCGGATTTCCCTCCGGAGACTGCCACCGTCAAAGGCGTTTCGTGATCATCGTTCTTTGCATTAACATCGACGAAATGGTTTTTCGCAGACGTTGGAAGACAGTTCACATCCGATGTACGAGATGTTTCGGTATCCCCAGCCTTTCCGTGCCGATACAGCCACTTGGCAGAGCGACCCAACAGTTCTTGGGCTATATCGTCATGGCCTTCCCTTATGGCAATTAAAAGGGGTGTGTGTTGGGAGGAATCTTTCCAATCGATGTGAATGTCGTCTTTGCAAAGCATTGCTTTAAAGGCACTGGTGGAGCCTAAAGCCGCTAAAATGTGAACCAGACCGCCGCTCTGAAAGGGCCAGTCCACAGGGATGTAGGAGCCTTGAGGATCGAAGGTTTTCCAAAGCTGAGCCATATCTCTTTTGGTATTGTCATCCCAGTGAAGAAGACGAGCGAGATCTGATTGGTCGACTTGCTCATCTTCAGCCTGGTGGACATGAAAGAAGAAGTACCGTGTGGCGTAGGCTACCAGTGGATATCTGACCGAGATATCGACGCGTAGGAGCTTGGATGCATCTCGGATCTCGTACATGGTCAAGTACCTTAAACAAGATCGGCTAAGCTCGAAATGGCCACAGCCAGCGGAAGAGTGTGAATTGCCACCAAGTGATTCCGCTGGCTTGAGGAAATATTTCAGCAGATAGTCGGGCACTGACTGGTGGATGAATTCCGCCTGCTGATCAGAACCTTCACCGCCTGGTCCAATAGCTTCATAAACGTCTCTTGTGTTGAACTGTATGAGGCCTTTGGACATGTCGATGACTCTTCTCTCGAACCTTTTAGCTGTTTTAGCATAGTCGTCGTGCTCGCGTAGTTCTGATATCGTGGCGTATGAAATGTGTGGATCAGTTGCAAGCGCTTCGCGAAGTTCTCGAACAGAAAGGGGCCGACAAGCAAATAAGACCCATCGAAAGAGCTTTATGGCCTGCAACCTTTCACTTTCGTCCTCGTTGACTTCATCCAATAGCCCTGCGTACAGGCTGTCCAGTTCCGTGGGGAGCTTCTCGATTTCCCGTTCGATCCCCCTCACGCCGAAGCCTTTCAAGTACTTCTTGACAGCCTTATCAGTAACAAGGACAGCCCATTGAAATACCCCGTCGTCTTTTGAGAGTATCGCATCTACTATTCGCTGACGTTCCTCGTCGGGTTCAATGTCTTTGAGCCTCTCTTCTGTAACTCGGCGGATGTCTTGTCGATTTTCGTTCTCAACTACGATGGTTGGAACTTGTGCCTGCCCAAGTATAGGATAGTGTCTGGAAGAGAAGCAGATTTTGGCATACGAGTTTTGCTGCTCGATCTTTTCCCCGAATCGTTTAAGGCGGGTCAGTAGTTCGATGGGCTCGTCTTTCTCACACTCATCTAAAGCATCGATGAAGATTCCGACGCGTCGTTTTGGTGATGTGTGCGTGAGAACTTGGAGGAGAAGTTTCTCAAGTTCTTTCTCGGTCCATTCCCACCTGCCTTCACGGTAAGACCCGTAGCGTGACTCTCTTTCATCGAAAGAAACCGTAGCTTGAGAGAGGAAATCGTCGAAATTTGGAAGAAGGTCGTGCAGAAGTGCGCGATACACTCCAGTAATCCTCTTCTGGAGATCGACGCCTCGTCCGTGGATATAGAACGACGCGATTAGCTCTCTTGAGCCAGAAGACTCTTCTCTTAAGTTCTCTGAAGCGTACTTCATGAGAACTGATTTTCCTGCCCCGGGTTTTCCTTTAATCCAAAGGAGACCACGTGGTTGACGTTTCCAATGCCGATAGTGCGGTTCATTGAGAATCCAGGCGCATGTGTTTTCCGCATTATGGATTTCCGCTTGCCTGAAATGTTGTTCATTGAAAGACAATGATTGAAGGCAATCTATTTTAAATTAGGATTGGTCAATTTTTTAATTTGTGTTCTTACCTCTTTCATTTGCAGACAAAGGCTTTGACTTTACTATCAACTATTAGAAAAGCTAGCGGGAATGGGACTTCATTCTCATGACTAACTTCTGTCCGTACTCAACAATGGCAGCAAAGATGCAACGACAATATCGTACATCTCATCCATTTCGCTGGTGAATTTCACCATGTCCGAGTGATTCCGGGCTATCGCATAGCCGGAAGTACAACCATTTATTGCAGACGATCTGTCAACCAATACAGCCAATTTGGTTCCATCATACTCCCAGATTTCTTTCTTTTCATTCTATTTCTAGTTAGCTGTGCGGTACATACTGAAAAGATATTCGTCTTGCAAGCTCACAAATTTAGCCGTTGGAGACATTTCTGTTTCGTAGAACGAAAGGATCTCAGGTCGTTGTGCCCTCGTGTCTAAAGCTTCTGAGAATTGCTCTTCGTAGCGCTGAAGAATAGCAGAATGCTTTCCGAGAGACTGGATCAAGCTCCTATTCGGTTGCTCGCCGACCATTGGAAAAAGATGCTCAGTTTCCATTCCTTGGTGAGGGACCCCAAAGAACATAAAGGCGATAATATTGTCCAGAAATTCCGCATCTTCTGCCTTCCTAGACCCTTTCATCCTCATTATAGCCTGTATATAAACATTCATTAGCAAACTTCTCGTATTGAAGAAGGACTTCTGACCTCTTTGACAACCAAACCGCCAAGGCTGTGTCCAAGAAAAATAGTGGGACGAATTTGGCAGCGTGCCTATGGATGAATAAGCTCGGAAGAAACTCTCCTGCGGGGGTTCGCGTACTGATGAACCTAGCTGTAATCTTTTGACGCTGTACCGAAACATGTTCCCCAGATCATTCAAGTTCTGGAAAGAACTGCTGGCTACAATTTTCGCGTCATAGCCATAGACTAGAATTCTTGTTTGTCGTAGCCGGATAGGCAAATCATCACGTAGCCACATAAAGCTGCTTCCTCTCGCTTTGAATGAGCCAAACGCGTGGCCACCGAGACCGGAAATAGCTATGAGACTTGATAATAAGGTAAGTGAGATAGAAGGCACATGCAACAAGGCTTTAGGACTTACTCAGTTGAGCACTCGCTATCGTCAGCACGGTGCAGTGGTGTAAACCCTCGGAAATGCGTGTCGAATACGAGTCTTTGTGGCCCCCACTTCTCAGCCTCGTCCTCATCGGAGCCTGGTACGGTAAACATCCATTCTGTTTGAGGTCCTTCGAGAGCCTTTGGTAGATGGTTGTTGAAGGTTAACGTTGCGATCCTGCTACAACACTCCAGCGGATTCCTCGCAAGCGAGTGTACCGTAATTTCCGTGCCTTCCTCGAGCTGGAGTGCGTCTCTGACAAGCTCGCGCACCTCTTTGCGGTTCTGGAAATTGTCTGGTATTCCTCGGAGTCTAAAATTCCGATATCCGTCGCTCGCCATCGCGAGGCCAAAGCAGCGTTAATACAGGAACATAGAAAGGGAGTTCAGTGGGATGAGGAAGATGATGGAATTGAGAGCAAGGCTACGCCGCTCCTTTCTATGAACTGCAAGACGTGTTCAGTAAAAGTGGGGTTTCGGGGCTGAGTGAGCGTCCGCCTACATGACCATTGGCAGGCTTATCGCTATTGGTGAATAGGAGACGCGCAGGCGAGAAAGGCGTTGCACAACTTGTCGCCTCGCCTTTACGAGCCCTGGCTGCTGGTTTCGGTGCTTCAGCTGTGCCTTGGCGATAAAACTCAGCATATTATATCTTTTGAACCGCTCGGAGATTTCACCGAAATTCAGCTCTTTGTGCCGATTCAGCTTGCAGTGCGCCTGCGGTATAGTATTTCTCATAGGCGCACTTCACGTTCACTCAGCCCCGCGATCTGCCTCGTCAGCTATAGACAATCCAGGCAGCCGCCTCAGAAACCCTCTCTCCCCTCAGCAAGTCAGCGCTAATTATGCACTTATGCAGCAGAGCTTCTCTAGGGACTTTCTGCCCAATGTGACCAACGAAAATCTATGTTGCGTTGACATCCGGTGAGCTCAGCTTTGCGGTAATGCTAGCCACCCGGCTGGCCAATTAGCATCGCGCCGTGGACCCTGCAGGGAGTCAAGACCGGCTCCATCCGCATTCATAAAGTCCCCTCTCGCAGCCGATGCCTATGGTGGATTTGTTTTTCTTTTTTTGCTCATGTCATGGGTAACTAAAGTTATCGTCCGGACGAGAGTGTCGAATTTTTAACTCTACATACACGTCCGGACGATAGCTTCAACTACTCACATATATTATTTTTCTAAGGCAGAGCTGGGGTATAGTTACGCTATATTCTAGAGTCCTGCTATTCTTCGCGCTAACCATCGGCTGCAGCACCCCTCCGTAAAATGCTGAGACATGACTAGTGCATGGATGAGGTTGGAGCAAGGTTTCTTCCAGGCATTGCTAGTGAGTGGCTAGAGTGGGGCCGCCCTAGGGCGATCACATGTGTCATTTTGCGGAACGCGCCGAGCCTGATCCGAAGAGAAGATCAGTGGTATTGCCTATGAAATGGACGGTAGGTCATTGTTTACTGAGGCAAGATAACCGCAAAATGGTATTTTAAGACAGTGATCCAGGTTGTGGGAGTGGTTGAGTATGATAGATGCGGGTGCATTCAGTGCGGGGAACAAATTGGTGGTCATTCGAAGACAGCGAGACACAAAACGGCACACCAAAACTGGCAAGCGGGGGCGTCATTTCCAGCGGTCGCATCCCCGCTATGGCGTTTGGTCTACTCCAGCAACACAACGAGGGAGAGGAACAATCGAACTCATCGTCGCCATTTTCCGTACGTACCAGTTTGTCACTGCTCGAATTCCTTGGTCAATATTACTTACACGGGGTATGCGGTCGCACAAACCGGCCTTCAAGCTTATTAGTCAGGGTGAGGGGCTGCCGGGAAACTTCATTCGACGGAAGTATACATACTGCTAGTGCTACAACGGTTTAGCGTGCGATATCCCAAAGCAGAAGATCGAAGTTAAGCAGCTGCAGGAATGAGGGGTAGAAGTCACCTTGCAGATAAGAGAACTCTGCCATCTCTCTCCATGCAATTATTCTGACACACTCGCGGCGTTCGCATGTCGGAAAAATGAAGCCTTTCGCATCATCCGCAGCCGTCCTCGAAGACGAAGCCGGGGAAACGACGCCACTTCTTGCCGAGGCGCTGGCCCGAAGGCAAGAGCATCGCTACTCAGACGCAAGCAGTTCAGGATCGCCATCTGAAGCGTCGTCGCAACGGAGTGAGGAAGAGCAGCTTTCTCCCCGGACCTCAGGGCCATCACCGCCCGGCGAAGTCTCCGCGAAGAGACACCACCACCACGGCCGCCACCGATTCTGGCCATACGCCGCGGTGCTATGCGGTGCGCTCTCACTGGTCGCGGACCTGGGAGACGGGTTGACTGCGGCACCCGAAGTGCGATTGTTGGAGATGGCGGTTTGCAGAGACTACTACCGCACGCGCGATCCGAGCGTCATCGGCCCTCCACCACTGAACTATGTGCGCGAGGAACTATGCAAGCGCGATGAAATACAGGTTGAGTTGGCGTACCTGCGTGCGCTCAAGAGCTTGTTCGCTGCTATTCCTGGTATGTGCTGTATTCTAAGTTGGAGAAGGCTTGGTTGCTGTCTTTTTCATACCTGTTTTGGCAGGTTGTCTGTGCGGGCCTGTGCGAACGGACGAATGGGGCTCGATGTGGGTGTGGAGTAGAGCGATGACTGACTCGTGTCTACAGGTCTTTTTTGTACTGTCCTCTTCGGGAGGCTCGCGGATCTGTGGGGCCGTAAGCCTATTCTGTTGCTCGGCATGACAGGCCAAATTCTGACTTACCTCTGGGTCATTCTGATCTGTAAGCACACTCAGCCCCAATACTCAAACTGTGCTGAACTAATTCCGATGATAGGTTACTTTCATGAAGTCTTCCCAACCAGACTTGTTTGGGCATCAGCCATCTTCCAACTCATGGGAGGCGGGCATCGTAACATCTCAGCACTCATGAATACCGTGATTGTTGATGTTGCTCCGGAATATGCCAGGTACCACTGCATGCTTCTCATTTGTTTCCATTCGTCGATGCCTTTCAAAAGACTGTTCTCTGAAGCTGCGGTAGATGTCTTAAAACTTCGATTCCTTATTTTCAATCAATTTAGCACTCATACTAGCAGTCACTGACATACATCTACTAGGACTTCAACCTTCTACCTCGTCGGCGCCTTGATCAGAGTAACAGACATGGTCTCAGCCGCCGGCGGTTCATGGCTCCTCTCCCGAGACCTCTGGCTCCCCTTCAAAATCAGCACCCCCATCCTCCTCACCTCCCTCCCCATTATCCTCTGCCTCCCCGAAACCGCGCCACCCCGCGCAGCTCCTCGCGACCGCCACGACAGCGTCATCAGCGAAACCCCCTCCACGCCCTCCACCAGCCTCGCCACCAAATCCAAGGTGCGTCCCCTTCTCCCCCCTTCTCCTCTCTTCCCTCCCCCTCCTCCCTCCCCCACGCCCCCG
>JAJNLL010000072.1:0-189235 GCA_023089105.1 Lasiodiplodia citricola | reverse complement strand
CACTTAACTCCCCCCCCCCCCTCCTGCCTCTGATGCGGTGATGGCTTCTGGAACTCTTTTGACTGACGAAGCTTTTTGCAGATATGATTGCGGAGAAGATCGCTGCTGACATCATCAACGGAGCGTAACCGAGTGTAATTTCACGGAGGCGTACTTCTTAATTTTAATTTCAGGATAATTTTGCCGTTTGATTGAGCGGAAAATCAGAAGGAGGGCCTTGTTTGCTCAGCGGGATAGTCATTGTTCTTCCTAATTGGCTTGAGACTTGAGAGGCATCGCGTGTATATAGTTTACAAGTTATGTTGATAAAATGCTCAAGACACTGCACGATTATTACAGAAAGACTTCTCCAAAACGTTCGCCTCTATTTACTCCTCGCATATCATCTCAATCTACGACACCTCAAGGTTGGTCTGCCTACATTCCAAGTAGTACGAGACGTCGGGGCTGAGAAGTTGATGCACATGATAGACTATAAGACACATCGCAACCCCTCTCAGGCCTGCAAAAAGAAACAAGACACAATCGCATGTTGAACATTACGAGCTGATTGACTATCACACTACCGCTCTGGTCAAATTCATCGAGTTCTAAAGAAATGCTATGATGCGAGCAGCATTAGATACTCCGCTTCGTGAAAACCCAGCCACGAAACGCGGCAATGATGATGATGATGATGAACAAGAATAAGGTTTCGACAAAGGACTACAGCAAATTCTATGGTATCTAAAACCCCCTACACAGACAGCTCCTCTGATCCAACAAAGAAGAAAGAGAAGAAGCAACCTATCCTCCCACACCATCATCCCATACCCTCGTATCCCCCCCTCCCCGTCATATAATACACCCTAGAACCTCCTGGCTGGTGCTCTTTACGCATCCAACACCTCCACCACATTCGTCCACTTGCCCGCCGCACGCTCCTCCCAGTAGCCGTCCTTACCCGCCTTCAGCCTCCACTCCTCCTCGCCACCGCTACCATCCTCCGCCGCGCCCTCGCCACCCGCGACCTTGACGAACCACCTAGGGCTCCACTGCTGCCCGTGTTCCTCCATGACACGACGACGCTGCCTCTGGCGCTCCTCCAGCTTCGCCTTAACCGCCTCCGCGCGATCGAGATCACCCTCTTCAACAGCGCGCTGATCCTGGCGCAGACGGCTGTCAGTCGGGGCGATCTTGCCCTCCTCCACAGCCGTGATCTCGTTGAGGCCGGCAGCGAAGGTAGTAAAGCCGTAGCGCTTCTCGGCCTGATCGACGAGGGCGCCGACCTTCCACGCCGTCTGCTTCGTGTCCGCGCCGTCGCGCGTAAAGTGCAGCTCGGCCGTCCACTTGCCCGCGAGGCCCAGCGACAGCTGCGCGCCGCCCTGGTCCGGCGGCGCGAAAGCCTGGACCGTCACCTCCTCGCTGCGGCCCGCGAACATGCCGCCGGCTTTGAAAGTCGCGATGGCCTTGGCTCCCGTCGTCTCGTTGACCACCGTCATCGTGCCCACCGGCTCCACGTACTTCTCGCCCGCGATGATGTTGCGCAGGAACGACGTCGCCACCGTCCAGCTGTAGTGCTCGCCCTGGTTGTTCGGGTTGGGGTTGTGCAGGAAGACGCGCGCGCGTCCGTCCGTGTTCAGCTCCGCCGACTTGCCCCAGAACTTCTGCACCGGCATGGGCGACTGCAGGAACGTCCACTCCTTCGCCTCTGCCTGGCAGGCCATGCGCACCGGACGGTGCGAGACCTTCTCGGCGAGGAAGCGGAATCCCTTATCCTCGCGGACGAGCTCGAACGTTTCACCCAACATCGGGTTGAAGGGCTTGCGGATGGCGCGCTCCTTAACACGGGCGTTGGAGAATGAAGAGATGGCGAAAGCCATGATGTACAGAATACGTGAGCCATCCTCGGCAGGGGCGTTGACGGCAGCGTCGATGAGCTCCGAGTACTCCATCTGTTCGGCAACACGCTGCAACAAGCTGGTAGGCTCGTTTGCAGAGACTGGCATTGCAATGGTGGACAAATCCTTTCCGACATTCTTGCGGAGGAAGGCGATCAAACTGGGAGGAGCAACCTTGGGTGCAGCAATCGTCGTGCGGCGTTGCACTTTGTCGAGAGGCAGTGGGGTGAGAGATTTCGGCTTAGGTGGGAAGAGACCAGGCAGTCCCTCAAGACTCGCGCGGTTGAATGCTCCGGTGCCTTCGCCTTCACTGCTGGCCTCAGACTCACCGTCGGAGATCTCTTCGTTCTTGTCTCCCGTATCATCGTTGCTGTCCCGGCGGATAGTGAGCAGTTTAGATTGCGCATGATCATCCTCATCTCCGCCAGTAGCATCAAAGAATTCATCCTCAGATACAGAATCAATACTCTTCCTAGATTCAGCGTGTGGTCCAGTGGGTGCACGTCTGAGCCGGCTCTGTGTAAGCAGACTAGCAGACTCCGACACAACATAATCCAGATCGCGAAGGATGGCCAGAACATTCTCATGTATGTTCTCGTCTGAGACTCCAGAACCGTTCGCACGGACTTTGGGGACAGTCAAGTTCGATCCAGGCGTAGTGGGGAGCGGCGGTACTGGCGGGACTGATGGCGGAGAAGCAGGTGCGATTTGCGAGGTGATACTCTTACGGTGAACGCTGCCCGCCGAGGCGCTGGGCTTCCTCTTCCAGAATGCCGAAGACTTCTTCTCCGAGCGGGCGTCGTCATCTTGGGGTTTGAAGTAGTCGCCGGAGTCTGCTGACTCAGCTGGGCTTGTGACATCGCTGATTCCACCCTTGATGCTGCTCGCACCCGATGGTGCGGTCGAGGAATTCTTCGGATCAGTATCCTTAGCCAATCTCCTCACAGCATCACGGATTCCGGAAACACGTCCAACCAAAGCCTCGATCCGTCCCCAGTCGCGGTCATTTTGCTCCGAGTTGGGTTGGCCAGGAGTCGGCCAATTGAAGTCTTTTTCCGTGGTGTCCTCAGGAGATTCGGTGCTTCCTGCCTGGCTCGATGCCCGCTCCAGCGCATCCTTCCAAGCCTCAAAATCCTTCGCGTTATTAGCCTTCAAATGCCAAACTTCCGCGCCCGAGTCAACAGAGATTTCCCTCGTCTTCTCGTCCGCGGCAATGGCAGCAAGGGAGAGCGGAATGGCTCCTCTCAATGCCGAGGAGCTCCGGCTCTGGTAGTACGACAGCGTCGATGAAGTGAAGTCTAGCGAAAAGAAACGGCGAGCATATCCTTGGTTCCTCTTCCTCCTCTTCTTCAGAAGGACGCCGGTGTAGAAGAGAGAGCCACCAGGCGTAGTGGCCTCTGCAACATGGCGGGAACGGGGTCTGGGATCAGCCGCGACCATGGGCTCCTGTGCCAGAGAATCGGTCGACTCGCCGAAATCTCCCGGGGGCAGACTAGGGCTGGCGCCGCCGACTGCTTGCGAGAAATGCAGGTGATGACCGGACTTCGGCGCGGCGTTGGTCGGATGTGTCATGAGCACGAAGGTCGCCGTCTTCGAGACCTGCTTGGAGAAGGTGTTGTCAAAGACCAGGCCGTACATGCCTCCTTCGCCCTGCGGCACGTCGTAACGGCCCATTGAAACTTTATCCGCTTCACATTTTCCTGTCCAAGATACCGGCTTCAAGCCTATACTTTGTAATTTTTCCACCACGAGTGTTCTGTCGTTCCGTGATGCGTTCGCGCCGATCCCGTTCGCGCCTATGGAGGAGCCGCGGGGCCGACCCGCGGCAGTCTCGCCGCCGGCTGCGGTCTGCGGAGCGTCGTTGATACCGGCGGCGACGGTTGAGGGGAGATTGGGCGCCTCGCCGTTCTTTGTTCCCGGATGCTTGAAGATGCCGAAGTTCACGGACTTCTTGTGCGGCTGAATGCTCCAGGAGATCGAGTGTCCGGCGGGGACGTTGATCCAGCGCACAAGATAAGACTGCGGTGCTGTTAGCATCTCAGAGTAGCGACCGCGGCCGGCGCTAGGTATCGCGCGCTTCAGACGCATACCTTGCTGTGGATCTGCAGCTGCTCCATGCCCGCCATGTTGTCTGGTTCTCCGGCTGGCGGATGCTCGAATCTGGGGTAAGGGGCCGGATGAGCTCTTAAGCTGTGGTAATGGCAGATGACAAAGCCAAGGGAGGCTCAACGGAGGTTTTCGGGGTCCGAGGGTTGGTGAGGTGACGCGATTGCTGTTGCGGCTCTCAATGGGCGAGGAGCATCGTCTTAAGCTTAATTGCTGCGTGGAAGGACGGGCGCTGTGTCACAGGGACTCCCGGAAAGTAGGGGTGCGGGGTTTTAGCTTTGAAAGACAGAAATCAGGGCAGGGAGCAGGGAGGGCGAGATGGTCCTAGGTCGGCAGAGGGCGTGCGCCGGGAGGTTGGTCGTGCTGTCGGCCGGGGGGTAGGGATGCGCGGTCGGTCGGTGGTCGGGGCGGAAAGGGAGCGAGGATGACGAGAAAGTGAGCGAGCTCGAGCTTCAGGGCATGGAGCTTGGACTCGGGGCTAGGGGACGCGCTACTGTTGCCTTTTTGTTTCTTTGAGCCTCCGCGCGTGAAACACCGGCGACGAGATATTATTCGGAACCGGCGGGATTACGGGCTGAGGCTACCTGTTGTTTTCAGCCCCAGCCGCATCCTTCTCCAACACCGCCTGTGTCCGTGTCCACATCGCAGGAGTCACCAGCCACGCGCCGTAAGCAGCGTGCCAGGTTGCCTGCAGCGCCTGACAGCCCATCAATCAGCCTTACCGCGGGGCGCAGCCAAGAGAACGCCTCCGTCGCTCGCTCGTCATCACCCGCCGCCATGCGCGACGCAAGAAGCCATTTCGAGGCAAAATGCCGCGGCCGAACGCATGCTTCCCCGCGGCCTTCTGCGGCACGGAAACACCCCGGCGCCGGATTGCCGGTTGCCGTGTGGGACTGAGTCTGCAGCCGAAGCCAGACCTCGCAAATCCTGCTTGCAGAGGCAACGTCATGGCGAAATCCGGGTTCCTCCTCACCGCCCTAGCTCACTGCAGGCTGTTTCTCTGTAAGCCTGCTAAGCGCCCGCCGCTAGCCAGCGTCGCGCCGTCAGCACGTTGCGCCGTTGTCCGCGGCGGAAGCGTGTGGCTGGTGGCGTCCGCGATCGTCATGATCGGCCGTGTTAATAATAGACCTCAACAGCCATTGGAACGCACGCTCAATACATCATGGCCATGGGGGGCGAACTATTCAGCACGAATGCTTGGGTCTCTCAATTGTCCATAAAAGCCACCATCCGGCCTCCCAACCCGTCGTAAAGGCTGCAGCTGACTATGGCTGATCACGCATGAAATGCTGGCTGCCAACCGAATGAAAATCAAAAAAGCACGATAGACGCGACTGCATCAATCAACTAGCACTTGCCGAACCCAATCGCCTTTGCTCCGTCGCTCGCTGCACCAAGAAAACGAGACCCGCAACAAATGAACCATTTTTCGCAGTAGTACAACACAATGAAAGGGAGTGAGTGTGAGATGTTGAGCCCTACGCTGAGAGCTGCAGTGAATGAAGTAAAACAAACCATGGTGCTGCCGAAACCCATAAGGAGGAACCCAAGAAGAAACACGAAGAAGAAAAGAATAAGGGGCATCTTCGGTCAAGGCAGATGGAAAATCAAGGCCGGAACCGCGCGAGTATATGATAAACGAAAAAAGTCCAGAGTATTAGGAGCTAAGACATCCCGCCGTCGCGTGAAAGGTGTAATCGAGAAGGGTTGAATGTTTCTGAATATCGGGATGAGAGAAGTCGAAGGCGATCCTAAAAGAGGGGCACCGTTTCTGATGCCCCGAAGCGAAGAGAAGAAGTCGACGAGCTGTTGAGAGACCCAAGCTACGGCCGACCCCAGATGTCTCATTGGGTGGGATAGTACACCATCCCGCCTTGAGGCATTTGTGGGTAGTAATAGCCATCCGGGCTGGGGGTCATCATGCCGCCCATTCCAGGCACCGTGTAGCTTGCTGGTGGATATCCCTCAACCGGCGCATAGATTTGCGACGGGTCGAAGTAGTACACCATGCCATTCTGTTCGTGCGCCACCATCTGTCCCTGCGCAGTCGTTACCGGTGCGGCAGGAGCAGGCATTGAGCCGGCAGGTACTGCATAAGCACCCTGCTGAGGGTTGGGCATATACATCGGGACGACCGCGCCCGCAGGGTATTGCGGGGCTCCTGCTGGCGGGGGATAGTAGTACGTCGGTGGCGCGAACCCTTGCGGCGCATAGCCAGGCTGGAAAGTCTGGAATGGCTGTGCTTGGACCCCGCGCTCCGGGATGTTTGATAAAGGCGTGCCTGTAGAGACGTTGGAGGGATATACGGGCGGCGGCGCTCCATTGACGTGCTGCGGCACTTGTTGGTGGAATGGCTGTTGTTCCTGCTGTTGCGGTGCATGAACGGCCAGATTTGCTGGTGATTCGATACCCGCAACAGACACCGTCTTCTGAGGCTTTGGTTGATGCATGGGCAGAGGACCGCCCCAACTCTCTCTGAACGGTGGTCTTTGCTGCATGGGAGCTCCAGGCGGTGGCGGCATGTTGACAACGGGCGTTGCTCCTCCTTGGACAGATGGTGGGTGGCTGGGCGGTCCAGATCCAGGGAACGGCTGACTTCCGGGAGGAAGACGAACGACAGGCCGGTTGTCAACGGGTCCTCCTGGGGGCCTCGACATGATGGAACCTGCAGGAGAGACTATCCCGTCTGCACGATAGTCCCTTGCTAGCGATGACCTTCGACTCAACACACTTGGGGTGTATACACTTCCTCCATACGCACTTGTCCTTCTGCTCGAGAAGCCTCCATACGAGCCAAAACGCCCTCTGCCTCTGCCAAAGCCCTGCTGGTTTGGACGTAATGCACGGGGAATGAAAATAAAGGAACGCTCCGTGGCGGGGAAAATGTAGCGGGGCGGTTGGTCGGGCAGAGAGATGCGGACTGGCTTGTCTCGACGAAGCGGCGGACGGTGGTTCGGGAGTTTGGTGTATTCCTTGATCGGGACGCCAGCAAAGTGTATGGGAGCCTGCATGCCAGGGATAAACAGTCGTACTCGGGCGTTTCCCACCAGTTTTGTCGACGAGAACGACTTGACCGGAGGCGTCTTGGCGTTGGGAGCGGGCGGCTTGGACCATTGTGAGTCATTGGCGGGCTGGTTTGACGAGGTATCGACCGGCGGATTTGATTGACGATGAGGGGCGGGCTCCTCGAGGGTCTCGTGCAGGTCGTGGGTCCAGGGAGCGCTGGTTGCGGCCTCCTCGCGGGCCATGATGCTGGAGCCTAAGTTAGCAAAAGTAGTCCTTCATGTTAGAAAACGGTGAGAGTGAGATGACGTACCCTGCAGGCGAGTACGGGCCGCCGACGACTCCACGTCCGCGGCCTCGCCCTCTGCCGTACGGCTTGAAGCCGTTGGAGCCGGCGCCTTGCGAACGGTGGTCGTGCATGAAGAAGGCGCCGCGGTTGGGAATGAAGGCCGGGTCCTCGTCCCTCTTTTTCTTGTACTCCTCATGTTCTCGCCGGCGGCGCTCTGCCAATGTCTCCTGCTTCGCGGGTGCAGGCTGGGTGCCGTCGGGTGCGTCTTGGGCAGGCGCGTCCGGTGCCTGGGGCTCGGCGGGCAGCGACTCGAAGTCTACTGCGTCGGCATCGTGCGATATCTTCAGCCCGTTCATCATGGCCTCGGTGTCGGTCATTGGGCCGGCGCTCGCTGGAGCAGGCGGCGCTGCGGCCTGACCGTTTGGCGGCCGCGGGACTCCGTTCCTCGTGGCGACAGATTCGCTCTCGCTGAGATCGCTGGCGTCGGCGTCGGCATCCTCGTCAGTCAAGAACGAGGCCTCGCTCTGCGAGTCTCCGCGCTCATCTTCGGTAGCCTCCTCAGCATCGCGCCTGCGCCGTCTGACAATGGCCCGACGAGGAGGGGCCATGGTGGGTGGAGGGGGAGTGGCGGGGTGGGTTGGGCGAGGTTGGTGTTCTGCCTGCGCGTTGGTCGAGAAATCACCGTCGACGTTTCGGAGCAGAGGCTTGGCAAATCATGTCATGGCGGGAGCCCAGCGAGCTCTGGCGACGGGGAATGTCACTTCATCAGCACTCATCACGAGACTGCACGGCCAAGCTGCTCCCCGCGGTCCTGCGCAATGCGAGCTGCCGTCGATGGAAGTCCAGACGCCCGAGCGCGACCGGTCAACGCGAATCTTCGAGAAGTCCAGGCGCGTGTTGCGGGCGGCCGTGTGAGCTGGCAGCGTAAGAGAGCGCCGCGGCCTGCACCCCAGCCCGCGCGCCCCAACATCCGAGTCGCGCCGTGGCCCACGCCGCTGCCCTCACCGCGTTACACATGCACGCCGCCCTACGTAGTATGCCTGCAAACCCGCCCTTCGCGCCCGCCCATTTTGGCTGGACATTACTTGCATTAGATGCTTCTAACAGCCATTGTCTACGTGCTTTCTCTACCCAACTTGGCCAGCTCGCTGTTGATAAAGTCCTCCGCGTTCACAAGCTCCGTGCTGCCGTATACGACCCGCCGCCTGGGCCCGGTGCCTGGCGCGCCGGTGCCGCTGGTTCTCTGCGCCCATTCTTGCAAGTTTCCATATTCCTCCATGCTGCCGCCGCCTACAGTGAACACAATGGCCTCGCTGAAGCCCTGCCTGCGCTGTCCGAAACTGGCCTCAATGCCACGGCCAACGCCGCTCAGTCCACCCTGCTGGTTCCGCGCTTGGCTTGCAGGGGGCATCGTTCCACGTGCGTTCGCACTACGGGGATCGAAATACAGGTAGCTCTCCGTCTTTGCGATCGCAGACGAAGACGCGTTTTGCGGATCCATCAGAGACTCCGTAATCTTGGTGAGAGTGAGGTCCTTGTTCGCAGGAAGGAAGTTCTTCACGCCGGAAATAAGGTTCTCGAAATTCGAGCCCAAGCCTGCATCTTTGAAGCGATCCGTAAGCCGGTTGGAAATGGAGCTGAAGCCGCGGAACAGATCACTGGATGCAGACTGCGCTGGCTGGGCGGGCGCCGACGACATCATTGTCATCCGCGTAATCTCTCTGACGCTATTTGATCTGTCAGCCATTTGCCTCAAACCTAGTCACGGCGGCACTCACGTTTTTACGTAGGCGAGAGACGATGTGTCAGCGCCTATAGCCCGTAATGCTTCATCGAAGCGATCCAGATCGGCCCGGGATACCTCCTGCTCTGTACTCAGGAACCAAATGATGAAAAGACGCAGCTTGTCCAACGGTTCGTTTCCCTTATCTTCGTCCTTGATGATGTCTAGAATCTGTTGCTTTGTCTGTTTCGTTATGTTTTCCTCGAGCTGGAAGTAGTTATCGAGCTGGCGATCCTTGATTGCCTTGAGTAATGCCGTCAGGATAGTCATGTGCATATCTAGCAGAGACTTCCTCTCCCTCAGTTCCGGCAGCAACGTGATGGCAGCACCGAGCTGCTTCACGGAGGCACTGGCATCGTTCTGAAGGTCATCCAGAGAGGCGGCGCCCGTCTTCTTGGTAATCTCGTCCGAGTCTTGTTTGTACTTCTGCAATTCCGTGTCAATGGCCTCGGCGACGTTGGGGAACGGTGCACCGGCATTCTTTGACCAGAAAAAGTCCGTCGCGTTCAAGTCGTAGGATTTCTTCGTTACGCCCTTGGCTGGGTTCGTCTCGTCGGCCGGTAGCTCCACGGTAATACGGTTCAGGTGCATTTTAAGGACGTCATTGACGAGGGATTGATAGGTCCAGGAATGTGAAAGCATGGGAATTAGATCGACATTGCGGTCCACAATAATAAGAACGGGCCTGGAGGAAGGAGCGGCGCCAGTTGCGGAGATCTTTTGACTTGTACCGGAAAACAAGTTATCCTTGGAATTCAGAATGTGGTCCCGAAGCTTGCGATCCAATTTGGCGGAGATCATCTCCGCAGCCCCGCCCTTCGGACAGCGGATGATAGGGATCGTGCCTGCCACAGTCAGCCTCGATAGCATCAACGCACGAAATTGCGAACGTACCCGTAGTGACCACCACGCTGAAGAGTCCGCTCACGATGCGATCTACAGCAGCGTCCAGAACCTCATCCGCCACTTGCGCACTGTTCAGTGTCCAGTATGTCTCCTTGCCCATGCCTAAGCTGAAAAGGTCGGGTTCGCTGACGATGAAGTTGAGGTACTGGTCGAAGATTTGTGAAAGATGCTCTGCTGTCCCATGCTCGGCCGTCTTTGCCGCAAAGTCTTCCAGCAAGGGTCGGGGTATCGAGGAGAGGAAGTTGACGTATGCTGGAGAATACAGGCCTCGCGCAAGATCGGAGGTAATGATCTCGAGGTTCTGGGCAGTCGGCTCCACAAGATAGATGACAGGAACGTCCGGAATCGAATGGCGCGTCGTGTTAATGTTGCTGCATGCGTGCATCAGTTGGAGCTCTTGTCACCACCCTTGAAGGCTGCCCGCGGCGGGGGGAGCGTGGCTACCTACAGGTGTATCGTAACTCCCCAGCTTCGCAGGTCGTTCACACGCAGGACGCTGCTGATGACATCTCTGCCCAAGTTGTCGAACACCAGCACCTTCCATATCGGCTGGCCGTTGGCGTCCAGAATCGGGGTAGACTTTGGCAACAGGCCGTTCGCATTGGGGTCGTGGTGCTCGTCGGCGTTCTGCTCGGAGGTCTGGTTCAAATTGAGGATCTTCTCGATTGAAGCTGCACGTAACATTAGCTCGCGACGAAGCTTTGCGCGTGCGGAGGGCGGCAGAGCTTACCGACTTGCCTGTCCCTCAAGCTGTGGTGGGAGGACGCGGTCGCCATCGTGTTGGTTAATGAAGTCGGTGCGCAGTGCGCTCGCGGGGAAACAGAGCTACCTCATGCGCAGGCGGCGGAAGAAACAACAGGCAGCACTCTGGACCGTCGCGACGCGCGTGTGGCAGCACTGCCGACTGATAACGTAGCTGGAGAGAGGCCACGGCGCAGCTGCGACCAGGCGGGCAACCGCGGGCCGAAACGGGCTAGCGCGGGCAGCACGTGCAGCCAGCTATTTCGCCTTCGCCGGTCGCTCGCCGCTCTCCTCCCTTCATCACACAACAACCTCTCCGCCTCGCCCATGGCTATGCGCCCACTTTCCATCCGCTCCCTTCAAAGCACCCCTTCATAGTGAACTTTCCGACTGCTGGCGTAATTGCTGCATGCGCCGCCAGATAACTGGCTCTGGAGGAGGGTTGAGCAGGCTTTTCGCGCGGTCGGGGGTGACAGCTGGCTGGAAGTGACGCCAGCTCCTCAGGCAAAGCATCTCGCAACGCCGTGACGCCAATCTCATCAGGTATCTTCATACTGCGCAGATTGTCGGCGGGTCGTAGAGGCGCGGCCTGCAAGCTTTTTTCCTGTGCCACTTCCTTTCACGCGTCCGCACGACCGGCGGAAACAGGCGCAGCGTCGCCATCAGGGCAGACAGCTGCGACGGTGCTGGGGGCTGGGGCCGGGATTTGGTCGCCGGCCACGCGTTTTCTCTGATCACCACTCCACGCAAGGCAAACGCGCGCTGCAGGCCGTCCAGCAGCGCGCCTCTCTACCAGGGGGACACCCTTCGCACACGCGCAGCAAGCACCTTACGGGGCCTGGGCCTCTCCGCCGCCGGTTCAGCTCGCACAAAAGAGACAGCAAATTCGCCGCGTTGCGCCTAGTGTCTGCGGCGCCCCTGCAGTGTTGGCCAATCAGCGCTGTCCGCTGATCGCCGCCCTAGCTGCAAGCGGGTAATTAACGGGCTTTGCGTCGAGCGCCTCTGACTCTGCGCCGCCCGCCGGAGCTGCAAGACAAGCAAAGCCACTCGCCGTCATGGCCTCCAATCACGTGCATCTCGATGATCACCACGCCGGCCAGCAGAGCAACATGTTCGCCCGGCCCGAGCTGAACGCATTTGATAACTTGTTCTCCAATGCCCACGCCGACCAGACCTTTGACGCCGGCGCCTGGAACTTTGAGCAGCAGGGCCCGCCGCCGCCGCAGTGGCAGCAGCAGCCTCACCAGCAGCCCATGCCTGCCACTTTCGACTCCAGCGGCGCCTTCTACGGCGGCCGCGATTTCTCCAACAGCCCCGCCCCCTACGGCGGTCAGACTTTTGCCCACCAGCAGCAGTTCCAGTCAAGTAACCTGGATCCTGCCTTAATGTCCACCGCCACTGCTGAGCATCCCAACTTCAACAACACCAACATGCGCATGTACGCAAACTCGGCCGCGCAAGCCAACACTATCGCCCCGCAAGCTCTGCGCCAGGCCTCCTACGGTTCTAGCACGCCCCCCGTGGCCGACTTCCAGGTACTTGCGCCTCCGTACCAAGGTCATATGCCCGTACTAACCCACTCGCAGCAGAGCCAGCAGCGGCAGAACAGTGCAAGCCAGCAGCAACCCCTAGCCAGCACCCCGCCCGCTGCTGCGCCAGCATACATTCCCGCACCTCCTGCTAAGTATCCTGATGCTCCTGCCGGCAAGCCGTCGGGCAAGTTTTACATCATCGATGCCAATGAGCTCGCCGCAAACACGAACTCGGTGCGCTTGCACGAGTTCCTGTACATCGGCAATGATGCCGTTGAAATGCCGATCATGAAGTGTAAGCTCAGATGCTCAATCAGCGCTTGTGCCCCCACTGACTTGTCTCCAGCATCGCTGCCGCAGTACCAGGCTCGCAAATCTCGCAACGAACTGAGGAAGCTGGCGGCCAACGACGAGAGATTACGGGGTATTTCCACACCAACTAGCCGCGTAGGGGCTACAGCTAACTTCATTACAGCCAAGATCGCGAAGGCTTCGAAGAAGGCCAAGACGCCCGCCGCCAAGGTTGCGCGCACCAGACCAGTTTCTTATGGATCGCCTTCAAGTGTGAAGGATGAGGTTTCCGATTCCTCAAGTGAGACGGAGACTTCGGAGGATGATTCTGATTACGAGTCTTCTGATGATGAGACGCCTGAGCCCTCACCTTTGCCTAGCACTCGCCCCGTCGAAGCCCTTCCTGCCATGAGATACGACACTATCAAGGCCACCTGGAGGCCACGTAACCTGCCTGTTACAGCTGATGAGATTAGAGCAGCATTAAAGGATTACTGGGATATCCTCCAGGCCGTCCGCAACAGATGGAAAGAGGACTCGGCGGCGTTGAAGCAAGCGCAGGAGAAGAACTCTAGAGACATAGAGCTGCTCAAGGGCAGAGTCAAGGACCAGCGTTCCTTGATGGAGATGGCCCTGAAATCCGCGCTTGAGCATGGACACCCAGATGTGATCAGAGTGTAAGTTTTCCCCCGTTGAATCCCCCGAGCCCACCCCACCACAGCAACCTGGACTGGTTGTTCGGGTTAGTTTTTGGCTGCAAGCAAGCTGCCGCGCCGTCATCTGCCATAATGGGAGACGCGGCTGGGGCTTCACCTTGGAAGCTCCATGCCCTGCGGCGACGGTGGACAAGGCCTAAAGGCTGCATATGCAACCTGGCATAGCTGTGATTGACATCCCTGTCTGCGATCGGCCGACCCCTGGCCAGATCACGTGCCTTGTGCGTGTTGTGATCAATGCACACTTCACCCCAGGCGGGGATTTGGAGCACTTCACCTTTGCGGCTACTTTGAAGCTTTAATACTATTCGCTGCTACCGCAACTCGCGGTTAATTGCTTGAAAAGTGCGCAACTGACCCTTCCGTTACAGACTCGGAGGCAACGCGCCCCTCCTGTTCCTCGCATACCAGTTCTTGGCAGACCGTATTAGAGAGAATGAATACAACGACTCTTTCTCTAAGGCTATAATCGAGGTAATAAATCTCGATCTTAATGTAATGGAACAAATGATTGACTTGACCCATAGTTGCTCTCTCGCAGCGAGAACATCACCATGGAACACATTGAGCGCACCAAACTTAACACCGCCCTGAAGCGTTATCTCAACAGGGGAGATGACCGCACCAAGCCGCAGGCGGAGAAGATCCTAGAGCGGGCTCAAACAAACTCGAAGAAGTCTGGCGCTGCCACTACCAACGGCGCATCCGAAAAGAAGGTGGAGGTCAAGAAGGAAGCAGAAGCTTCCAAAGAGCCGGGTGCGCGACCGCAGCCTCCGGTTGTGGCTGGCGTCAAACGGCCCCGTCCTGGTGACAGTTCCGCCCAACAGCCAGCCAAGAAGACAAGTTCCGCAGCAGCACCCTCGTCGACTGCCACTGCCGGTGTCAAGACCGCTGCCTCTGGGTTGAAGAAGCCTGGTGCTACAACCACAACTGGCTCAGCGAATGGCGCAGCGTCGGCGGCAACCAAGCCCAAGATGGTCTCAAAGCCCAACATGTTCGCGGGACTTCAGTCTGCATCAAAGCGGTCCAATGCCACTGCCCAGAAGCCCACTGCTGGAACGACTGCAGCACCGAAGAAACCTGCCGCCCCTGCTCCTGCTGCACCAAGGTTTTCTTTTGCCGAGACCATGGCTAATCTGACCAAGCCAAAGGAGCAGCAGCCTGCCTCAAAACCAGAGGAGAACCGCCCGCCTGAGACAGAAGAGGAGAAGGCGAAACGCCTCAGGAAAGAAGAGCGCCGCAAGCTGCGGGTGAAGTGGGCTGACAACGGCATTGGAAACAAAGACCAACTTGAGTCTGTCCGTCTTTTCACCCACGATCCTGAGGAGGAGCTTGGCCACGATGCAGCCATGGTTCGTGACGTAGCCGACGTCGGCGGCGAAGGACGCATGTTCAAGCAGCACAAGGACATGATGGACTTGGACGATGATGATGATCGCCCAAGTGAGGAAGACTTCCGTCCCTGGCGTACGCCTTCGCTTGTCGACTTCAGCACCGTTCCGGAATCCGAACGAGAACGCAATTACGAGCCATATGGCGGAGGAACCCTCCCGGTCGACTCAGCCGAGAAGGCGGTTCAGGAACAACACGAGGCAAACACCCTTCTCGTCTTCTACACCTCACCCGGCGATATCCCGCCTTGCCCACGTGAGCCTCCGGAGGACGAACAGCAACCTCACCCTAACGCAAAGGCACCCATGTCTATTGGTGTGCCTCCCGACGATTCGCCTTACACACGGCGCGCTCCGCGCTACGATCCTACTCCACAACCCGCTGCCCCCGCAGACATTCCAATGCCCGACCTAAGCAGCATCATGTCGATTCTTAGTCGAACTCAACAGCAACAGGCACCGACACCGCCGCAACCACCGCAGCTATCCCAACCTGCGCCCCAGACCAGCGAGCTTGAAAAGACCTTCTCGATGTTCATGCCCCAGCAGCAGCCGCCGCCGCCGCAGGTGTCGCAGCCCCAGGCGCCTGCTCCCGCCGCACCGGCCGTCGATATCCAAGCCATCCTTGCCAGCCTCAACAATCTCAATGGGCAGTCACAACAAGCCCCGCAACCCCCGCAACCCCCGCAGCAGGCCCCGCCTGCTCCATTCCCGAGCATGAATGCAAACCCTGGAGGTGGCTCTGGTTTCGATCTTGCAGCGATTCTCCAGAGTGTTGGCAATGGCGGTGCACCTCCTGCTGTCCCGGCCTTCGGCATGCCTTTGCCAAATCAACAGGCACAACAGCAGCAACCCCTACCATCGCAGTCGGAGATGTTCCAAGAGGAACGCAGCAAGCGCCAGCGCGGCAACGACGACCACGGAGGCGAGCGCGGCTGGGGTAGCAACCGCCGCAACAAGAAGTGGAAGAACAAGAACAACCCGGATTACCAACCACCGCAATTCGTGGTTCCATGCAAGTTCTGGAAGGAGGGAAAGTGCATGAAGGGAGACAAGTGTACGTTTTTGCATGAATGATGTCCCAACCCCCATTTTTCCTGCGAGGAGTAAGCTTTTTCTTCCCTTTATCCTCCTCCGTTTCTACTTTCTCAAAAGGCGGCTACCTTGACACGGGATTTCTCACAGGCCCTGTACACTCTTCCTCTCCTGCCTCTACCAAGCCTCCCACTGCCACTGCCTCACCACCTCCTACCGCTCCTACTGCCCCGAAGAGCATGACGTCACTGCCTCAGGGTGGTGGTGGAGGAAAGAAAAAGAAAAGGAAGAAGGGAAAAAGGTACATGGACAGAGATGCGAACGGTGGCGATCTCGGAGCCGGCATCATGGATGACTAAGGCGCTCTGTCCATGCCTTCACCCTCTTTCTTTTCGCCTGTCGACGCGCGAGCAGTATCCGGTCTTCGTCTCGATCACGAAACCCTTCCGCCGATACGAAATGCAGCTCTAGGTCTGTGCTTGATCGCACCGCCTTTTGCTACGACTCTTTCTTCTCTATCCAAACATTCCCGGCGATGGTGGACGAACGAAACTCTTTTGCCTGTTTTCTTCCACATTATGTACAACAGCATTCTCCCTCCCATCTTCTTGCTTTTTCCAGGGAGGCTAGGGAGACCTCCTGCTTTGCTTTTGGGTGTCTCAAGTACACTTCTCATCAGCACTTCTTTTCATCCTCCACGGCTATTTCGACGGAGCATTCGAAGTATGGGATGACATCTTTTCATTGAAAAAGCATGGAAAGTCGGTTACGAACACTATCCGGAGGGAATTTAACTAGATCGGACCGGGGTTATACTGGGTTGTGAAAAGGATGCGGATTCAATTATTACTTTAACGGATGATATCCAGCGGGTTCTGCTTTTTCTTTTGGCCTTTCCGCTATTAATCGATGGGATCTTCCTTTCTGCTCACTTTACGTTTATCTGCCCTTCTCCGTCCTCCTTGACACCTGATGTTTCTTGCATGGTTCATCATTTTCTTACCATCTATTTTTCGTCTTGTTGGTCCTCTTGCAACGGTCGTGTTCTGCATTACGTTTGTACTGCGTGTGTGCATTGTGTTGGTTGAACGCACGAGCGTCTGTTTTGTCTTGTTACTCATTCTTTCTTCCCTGCTTGACTCCCTCCCTCCCCTTTTTCTCCATCCTCTCTTTCTACTTCCCTCGTTACGCAGGTTGCGATGTGAATGGAGGCATAGCCGCTAACAGAGCTCACGCAAAAAAGAAGAAGAGAGAAAGGAAGGACAAAAGGGGCAAAGACAAGGGAGCTCACGTTGTGCAGTAAATTGTCTGTAATATTACCATCGGTCACCAATGTTCAGACAGCTGGTATATCGATGGCGGGCGGCCGTGTCTCTTACAACGGGGAAATGGCGTATCTAGCTATAAAAATCAAGAGGAACTTTTATCTTCAATAACCCTTGGACAATGTATCTATGATTAATTTGCAACAGAAATTGTGTATGAATGATGATGTCTCGAGTATGAGTCTCGTCAAAGTTCGTCTATGATACAGCATCTGTGGTCTCTGGCCTGAACCTTCCGCAATGCCTGCCTCTCTGTTCCCTATGCCGCTGACTTATGTAAGGCTGTCAAATGCTTGAAAGACTGTTGGATTGAAGGAGGTAAGCGACACACCTTGCTTTGAATTTTGTTGTTGGATGTAGGCAGGTTCAGTTAACAACAAATATTATTCTATGCAAAGCTATCACATCATGAATTTTGGTGGGTTGTTGGATTCAACGTCCTGGTTTATTTTGCCATTTGAAAACTCACAACGCCCAAGAATTTTTTTAGGTGTCGAATTGTACGCACATTGGGGAAAATGCATCGTTCTGATAGTTTCTCCATTTTTCGTCTGCTCAACTCACGTCTACTTTTCTTTAAATCAGAAGAAAAAGGCGTCAAGATGTTGGAATGCTATCAAGAACCTCCCGTTCTATTTCCTCAAAAGGAGACCATAGCACAGCATGGCATAGCATAGAATACAGCCCTTTCAGACATCCCCATCGAGACCAACCCTCATCGTGACAGCTAGCCACGCATTCAATTGAGAGACTTCCTTGTCCCCAAGCTTCTCAAGTGAGCGTGATGGGCCGGCAAGCTCGGGTCTTTCTCCCTCCGATCCTCTCCTAAATGTATGCCCGTGACGACCGAGAATCTGCCAGTGTAGCAATCACCGCCACCAACCACCATCCGCACTCATCAAAACTATCCGCGTCGCCCTCGCATGTGCGGATCAAAACTCCTGCTTTTCTCCCGTTGCAAAGCCATCCCAAAAACGCCAAATACCCCCACCGATGTCCCATCGCTTATCCATGCCAAAGTCCCAAAGAAAAGAGGAAGAAATGAAGGGGAAGAAGAAAGGTTAGGGTCATGCAAACAGGCCGTTTATAGCTGAATCTCAGATTTCGATATCGATGCCAAGGTCCATAGATCCGATGAGCTCGTCGTCCATAGCTTTCTTGGTGAAAGTGGGAATACCCTTGCGCTCGACCTTGGGCTTCTTGGGCTGCTCCGAAGGCGTTCCGGTCCGGCTGATGTCGCTGCCGCCATTGAACAGCGCGTCCTCTTCGGCAGCCTTCCTCTTTGCCTCTTCCTCGGCCCTGCGCAGACGAGCCTTTTCCTTGGCCTGGGCCTTCGCGGTACGTTCGGCGATGAGGGCCTGGCGGACTTGAGTGGCGTTGTTGACGCGGATGCTCTTGTTCAATGTCTGGAGCTTCTGATGGCGATCGGACTGGGTGCTGAAGCCGGTCTTCGCCTTCTCGGGAGCGTATTTGTTCTGGCGTTTGAGCTTCTCGGCGATGTCCTCTTCGGACCAACGCTTATCCAATAGCTCGTGGATCCTCTGGAGGTTTCTGTTGAGCTTGCTTTGAGTTGGGATCCTGACTCCTTCGCTTTCGCACACGCTCTTCCACCTGTTGAACTCGGACTACAATGACGTCAGTACTTGTCAAAGCATTGGGTGAGCGAATTGTCTTACCTCGGAGAACTTGGAGTCCGAGCACATGACGAAAGGCCATTCCTTCTCAGCCTTGCCGTGCGCCACAAGCACGTACAAGTCCGTCTTGACCGGCTTGTTGTTAGAACCCTGCATCGCGTACGGCGTACCCTCGGTGAAGCCCTTGATTTGGCACATCCGGTAAACGCCCTGGCCGGTGTTCTTGTCCATGCCGATGCTGACACGAGCGAAACAGCCAATGAGGTGGTCCTCAAAGCCTGGGTAGAAACAGACCTTGGCAAAGTTGCTCCGTCCGACCCTCACGCGCTCGAAGTCCTTGAGCTCAGCGGGTGGCTCCTCCTTGGCCGGCGACTTCTTGCGCGCATCCCACTCAACGTCGCTCTCGCCCTCCGCATCGACGTCGGACTGCATCCTGTCGCTCTCGGCAGATGGAGAACGACGATCGCGGGTCCGACGGTTACGCTGATCATTCCTCCGCGCTCTCTCGGCTTTGTAGTTCTCCAATGACTCGTTCACAGCCTTGGTCTTCGGCCGGCTGTTCTTCCGCTCGTCATCATCCAGATCAGCGGCTCCCGCCTTGCGCTTCTTCTCTTCCTTGGCCTGGCGGTTCTGCAACAAGCGCTTGAGGTTGAGATCCTGGTTCCGACGCTCAATCTCCTGGGCGCGCTCAGCGAGAATGGACTCGCGCTCGACTTCCGACAAGCCCATGATCCGGTTCTTGTCCTCCCATGAGGTGAACTTGCCCTCGACAGGGTAGGGGTTGCTGTCTTCTTTGAAAGCGTCGACGGCAGCGTCGGAGTCAGACTCTTCCATGGCGCCAGAGCCCAGAGAGTCGGGGGAACCGGGAGCGGAAGAGCTACGAAATGTTAGCGCAGTCTCGATGGCGCATGACAACCAGGAGGTTGAACAAGAGGCCACAACTTACGCTTCACCTTCCTCCTCAGAGTCATCCTTCCTGCGGCGACCGCTGGCCTTGCGCGACTTTACCTTGCGACGCGGGGGCGACGCCTCGGGCGAGCTGTGACGATCGGAGGGTTGAGGTGAGGAACGGGGGGTCGGCGAGCGGCTGGTACGTGGGCTGTGCCTCGCGTCATCCATCTCCTGATCGCTGCCCACCTCATCGCCGGCGAGGGCGAGCAGCTCAGCATCGAGATCAAGGCCGTCGTCAGACATGGTGCTGGTGGGTTGGCTCAAGGGCTTTTTCGGCGATGGAAAGAGTGATTCAGCCGCGATTCGGCGATGAAAGGCGCGTCAAG
The DNA here is from genome assembly GCA_023089105.1 of Lasiodiplodia citricola. Lineage (NCBI taxonomy): Eukaryota > Fungi > Ascomycota > Dothideomycetes > Botryosphaeriales > Botryosphaeriaceae > Lasiodiplodia > Lasiodiplodia citricola. The sequence goes on along the minus strand of JAJNLL010000072.1, from coordinate 169,326 downwards.
ACGATGGCGGAGTGGAGAGCGCGTCGTCCGCGGTTCAGGAGTCGCTGGGACGGGCGGCGTGGAGCTGGCGCGGGCGCGACGACGGGGCAAGAAGGAATTCGGACAGCGGGGGCGAAAGAGGCGACGGATTGCGAGATGGACCTGGCGATGGAGGATGAGGACGCCGAGGATGACGTGCGGTGAGAGAGAGGGTCAGGTTGGTTGAGGGAGGGCGAGGTTTAAGAGTCGTGGTCGCAGTGCACCGCCGAACTTGCCAAACTCGCAGCCCCCCCGGGAAATTTTCGGGTCCAACCACGCGTGTGTGGGATCCCTGCTTGCAGCGCAGCCACCTGCGCGCGCCGCGGCTGCGGTCGATCGGCCGCGCGATGTCGGCCGCGCGCCCAGAGCATTTCCTCTTCGATGTCATCAAAGATGCGCCTCACGCCCCCGCGCCGCCGCGACTACGTCCGTTCCTTCCCCGTCGCTCTTCTTTCCCATCTCCGTGTACCATAGTTCCATAATGTCCGTTTCTTTCTCTCCTCGCGTTGCCGTGGCCGCTCGCGCGCTGCGCCCGCAATTTCTTTCCGCCTCCAGATCCTCCGCGCCGGGTGTCGTACGATTCAGAAGATGCGCCTCTTCCGCTACCATCAGTCAAACACCCACCGATAATGAGGCTCTGTTATCGACATCACGCAGCAATGGCGAGCCGCGTACTCCATTGAGCAAGGAGCAGAAGGACTACCTTGACAGCGCTGTTCGTCATTCCGCAATGTTGTTTCGAAACATCTCAGCCGAGCTGACCCCTGCTGTAGCTGCGCGTCAACCAAGCAGGCGAGCTCGCCGCCGTTCTCATTTACCTTTCCCAGACCCCGCCCATCATTAAGGCCCATCCCAAACTCCGCCCGTTGATGAAGCACATGCTTGAGCAAGAGGAAGGTCACTTCCACCAGTTCAACCATCTCATTGCCAAACACCGCATAAGACCAACGGCCATGTATCCGGTATGGAAGGCCGCAGCAACAATTCTGGGGTGGGGCACAGGGGTCATGGGTCGTGAGGCCGCAATGGCTTGTACGGAGGCCGTGGAAACGGAGATTGGCTCGCATTACAACGAACAGGTCGCCAAGCTGCTGGAATGGGAAAAGCAGTTGACTGCAAAGGGCGAGCAGCTGAGCCCGGATTTGCAGGTATTGCTACAGGACCTGCGCCGGATTCGTGATGAGGAGCTGGAGCATCTGGATCATGCGGTTGAAAACGACGCAAAGGAGGCCAGGCCATACGAGCTGCTTACCAACGTCATCCGTGGAGGATGCAGGGCTGCTATTTGGGTATCAGAGCGTGTCTGACACGTTGAGGTTCGACCTGCGAAAAGGAGTCATCCCACCATATGTATTATCAAAGTGTAGAATTTTGGCCTATACGGGCCATGCTAAGGAGTCTAGCTAGATCCAACTCCTCTCCCCCATTAGCGCTGAGCGCAAGAATAACAATATGATTACAATGCAGCCGTTTTGTAAAGCCATTTCGAAAAGCATGGAAGCCTTGCATGTAGGCTTGGCATTAGCGAGTGGCTGGTATGCCCGCAGCTTCAACTTCACTTCAATTGAATTCACAATCTACATTAACCTGAAACACGACAATAGGGCGAGGTGAACGCAAACAATAGCAACAATACAACAATGGCACTCAAGCCGCCGTCGAGCCGCTCAAATACTCCTACTTTCCTTCGTGCCATCTTCTTTCCTCCGACTCCAGCCCATCCACATCCGCCGTCTTGACAGCTTCAGCGAGCATTACGAATCCTCCAAACCACTAAGAAACTTCGTTACCCACCGCTACCAACCATCGCCATGTCTTCCTCTACTGTCAGCCAGTCTGTCCTTGACGACGCTCGCATCATTGCCCTCAAGGAGGGCACCAGCCTGACTTGGGCCGAAATTGCCAGACACTTCCCGAAAAAGACCAGGGGCAGCATCCAGGTCCGGTACTGCCGCTCTCTCAAGGCTGGTGAGTTAATCTTGGTGTATACCCTCTACCTCGTCTACGTCTTGAATCATTTTCGCTTGATACCCCTTCACTGCCTGGCTCCAACTGACATGTGTATAGACACCGCTGCTCGTCGCGCTGCCCTCGCTGCCAACGCTGCCGGCGCCACCACCACCACCACCATCTCGGGCCCGTCTTCGGCCAGCGCTGGCGCTGGTCCTGCTCAGCCCGCCTCTGCCCCTGCTGCTGCTGCTGCGACCGCCGCTCCGCCCGCTGCCGCCGTCTCGTCGTCGTCCTCCTCCGCGCCCATGTCTGCTCCGGCTGCTAGCAGCCTCAAGCGCACGCGCTCTGCCACCGCCGCCGCTAATGCTGCTGCCGCCGCCGCCACCACCGCCGACGAGGAGGAGGCCGTTCCTGCGCCTGCCCCCAAGCGGGCCAGGACGGCCCGCAACAAGAGGACCGCTGCCGCCGCCGCCACCGCCGAGGAGAGTGGCCCCTCCGCGCCCGCAGCCTCCGCTCCCTCCGCCACCACCGCACCCGCCGCCGGTCTCGCCCAGCGCGCCCGTCGTCCTGCCGCTCGTGCGTCGGCTTCGCAGCCGCGCGCGACGCGTTCCTCTCGGAGGACCCAGCCCACCCGCTCCGCGAATGCGCAGTCGGGTCCTTCCGCGCCGCCAGCCGGCCCGTCCGCTCGTGAGCAGCGTGCCGCGAGGCGCAATGCGATCAAGCCCGGGCAGGTGGCGCGGGAGGCCGGTGGGATCAGGGTCCCCGCGGGGAACTTGCAGACGACGAGGCTCCTGAGCACGGCGCACTTTAGCGCCTACGACGGATATGCGGTTGGTGGGGAGAGGTGGGGTGATGCGAGGTGGGAGGGGTTCACGGGGAAGTATTTGAAGTGAGGGGAGAGGGGAGTGTTCCGGGTTGGGGGGTTGGGGTGCTTGGGGAGGGAGCAGTCTTGGGGGAGAGGGGCTCAAAAGTTTTTGTCTTTTCGGAATGCCGGTTTAGGAAGCCGGTGATAGCGGTTCTGGTGGTTTGCTTCTGCGGCCGAGGGGTGAATAAGCCATCATGCATCAGCGGCCGTTGGGAGCTGCGGCTCAGCTTTATAGACTTCACGACGACGACGACGACGATACCAACGCCGAGACGATAACGAATGAATCAGAATAAGATGCTGGACATCTTCGCGTCGTTTGCGCGTAGAAAATTCCCTTTTCAAGTCCCATGGTGAATAGTTGATCTCTCTGGCTTCAGGTGATGTTGTTTCTTACCGCTTCGGCGATAGCGTGAACGCTCGGTCTTAAGCGGGGATTGACGCGACGCGAGGCGCGCAAGAGCGCGTCGCGCCCTCGTTAACCTTTACATTCCAACTCCACTACCTCAGCCGTCACCCTATGCTCCAATGACAGCCTAATTTGATACCCCGATTCTCGCATTCAGTGCAACGACGGAAACGCATTCTAATTTTCAAAAACCCGTCGAGATGTCTTCTACGCCCTCCACCCCAGCACGCTCCGCACGCGCGTCCTCCACAGCCTCCTCGCCCGCCATGAATACCTCCAAATCTCCGATCGAATTGACCCCGCGGAGCAAAGTCAAAGCCATGCTTGCAGCTGCCGGTATGAGTGATGATTCAGAGGACGAACTCTCCGCGAAACCTTCCAACGGACCTTCAAACCCCGCCGAGCCCGTGGCAAAACCTGCAGCAGCAGCCTCGAAACCCGTTCAGGATGGCCCCCCTTCAGATTCCGAGGACGAAGATATTGTTCCTGTTAAAAGACCAGTTGGACGGATGGCAGCACGCATGCTCGCACAAAATCAGAACGCCCAGAGTGATGGCAGCGACGAGCAGGATGGGAACGCATACCAAAGGGTCAGGAAGATGCTCATGTCCGCTAAGGATAAGCAGAAGGAATCATCAAGCAAGCCAAGCTCTGCATCAGATGCCGACTCGAGTTCGGGCGAGGACATGCCATTCAGCAGACCCGCGCAGGCAAGAAGGCTTGCACGAAAAGCTAGCAAATCACCAAAACCTGCAGAACCCGCGTCAAGGGCATCATCGCCTGGGCTTTTCGTGTCACCATCAAAGCCGTCACCAGCCAAGTCTGTCGCTTCTCTGGACAATGACTCAAACTCCGACTCGGATATGTCTGACTTCAAACCGAAATCCCGTTTCGAAGAATTGGTCGCGCAGAAGAGAGCCGAGCGCAAGGCTAAGGAGGCTTCAGAGAAGAAGGAACGCGAGGAGAACCGCCGGAAAGCAAAGGCTGCCGCAAGAAAATCGAGAGAAATCGACCTCGAGCTGAACGGCTCAGAAACTGATAGCAACGACGAGGAAGGCGTGGCTGAGAAGTTGACACAACAATCTCGGCCAACCCGCAAGGCAGGAAAGAAGGCCAGGGAGGAGATGAACCGCGAAACGCAAAGGCTTTACAGGAACATGCAGTTGGCACATCAGGCGAAGACAAAGAAGAAGTACACCACGCAAGACCTTTTCAAGAAATTCAATTTTGGCCAGCCCAAAGGGTCTGCGGAGGATCCTGTTGAGCTTGCGTCTTCAGATGTCGATCAGGCCCAGAAGGAGACACCGCCTACGAGTCCACCAAGCGCGGATGAAGCTGAGAAGAAAACCGCTCAGCAGCAAGGCTTGGATTCGAACGGATTTCCTGAAGACACGGTTGTTGATATTGGCCAGCGAGATGTCACCGATGTCGACCTTTCAGATCTACAAAAGATCTCCCCGCAGTCAAAGATCAACAAGGGCAAAGGTCGTGCCGTATCACCATCTAGCAAAATCCCCCTCCAAGTCGCGCCGGAACAGACCGTCAAACCCGCCGCTCCTGCACCCGTCCAAGAGAAGAAAACTCGCACGTTCCGCGTTGTCCTTCCGCAAAGACCTGCCGCTGGCGCCTCCGACGATGACGATGACCTGGAGATTGTCCGTGACACGCGCTTTCCGGTTTTCGACAACCTTCCCGCTCGCCAGGCGAAAGAGCCCAAGCACCTGCTCACACTCCGCCACCTCGCGCATCTGACTTCGCCAACCAAGAGCCGACAAACTAACAAGAATTCTATGGGGCCTACTGAATTACAGGCAGTGCTTCAGCGCAGAGCCCGCGAGCAAGCGAAGGCGGAAAAAGACGAGAAGATTGCTGAGCTTCGGGCAAAGGGCATCATGGTTCAGACGGAAGAAGAGCGAGAGAAAGACCAGCTTGAGCTGGAGAATCTGCTGGAAAAAGCCCGAAAGGAAGCTGAGGAGCTGGCGAAGAAGGAAAAGGATGAGGCGAAAAAGAATGGCGAAGAGGACGGCGATGCCTTACCTGATAGCGAGGATGACGAGAGCTACGTCGAGGGCGGATCGGATGCTGAGGGAGCGGAAGAAGATGAGGAGCTTGAGCTTTCCGGCAGCGAGGACGAGGAAGACGAACAGGCTGACGATGAAGGTCTCATCGACAATGAAGCCGGCGAAGATGACGACGAAGAGATGGCGGATGAGGATGATGTTGAAGCGCAACCTGGCATGGAGGCAGCCGAGGACGATGTGGAATCCGAGAACGAAGATGCTGCGCCTGCCCGGCGTGCAACAGCAGCACGGAACCGCAAACGCGTCGTCGATGACGAGGATGAGGAGGAGTCTGAGGCTAAGGCTGCTGAGCAGCAACCTCAACCAGAGCCGAGTCAGGACGAGGCTATGGCTGCATTTGGCTTTGCTGACAATGCTGCTCCTGTGGGTCTTAGTCAAATGTTTGCTGGCACAATGGCCGAACTGGGCTCCGAGCCGACCGATCAACAAGCGCAACCCTCGTCAGGCAAGGATGAGACTATGGCTGCATTTGGCTTTGCCAATAATGCCGCTTCGGTGGGTCTTAGCCAGATGTTTGCTGGCACAATGGCAGACATGAACTCCCAGGCCGAAATGCCACTGGCGGGAAACACCCAGCAAGATTCCCTCGACTTTCTCCGAAACATCCCGGTCTCGACACTTCCTGAGTTTGCAGACAACTTTGCAGGTCCCAGCCAGGACTCTATCATCCGCGATAGTCAGCCCGAGGAATCTCAAGCAGAAAGTGGAAGCCACGACATCAACATCGGCATTTCTCAGTTCCCCTCGCAACCCCAAGATCTCGATACCCAGATGTCTGATATCCCCGAGCCCACGCAGGATGGTGGTTTTGCTGTTTCCCGAACGCCAGGCCGATTCAACAGGACTCCTTTGCCCTCGTCAAGCCAGAAGACAGTGGACACTGTTATCCTTGAAGATGGGACACCTGAATCACCAATCGTTCAGCGGAAGAAGGGTCGTCTGCAGCGCCGTCGCGAGATTATTGCCACGTCGATGTCGGATGTCGAGGAGGACACTGAAGCCAAGGAAGATGGCGCGGTGTCGGATGAGGACTTTGAGATCTCGGCAGACGCTTTCGATGTTATGCGCAAGGGTGCGAAGAAGGCCAAGAAGGTCGACGCCTTCAACAAGAAGAAGAGCGCAGCCAAGGAGATGGTCGAGGAGCAGGCCGAGGAGTCTGAGGACGAATACGCGGGCCTGGGCGGTGCTAGTGATGACGAAAGTGGCGGGGAGATGGATGAGGAGCTGAAAGACATGATCGACGAGACGAAGGTGAAGGTCAACGAGAGGGAGATTGCAGCGTTTCATGCGTAAGTTGCCCTATTCTCCTTGTGATACGTACTCCGAAAATCTGACCAGTAAATAGGGACAAGGAGCGCGCGGAAGATGAGAAGCGCATCGATAGGCTGTACAAGGACATCACCAGCGGCAACCTACGTCGGAAACGTGGTGGAGACTTTGATTCGTTGGATGACTCGGATGATGAAGCTGCAGAGAGGAGGGCAAGAAAGCAGAGAGAGTTCGCGCGTATGCGCAAAGCGCTTCTTGCGGACGAGAACATCGGCAAGATTGGTAAGTTCTCCCTCTGCTGCTCGAGGTGTCTGGCTAACATGATGGTCCACAGCCGAAAACCCGAAGAAGCTTGCCTTCCTCCGCGCCATCGAGGACCACGACGATGACGACTTCGACTTTTTCGAGTACAGGGATTCCACCGGTCCCGACGAGTCTCAGTCCCAATCCATTCCGGACTCACAGGAGGCAGCGCAGCAGGAAAACACAGCGGTCGACCAAGACGGTGCCTCTGCCGCTGCTGGCCAAGCAAACCCGCTCAAGCGCAAATCGCCTGCCACAGAATCCAACGACGAAAACCGGCCTCCGGCCCGCCAGCGCCGCACCGCTGCCGCGGCCGACCGCAAGCCCACCACACTCGCGGAGATCCGCGAAAACGTCTCGTTCCTCATCGACGAGCCGCTCGTCCGCGAAACCCAATACTCCGCGTCTGAAGACGAAGGCGAAGGCGACGATGGCGGAGAGCAGCAACAAACCAAGGTCACCACCCGCGCCTCTTTCACCGAGCGCCGCACTGCAACTACCGTCGTCGACCGCCTCACGCTGTCGCGCTCCGCCAGCGCCGCATCCTCGACGACGTCGACGACGACAACGGAACAACAGCCCGCCCCCGCCGGGAAGCCGCTTGCTTTCGCCGCCGGCAACAAGCCCGCCGGCCACGGCTTCAGGGTGCCGGCCCTGCTGCGGCGCGCGACGTCGAACATGAGCAACGCGAGCTCGACCACGACGACCACCACCACCAACGGCAACCACAACGCGACCGCCGCTGGCGCTGCTGCGGCCGAGGCGGGCGGCTTGAGGAGAGGTGGCAGCAAGAAGAGCAACATCCACTACCAGGCGCGCGAGGCGGAGCGCAAGAAGGCGGTCGAGGCCGTGGACGCGAGGAGGGAGGAGGGCTTAAGGAAGAAGGTGGTGAAGGGAAGGGGGAGGAGCGTGCTGGGCGTGTTGGGGGGTGGGAGTTTCGAGTAGGTGTTGTTGTTTTTGTCTGGTGTTATGGCTTTGTTGGGTTCGGGGCGTTGCTGGTGCGTGGGAACAACGGGACGGCGTTGGGAGCGGATGGGCTGGCTGGGCTGGCTGGGCCGGGCTTGGTTTGTAGCATCATGAATAGTATGGTTTGGATTGTTGTCGTTTTGCGTCTTTACCTTCTGAGAGGCCCGTGACTGCACATGCACCATTGATCTCAAGCCGAATTCCCGCATGGCTCCTCAAAGTCACGATGATAGATGGGAGGTTCTATGCAGAAACACCTACCTTCCCTCTCCCCGGGCGATACATGCCTTTCATTGTGGGATTGCAGCTGACTGGAACCAAGCGCATGAGCATTGTGTATTAGAAACACGTGCCGTGATATACCAGATTATCTGTGTATTGGTTCGCAGTCACGGTTTTATCGATTCTCTTTCGGCTTCAGTAGTCGATGTAAAGCTGAATTGCGGCAATTGCAATTTCTTGATCTTCTACGGGGCTGGCAGGTCCCCCGCCAAACAATTGGGTCTAGGTTCACAATAATTTGGTCAGTTTGTGGCTTCCAGGTGTGTTGGTGGTGGGTCTCTACATTGTTCTTCTACACCTCACTCTCCAGCATCGTTGAGAGGTTCTCAGCTCGTTGAATAAATCAAACCCAGAAGGCGTATAGTCTCCATCAACGGCGTTATGATGACATAGTTGTTTCTTGAAGACGATGATAACGTCAGCTGCAAGACTTGACAAGAGGGTTTGCGGCAATGGTGTACGTACCGAGTAATATGGTTCTGGGGTAGATTTCTTTGTCCCGACCTGAGCGTAGGGCCACAGTTTGCGCATAGTTGTTCAAGAATTCGTTAATACCAAAGGAGCATTCCTGTTTGCGAACCAAAGCGAAGAGGAACGCCGGGCCAGCTTTGGGCCCCTTGGTCTTGGTCCATAACGTAGCTTACATTTTCCAAGCGGCGGACCATTTCTCGAGTACTGCGGTCCCGTCCACGAGCGGCGGTGGCTGCGCCTCCGCGGGGTGAGAGGCCCTCGACTCCGAACCAGAACTTGAGCAAATGGCGTCAGATTTTGCTGAATTTCCGTACGACTGAGAAAGAACAGGCGAAATTACTGGACCGCCTCTCTGCGCCGCGGCTTGCACGCGGTGGGTGAAAGCCAGCAAGAAGTTGATGGCGCAATGCAAGCTCGAGATGTCGGTGGGCTTATAGGCCTTCAGCGCATAGGTGAAGAAGCGGTGTAGGTGGCCATGGTATTGCAGCGGGCGCCGAAGAAGCGAAGAATAGCTGGCTGGTGTCCGTCTTGAAGAGGAGCAGGTGAGCTTCGCAAACGACCGCGCTGACGCGACAGATATCTGAATCAATCATCGCATTCATTTCACATAAGGGAGTCTTTGCTGAGTAGGCATCCTCAGTGCGGCGCGAAGGAGCTTAGTTTGAGCAGGGACTCAAGCACAAGGCTGCAACCCGCTCGGGTCAGGGCGCTCAAATGCCGGCTGACTATGGCAGTTCGCCATGTGCAGGTGAGTGTTGACGCGCTCTGCTTGATGTCGAGGTGCTCCGGGGTGCAAGGATGATGCAAGCCAAGGCCGGTGGGTGCGCGTGTCCATGGTTTCCGGCTGCGCGAGCTCTCCGGCGTGTTACTGTCAAACATTCACGAACCACTCGCATATGGCAGCCGCCGGAGCCTGGTGTTTGCCCGCGCGGCCGGCAGCGGTGAGGCCCGTGCGTTCGCCCGTCTAGGTACTTAAACCCGTCCTTCGCCCTCCTCCTCTCCTTCTTCCCTCTTCCTCCTCAACTTCACCTCGCCATCCGACACTCATTTTCGACAGCCACCCTTGCTACGCTACCTCTCGTCCCAGTCACCCACTTTTGTCAGCCGCGTCGGCCTCCGTCACCCATTTCTACCGCGCATGCAAGTTCAACCCCAACAATCAACCGCCTGACCCGCAACTCATGGGCGACGACTAATATTTCGGAAGAAGTCGTTCTTTCCACCTCACCGGCTCGGCTGCTAACTCTGTTTACAGAATCTTGCGAACGGCCACCGACTCGTTACGGTCATCCTCCTCCCGCGAACGAAACCTCACTTCCGCTCAGCGATGACGTCACTTCACTTCCTCCTCTTTGGTCGAGGTGTTGTGACTAGCTGAAATACTTTTGTTGCCATCAGAGATCCCGCCGCAGCTCGTGTTTTCTTTTCGAGCGCAGTGGTGTATCGAAGATGGTACATGGTGCAGTATCTTTGTTGAAAGTTGCCTCGTTCATGTGCTGATCCTGCACGGACCTGAATTGGCGAGTGCAGGGCCATCAGATGCTGTAACATACGGTATACTAGTATACAGGGATGCTACAGACACATGAGGTGCGTGGAGCTTTCGACTATATGCCACCGAAGGCGGTGTTGGATCTCTTGTTTTCTATTCGAGTCCAACAGTCACCAACGGTGGTAACTGGTGCAATATCTCGCGTCGGAGTTACTCTCTCATATGCTGATCTGCATCGACCTGGATAGGAAGATGTAGGACATCAGGTGCAGTGGTTTTCGACCGTGTCGCTGCAGCATTCGACATACCGAGATGCTGCGAACATGTGAGAGCTCAGGACTACCGATTTTACTGCTATTGAAGGCGCTGCTGGGTCTCTCGTTTTCTATTCGAGTCCATCGGCTTTCCGACGGTAGTAACTGGTGCAATATCTTGGGTCAGAGTTACCGCCTTCGTGCGCTGACCTGCATCGACCTGGATAGGAAGATGTGGGATCATCAGGTGCAGTGGCCTTCGGCCGTGTCGCTGTAGTTTCCAACATTACCGAGAAGCTACATTACGCACGAAGGGCTGAGTACTCTCGACATGCTGCCGCCAAAAGGTCCCGTCGAAGCTCTTGTTTCATTTGAGCGCAGCGGTTTACTGGGTGGTAGCTGTTCAGTATCTTGGGTCAAAGTTCCCACCTTCGTGCGCTGACCTGCATCGACCTGGATAGGAAGATGTGGGATCATCAGGTGCAGTGGTTTTCGACCGTGTCGCTGTAGTTTCCAACATACCGAGAAGCTACAATACGCACGAAGGACCAGCTGGGTGCTTTTGACCAGTTGCCATCAAAAGGTTCAGTTGAAGCTCTTATTTATTGAGCGCAAAGGTTCACTGGGTGGTAATCGTGCAGTATCTGCGTCAATTTTCTACTCCTTTCATGTGCTGATCCCACATCAACCAGAAGCGGATGGTGCTGGGGAAGTCAGGCGCAGTGGTTTTCGACCGTGTCGCTGTGGTTTCCAACATACCGAGAAGCTACACTACACATGAAGGGCTCAGGGATTTTTGACTGATCGCCCCCGGGCCATGGGCCTTTGCAAGCCCTCTTTTTTTTTATTTTTAATCCGGAACCCTCTCTCTACTCCGCTTGGCGGACGTTTCAGTATCTGTATTACAGCGAGAGCGTTATTAGGCTTACGAGCTCCTTTTCCTTTAAGTGCGGTGTGTTCATCATGCTCATCATGTTTGAATTGTCGTGCTTGAAGCAATTCTCTGCCCAGCAGATTGTTCAGTATCTCGGACTTTCCCTTGACCTTACTAGTTGAGGACACATTTTTTTTCGTTGAAGATCTTACCATGCGTAGGATATCAAGGAAGATTTTATACGTACCAAACTGAGCGCGGTTTTCTACGGGTCGATTCTGTATGATTTTTTACTAGCTCAATGAGTGGCAACTGGCAGTTTCAGCGTAATACAGTGTGCTTCCCGAACCCATTTACCTTCTGTACTGGTGAGCTGCATGAAGAGACGGTTACCTTTCCTTCTCAACTCCTTCACAACTCTTAGCTACTCATCTTTCTCCTCTTTCTCTATATTTATTCCTGCGCGACCACTAATAGTCATGGGCTTTTGTTACGAGTGCACCTTACGCCAAAGAGGGGGCTCTTGGTGTTTCCAGCACAACAGTTGGTCACATTTTTCCAAGCACGTAATCTTTAGTCATTGAACCAATTTCATTGAGCCTATTATACTTGCTTTGTGGAAGAAATGAGGTACAATAGTGAGTTGAATCGACCTAACCTTACACGGCAGAATACCTGATATCAATTCACCCTTGGCATCTCAAGCCACGCAGCTGACCAACGCAGATTCCGATCGGGATCTACTCGTTGGCTCCCTTCAAGCCTTTAAGCTCCTCCTTAATCTCCTTCTGTCTGTCCTGGAGCTTTTTGAGGTTCTCCTGGTCTTCCTTGATCCGATCCTCGAGTTCCTTCATCCTTTCCTCCCCTTCCCTTTCCTCGCGGCGCAGCTCCTTCTCCTTCTTCTTAGCTTCCTGACGAGCAGCCGAACTCTGGAACTGGCCAGTGCTTGAGTTAAGGCCAGTAGCATGGCCGGTAGAAGCGGTGTGGGGCAGCTTCCGGGCCTTCCTGGACGATATCTTGGGAGACAGGCTGCGGTTGCGCTTGTCGAAGCCTTGGGAAGTCGCACCATTGCCCAGAGTCTGAGGCTGCGAGGTTGTCTGGTCGTGCGTCTGCTGCAACTTCTTGTAAACGTTCGCGATGTTGGCTTCCGTGAGATTGAACCAGAACTTTGACTTGGTGTTGCGGCCAGAGCTACGAGACTCTTTCTTCTCCTGGAGCATCATCTTGTAGAACTCGTTGTACTCGACGGTGGGGAAATTCATGATGATGCCGACGAGGCTACGGAGTACCGCTGCCGGGAGGAAGTACGCGTCCTCTGGGCGAAGTTTCTCAATCTTCCAGAACTGAGACAATGGCATCTGGAAGTGGGACTCGATGGCAGCGATGTCCTTGGATTTCTGAACGGTGTCGCCATAACCACTCTTGACGGGCAATTCGGGGCTCTGCCACAATTCTCCAGCGACCCGAGCCGGCATGTACCAGTTCCTCTTCCTGCTGACAGTGGCGTAGTTCGAGATGGTTGGGCCTGCGTTGCGATCGCCGAATGCGGCCCCACGCTTGTTGATCGCGTTCTGATAGGCCTGCAAGACAGCCATATCCGCCACGCTCTGGTCATTCACATTGGGTTGGTCCCAGGCGCCGAAGTCCTCGATGGCGTTAGGCTTGGGGTAATACTGGTTGACGGTCAGGTCGGTGGACAGCTTGCTCGGCCAGAGGGTGGTGAACAGGTCCTTCGCCTGGCGGACGGCATCTTCCAGGGTATCCGACTTCTCGTACATCTCGTTGATGGTCATGAATGCACGTTTACGGGCCTGGGTGTACATGGGCTGCGACGGGCTGATCTTTGCAAAGTCCTCGATCAGGCGCAGCAGGGTGGTCGGCCACTCCTTGACAGGCGTGTTTCTCAGGCCGTGGTTTTGCGGAAGACAGTGCTGCAGGGTGCAGCCCGGCCAGAACGCTTCGATGGATTGGACTATGGCAGATCCCTGGGGCCGCACAAAGTGATTAGCGAAAGACTCTTTCTTCCAAAGGGCCAAAGTGGGTGCGTACCTGCTTGGCGTCCGCATCGTCGTTCGACGGCATGGTAACCGCGGTGATGGAGGTTGGAACTCTGCGAATACCGCCTTTGAAATTGCCTTCTCGGCGAGGTGGAAGTCGGAAATCGGACCGGGCAGAGTTGTCGGGTGGAAGTGGAAGAAGGGAGGAGTGGTCTGCCCCGGCGAGCTTAAGAGGTGGGCTCTGCGAAGTGGGAAGACTGCCGGCACGTGCTCGGCAGGCGAAGAAGGTGAATGTCGGACGTTCTGAAGGCCCGTGGAGGCAAGCATCGGGGGCTGATGACGACAACACGCTGGCCGCAGCTCCACATTCTGGCAACTCCGGCCTGCCCAGCACTTCTATCCCATCACCGGCACCACCTGCGGATCTTATCAGCTGGTCAACTCCAGATTCTATCTGTTTCCAGAACACCCGGTCCAATCACTCTCGTCGTTTCCAAACTGGACAAGTCCCAACCTTGTGAAGAGTCGCCCTTAATTCTGGAAGTCTTTAGCCTTTTCTATGGATAAGGTAGATTTCACACTATTCACCTATCTTCATTTTACTGTTTGCTGGTAGTCAGTCACCTGGGAGCGTATATACTTCATACTACATACAGGTATTCTATAGATGCCATACGCACCTTGTTCGCCTTTATTTCAGGGGCATTATATCAAAGCTCTCAATCTCTGAGATGTCTTGCCAGCCGGAACTAGACTCTTAATCAAGATGGTCCACTTCGACGCTTTCCGGCGAAGTATTCAAAGGTCATAACACGGCGTAAAGATTCCCGCATGAGACAAGCATTCAAATATGATTAAGCATACCTAACAAGTCGCTATCAACGCCTACACTGACACTGTACACTTTCCCCTTTACCGTCTCTGTGTTATGAGCCCGCGAGAAATCTTGGGGGATGCTTCGCCGCAAGAACAACTGTTCCGGTCTGCTTCTCAATGAGGTCGCCGAAAATGATGCGTAGTTCCCCATTGAAGTACATCGTGTTTCTATGATATGACTGCTAAAAGCAGGGAGGGGAAGTATCAGACTCATCTGTTACGTGTCTGGATAATGGCGTTAACTCCGTATGATAACCTTCATTTAGGGCTACGAACAGCTTTATCCGGGAGTAAGGGCTAGTAGTAAAAAGAAACCGCCAAAAGGGACAAGACCGTCTACAATCCGAGGACGGGGCAACCCTTATTTAGTGCTAGAATCCTAGTCATCAAGGCCCCCGAGCAGACATCTGCCCAACGCAGTGGAATGGTCCAGACTATCGATCAGAGCAGTGTTCAAGGTGGTGTACTTTCGCAATGCGGTAGAAACTTGCTCCTTACTCTTAGCAAGGCCCGTCTGCAGCTTCTCCTTGTCGGCCTGCAGTCCAGAGACCATGTTCTCCATGCTCGTTTTGTCTTGAGTGAGTTCATCGATCCTTTTCTGCATCTCTTTCTTCTCGTCCTCAAGCTTGTCCACGTTGCTTGCAAGCTTCTTCTTTCCGTCCTCGAGAGTAGCGCACTTCTTCTCAAGTTCATTCTTCTGAGCCTTGCTTTTGTTTCGCAAGTCGCTGACCTCCTTCTCAAGAGATGCCTTGCTCTTCTCCAGCTTATCCTTCTTGCCCACCAACTCCGACTTCTCCCCCTCCCACTGCTGGCGCTGCTCGTCACGCTGCTCCTCGAGCTTCCTCTCGTGCTCGGCCTCAAGAGCCTCCAGCTCCCTCGCATGCTCAACCTTGACATCCCCAAGCTCGACCTCGACAGCCACGCGCCTGTCCTCGGCCGCCTCGAGCTCGCGCTGATGCTCAGCCTGGAGCGCTTCCACTTCCCTCTTGTGCTCAGCCTTGACACCATCGAGCTCGACCTTAGCGCCCATGCACTCTTCCTTGGCTGCATTGAGCTCGCGCTGGTGCTCCGCGTCGGCGCTAGCGAGGGCGCGGCTGATCGTCTCGGACGCTTGCGCCAGCGGCGTCGACGACACCGACGGCGGGCGGCCGTGGCGCTGCGGAGGAGGCGTCGCGTTCGGGGATAGGTTGCGCTTTGCCGGCGTGGCGAAGCGGGGGAGGCGGGCGGCGACGAAGCTACCGCTGTTGGTGGTGATGGCTTTGCCATTGGGAGTATCGTCGTTGGGGGGAGCGGATGTTACAGTGGCGGATTTGTTTGGCATCGGCGTCGGGGTGTCGGGCATGGGCGTGGGCTTGGACGTGGAGTTGATGGTGGCATCGACGTCGGTGCCGTCGCTTGATGCTGCGCACGAGGCGGGGATGCGGCTGCTGGAGAATTTCGCGGGCTTCTTCTTGAAGGAGAAGAGCATTCCGTCTGAGAGGTCTTTGTCCATGGCGATGATGATGGGTTTGGTCAAAGAGCTGCTCTTAGTGTCATTGAGTTTGCGCCGCGCCTGCTCATGGAAGTACTTCAACGAGACGCGCTCCCAGCCCTTGAAAAGAAGCTCGATGGCACCGAGGAGTTCCAACGGCATGCAGAGCGCTTCCTGCACACTGAGGAAGTCTGAGGCTAGGACCGTGGCGAAGCAGGTATTGAGGCGTGTCTCGATCGCGCAGATCTTCTGAATTCTCAGATCCAAGTTGTCGAAACCGCCGTCAGGTGGGATAGGACCGTCGGCGGCCCAGAGGGCGCTATGCGAGCGTTTGAGGCAGGGATTTCCGTTTCGCGTGTTCTTCATGAGTTGCGCGGCCTGTTTTGTCATAATCGTAGGTCCATGCTCTGGGGAATTGTGCGCCGAGCCCTTACTAGAGATGGCGTTATTGATGACGGTGGAGATGAGGCGCTTTGCGCTTTTGTCGATTTCGTTGCCCGCCATCTTCGATGGGAGTAGGGTTGATGTTGAGGACATAGGAGCGCGATGCTGCCCAGTAGTGGGATCTGATGGCTTCGCGAGATTGGTGCCCATACTGGAACGAAACATGATCGCGGAAGAACACCAGAGACGAGAGTAGAAAGCACCTAGATGGGGAAATGTCTTGCGCACGTGACTGCGCGTTTGTTCTAAGACAGTGATGCAGGTAACCGTTGCGCGGGGGCTACAGCAGGCTCTCTCCCTCTTCGCCGGCCGCGCGCCTCTCCCCATTCGTTCTCCATCGCTGCCACCAGCTCGGCCTCTGCAGTCTCGGTAGCTGCGCTCTCTGGCCCCAGTGCCAAAGCAGTCCTGCAACGAAGCCGACAGCATCGTTCCTGAATGCCAGCAATCCCGCAACCGTAACCATCATGACTGCCCATCGCTCTTTTCGCTCCGCCTCGCTCGGATCACGTAGCCTCTTACCCAGCGTCACGGCACCGGAAGCCTCCATCTCAGCTTCCTCCCACAAGTCCCTGGCACCAGCGTTCAGAGATTCGCCGACCTTGGCCAGCTCCACGCCCGCGGCGAGCACCATGATACCCAGGAGCGCCTTCGGGAAGCTCGCGAGGAGACGGACGAGACTTTCGCCTCCAACGAGGCCCAGAATCATCTTAATAACACCAAGGAGGATAACTGAGGAGCCGGAACGTGCGCCAAATCGATGCTGAGCAGCAAGGCCACCGGAGCCGTGACAGGCGGGCATAGCTCCGAACCAGCATCCAATAAGATTCATTGCCGCAACGGACGATCCAATGGCAGTGACGGTAGGAGTTGGCACGTTCGGGAGAAGGTCGGCGGAGAGATGGGTCACAGCGATAATCGAGTTAAGCGTAGTCAGAGGAAGCTGGCCGAGAGAAGCAGTCACAAAAGTGCGGCCAAAGGTCGCCCACGAAGGAACCACGATGGGAATACTGGGAATAATGCTGGAGCTATCCATGTCGCTCACGCGGGCTTTCACGCCCGCCAGAATCAGGCCCAGGATAAAGATGAGGAGTGCGTAGGGCACTCGCGGCGCGCGTGTGCAGGCAAGCAGCGCCAGGGCAGCGCCCAAGGCCCAGAGCAAGTTGTCGACCGGGGAAGGTCCTGTCCAGCCAAGGGGCTTGAGCATCTTCTCTCCGGCTGAGAGAACGAGGCTGAGTCCGGCGCCGACCTGGATCCCCTTTACGACTGGAATAGGAATGACGCGTGTGACCCAGCTCAGCAAGCCAGTCACACTCATGATGCCGACAACGACGGCGACGCCTATGCCGGCAGCTGCTGTCTCGTGGAGGCTGTAGCTGCGAGCGATGGCGATAGAAGCGATGGCCTTCATGGGTTGCACAGGAAGTGGGATACCGAACAGGGCACCGGTCAGGATATTCGAAGCGCCAGTAAATATCAGAGTCGCGGGCAGAGAAATAGAATGAGTGAGAGTCAAGGCCACGAGTAGGGGGAGCAAAGTTCCCAGGTCGCCCAGCGATCCAGAGAGCTCGCTTAGAGGTGCATCGCGGAAAGTCTGCAGGTTGTGCTGCGTGATGCGGCGAAGGTTCGCGGTCGACGGCATGATGAATGTGTGCTAAGGGCAAATCCGGGGATGCGGGAGTAGTGAAATGAGGTGTGAGAGTGAAGAAAAGTGGAAGGGCTAGGAAGGCGGAGGTTGTGCGACACCACGTACTAGCGGAGGCAGCACATGTTTAGTGTGTGGTGGAGGCATTCTCCGCGGGATTGGTTATTGCTGGTGTCAGGTGGTAGTCGGAGGTGTCAGAAGTGGGCGGTCAGCCGCGCCGCGCAGAAGCGATGACGCGCCGGCATCGGCCGGACGCTGCCGCTTGCTCAGTAAGTCCAAGCGCCACACGTGCCCGCGCGTTTTCGTTGCCGAGCGCCGACGCGTCTTCCAACCTCATCCCCACACCCCACACCATGGCTGTTGGATCGCCCTCCTCGTTTACCACCGCTCGCGACGGCGAGACCGCTTTTCTCACTCCGCCATCAACCACTCAGACCTCTCGAAACTCGCCAGCAAGTGCTCCTCCTGCTCGGTACAGGCAAGCGACCCAGCTGCCCTTCGAGCTCGCTCACCACTCTAGCGTGTATCTGGAGTCGGGTCAATGTACAGCGCTCGGACCTCAAATGACTACATACGCTGATCATCTGCAGACCTCCAAGGCTATGGTCTGCTTACCAGCCTCCTCCGATCCGGATCGTCGTCCAGCCCGTCAGATCGCCTACCTGCACAAATCCCACCGATCCAGCTCTTCGAACTCTCCGCAACTCTCGTTGTCTATCCTGCCGTCACAACCAGGGCAACAACTGCCGACAAGCTACAGGCCTCCAACGCTGCCGCCAAATATCTCCGTGACGTAAACCGCGTCGTCGGGCCAGTGAATGCTGGCTTCGCAAAGGCATTTGTCTTTACCGGACTTAATAGTCCCAAGAGCCGTGGCTGGAGGAGACGTGGGACCTTGAGCTCCCCGACAAATGGCGACAGCAAACGAGTAGAGGATGAGAGACCAATCAAGTCCGCGGTAGCACAGCAGAATAGTCTGTGGGCCAAGGCTGACGACTTCTGGCGCGTGGTGGGCTGGGCCTTCAACTGCTCCGTCAAATACAAGGCAAGGTGGGAGCGATGGAAGATTTGGTTGGACTTGATGCTGGAGATCATGGAAGACGACTGGAAGGAACGCAACAGATTGTGCGACGAGCAGCAGGACAGCACGGCAAGTGACGAGTTGCTCCAACAAAGTATCATCGTCCAATACCTGATCGGCGCCAATGCGAACTCACTGGTAGGCCGGAGGAAGTTACTCAGTGCCATACTTGCTGACGGCGGATCCAAAGCCATGAGCGAGTTCAAAGAAGTCTTCAAGGATGAACTCAAGGGGAAGAAGGAGGAAAGCGTCAAACCAATCAAGGAGATGAGGCTTGATGAAGGAGATTTCGGCGATCTTGGAGTTGACCCTGACGAGGATGATGACATAGACGATGCCGACGCCGGGAACGGCTCAGCTTTGCCAATACGGAAGAGCGGCAGGAGCACGACCACCAGTACCAGGCGAGCGTCCATCATCTCTCTTGGCTCTGATTCTTCCAGCGATACTCAAGACGACAGCATATCACCGACTGATCGCCTTGGAGGGATGGATTCTGTCAGACTACGCCAACGCATCCTTGCTTTTGTGAGTCACTACCTGGACCATTCGTCACTCCGCAAGTATCACGGCTGACCACATCCACCTACCAGCTCCCTGTTATTGCAGAAAGGCTTCCAGCCTACTTCACTTCTCGCGAGCATCTCTTCGACTCCTATACCGAATATTTACGTCCTTTGCCTGCCCCGACGTTCGCCACACTGATCCGTACTTCGATGCTTCCTGCACCTGCAATGTGTGTCTTGGCCGCCAACACGCTCCTTCCGTTGTTCCCACACTCACCTCCTGTGTACAATCTGGAACCCCCGACCCAAGATGAGTGGGCCGAGTATTTCCTTCCCTACGCTGCAAACACGCATAGTTTCGCAGATAACGCGAAAGTCACCATATTGCTCCAACAGGTAGTACAGGCAACTTTACCGGAGATGAAGTGGAGCAAGCATTGGGTTGAGCAAGTGCTCAAGGGCATACGTGCCAGAAGAAAGAAAGCACGCGGTCTAAACAAGTCTGGTGGCGGTGGTATACGGTCTGACGAGATGGTAGCGAAGGAGATATTTAAAGAGAGCGAGCAGCTCCTACTCCTACTCGTGCAGTGGGTCGAAGATGGTGAGTGAAGTGCATTCTTCATTAATGGCTGGTACTAACTTTTGCAGATGCCAATGCACTACCGACAGAGCGCCCGCAGAGGGATGACCTTATTCCCAAGGTTGAAGCGGCAGGAGCACGTGCCGGCTCCGTGTCTGATCTCTCATCAGTTCCATCAGAATCGGAAGACGATTCTTCAGAGCTTGAGGTTTTCGGAGACGTGGTGATGAAGGACTGAGGTACGATTCTATTACGGTACGCGTCGGATACCCTGCGCTGCTAAGCAGCAAAACAATAGCCTATGAAAGATGGCCATCGTCATGCACAAGCCGCGCAATTCCCTCTCGTGATTGTCTTGATTTATGCACCAATCCCCAGATGTACTGCTTCTCCATTTCAGCGGTATTAATATCTGGCTAGCGGCTATTCACATTACCTAGGCGTTAAGATTTAGCGAATCCAAAAAGGCAACTCCTTAATTCAGCGAGAGCCAATCGGAACGCAGATCTCTCGGCCGGGTCGGGCATTTCTGGACTTCCGGACCCGCGCCACTTGATTGACACTGACCGACTGCACTTCTTGCTTTATTCAGTATCGCTCACTGAGAATCCTCGCTTATCTGACTCTTTCACCATCTACCTCCGGAACCTTAATTGCCGGCGCACGTCAGTATTTAGTTGCGGGACGTCGCGGCATTACCCCGCCATCTGGGAACGCCAACCAAACTTTCAACGCATCTCACTTACAAAAAGAGTATCTAAATAGAAGCTCAATACAAAATCCATTAGACGCCATCATGACCGATATCAAGTGGACAGATCTCTCCACTCCGGACCCCGAGTTCCAAGCCGTACGCCCTCAACCATCTCTCCCCCCACATTCACCCAACTTCCCCTCCCCGCCGGCGTCCTCGCCTCTCCCACTCCATCCAGCATCGAGCACGCGCCCCCTTCCTACCCAACAAACCCGCCTTTCCTAATCAAAAATAAAAACGCAGTTCCTGGACTCAGTCGGCGGCAAGCTCCCCAGCCTCTCGGACGGCGGGTCCGCCCCGCCGCCCATGGCCGCCCTGCGCGCCACCATCGCCGCCGCCGACAAGCCGGTCGTGCCGGGCGTGACCGCGCCGGCGTCCATGGACGGCGTCGAGAAGAGCCGCATCACCATCCCTGTGCGCGACGGCGCGAGCATCGCGGCCGCGCTGTACCGCCCCGTGACGAAGCCGGACGCGGGAAGCCCGCTGGTCGTGGCGTTTCATGGCGGCGGGTGGTGCTTGGGCGTGCCGGAGATGGAGGAGGTTAATTGGTGGGTGCCGCTTTGTTTCGCTCTTTCTTTTTTTTTTTTTTTTCTCGTCTCTCTTTTTCGTTAAGCTTGATTGCTTTTTGTGGCTCCGTTTTTGGGGTCAGAGGTGTGCTGATGCTTATCTCTTGGTGCCTCGAAGCGTCAACGCCGTGCAGAAATACGGCGCCGTCGCCATCAGCGTCGACTACCGTCTCGCCCCCGAACATCCCTTCCCGACCGCCATCAACGACTCTTGGGACGCTCTGAAATGGGTACATCCCCTCCCAATCCCGCCCCTTCCCCCCCTCCCCACCACCTGCCGAAAGACGACTAACCAGCACGAACCAAAAAACAGATCGCAACCAACGCCACCACCCCCGCCATCAACGCCGACCCAGCCACCGCCGGCTTCGTCGTGCACGGCGAGTCGGCCGGCGGCAACATCGCCGTCGTACTGGCGCTGCTGGCCCGCGACGAGGGCGCCGGCTTCTCGCCGCCGCTGACGGGCGTGTCGGCGTCCATCCCGGCCGTGCTGGCGGGCGCCGAGGTCGTGCCCGAGCGGTTCAGGGACGAGTATAAGAGTTACGAGCAGAATAAGAATGCGCCTGGACTGGATGCCGGGGCGTTGGGTTTTTTTGCTGGTGGGTGGTGCTGTCTGTTTCTTTCTGTCTCTGTGGGTGTTCTGACGACGTGTGCAACAGCAAACTACAACCCGGATAAGTCGTCGCCGCTGTTCAGCCCATTCAACTGGCCCACGGGACACAAGGGGCTTCCGCCGTTCTTCATCCAGGCTTGTGGTAAGTCTCTGTGCTTTTTATTTTTGGGGGTGTCCGGCCGTGACAGGAGGGTTTGGCGAGGCTGACTGTTTGTTCCTTTCTCTTGTAGGATTGGACCCCCTGCGCGATGATGCGCTGCTGTTTGAGCGGCTGCTGCGGACTGAGGCCGGCGTCAAGACGAAGCTCGTCGTGTATCCTGGCTTGCCGCACTCGTTCTGGGGCTTCTTCCCGCACTTGGAAGCGTCGAGGAAGGCGGTTGGAAAGGTTGTGGAGGGCTTCGGGTGGCTGTTGGGGAAGGCGTAGAGGGGTTCGTGCAATACGGTCTTGAAGCCTTCAGTGATGCAGGTATTGGAGCGCAATGGTGCCAGTGTAGATGCGAAAGAGAAACTATATGAACTCTTCGAGGAGTTACGGCTGATCTATGGAGGCAGGAAGCTCCGCACGTATATCAAGAACGCCTTCTGAATGTCGAGAAATACCTCGAGACCAGTTCCGCTCCGAATGTGTACATCGCCGATGGATGGCAATAAGGATGCAGATGGGCACCAGGGAAACATCATCTGACGGGGCCTGTTGTATTGTCAAATGTGGAGATAACCTTCGGTTGCTGGGGCTTGATGAGGTGGGGTGAGTTGCGCGGCCTTCCCGCAAGCCATGCCAGCGCGAGATCTGCAGTGGCACAACAGTATGGATCCTGCGCCTTTGGACTGGTCTCGACCGCAGTCCAGCCACACGGGGCGCCTCTCCGTCAAGATAGAACGTGCATCCGCAGTACGGGAACATCGATGTGTAGGAGGGAAGGGCAGGGCTCCGGCCAGCCCTGCTTGGAGTGGGGTTGCGGTACGGTTCGGCTTCGAGAACTTCAAACCATGGCCCCAAGCTACGCCAACAACTGCTCGAAGGCACTGGCGGGAAAGCAGAGGACATACACGGTGTGCTAGTACCCGCTCCACGATCTAGAGCTAACGTGCGGATGGTCAGAAATAGCATTCAGGACAACACTCCGGTCTTCTTCTACTGTGTTCGAGTTGATATGTCCCAGGATTTGGATTTCCGATGGAGAGCTGAATCGCTTATCAAGGGAAAAAGCTTTAGGTATCCAGTACATGACATCACTGGTCGGCGCGACTTCCTCCGCAGCATCGCGCGGTGCCACTCGACCAGTACCCCACGGGGCGCGCGCCTGCTGTATGCGGCAGACACGAATGTGTCACACGTGCGGACCGCATAGCGGGCTCATTACGCCGCACATAAATATCCAACTTGGCGCATCACCTCTCTTCTTCTTCCCCCTCCTCCACCCTCCACCCTCGCCCTTCCATGGTCCGCCGTCGCTCTACCAACCATCGACGCCAAGCAGGCCTGCTCGCCGGCCGACGGCCGCCAGCATCGTCGCCAGCCATGCAAGGCGAGTGGCCGACCGAGCGCTCCTTCACACAGTACAGCGCGTACACCATCCACATGCGCAGCTCCGCCGAAGCTCCGAGCCGCCACGCGCAGTACTGTGCGACGCTTGTCAAGGACCCCAACACCGCTCGAACCGAAGCTGAGGAAGCCGTCCTGAGCGAAGAAGTCGACACCGCCTGGATCACCGCGCTGAACGCACCCGAACAAGTCGCAGACGAAGCCGCCGTGAGCGAGCTGGGCGAGGCAGAATGGGCCTCCGGAAGTGAGATGGAATTGGAGCATACGGACGCAAGTGAGGGTGAGGGAGACACGGCGATGGAGATGGGGGATGCTGCAGGCATGATTCAGGGAGCCGCGCGCACGATGGATGAAATCCCCATGTCCATCCGGCTTAAGCCGACGACTCAGGAGCCGGTTCTCATCGAGAACGAGCAGCAAGACAAGAGGTACTACACCAGGCGCGACAAAGCTCTGGACTACCTCACGAAGCGCTGGGGGCGGGATATCAGTACCTGGATCCCAGCCGACACCTCTAACCAATCTGACAAGTTTCGGTCACCGAATAAGTGGCCAGCCGGCGTCATCGAGGGGCTGGCTAGGTTGGCCAAGCTCACTACGACCACGTCGAAGAGGCAGCAAGCCATGAAGTTCTTAGAAGACATTGTTTTGGATCGGATCAAGAAAGTCCCTCGGCAGGTCAAAAAGGACGAAGTCTGGCGTGCCGTTCAGAGGGCTCGGGAGGCTTGGGGTCCCGTTTCTAATGCTCAGGCTAATAGCGATACTGTCGAGTATGTGCCATATGAACGCCCAGTCGACCAGCACGATCCTTCAGCTGAAGAGGTAGACGTCCTCGGGGTGGATGATGACACTCTAAAGATGGACTCCTGGACATTGCGTGTGGAGCTTACAAAGGCACGCAAGAGGCTCAGGCAGCTTGAGCAGTTGCAAGCAAAGTAATGTGTCAGTGACTCTTCCTAACTTCCAATCAGAGTATACGAGACAATAGAGATTACCTTAAGGGAGCAAAAGCCATATGATCCATATTGTGACATCAAATGTGATGAAAGATCCCGAACTTGAACTTTTCGAGTCCAGGAAGCTATGTGTTTCGAATTTGAGATTTTTCAGTGAAATATATTCATACTGAGTAGCTGAAGGCAACGTCTGGACGTAGATATAGATTTCAAAATGGTACAAATGCATCCGGACGTTAGCTTCAGCTACCCATGTAATGTGTACAATATCTTTGGTTTGAGATGGTGAATTCTTTTTTTAAAAAAGAAAAACAAGCAGCTATACTGCAGGCAGCAGAAGATTTTCATCGCAGTGAACCAGATATGCAGTGTACACTTGGGCGCATTTTCTCGCGGAAGTCCACCGTTTTTGCCAAGATGATCAGCAGCAAGCATAAGCAGCGGGGAGGCGCTACCTTTCATGACATCATCCATGAAATAAATGTTGCGTGTACGGAATTCGGGTCAAGAGAGGCTGAATAAGTTCGTTCACGGGGACAATTTGACAGTTGCGGGTTGGGGAGATGGAGCAGAGTCGTCTGACGTCTTTCATCGCTGCCAAGGCTGCTGAGGAAGCCTGACTGAGCTCCGTTGCCGTTACTCGGCACCTCATATGTCTTTCTTTTTTTGGACATGCAGATACTTTCTAGACGTCCTTCTTATTGAGGCCATTGCCGACATCAACGCTTCTGATCAGTCAGAAGACGTTACGTCCGCAAGGGCAAATTGAGCAGCACATGCACCAGGCATCGCAACTAAAATCAGATACGAGCGGGTCCGGACAGGGCATTGCTGTATCTATATCTGCTCCGGTGCTGCTGGGGGGTTCCGGCAATGCGGTCATCCGCGGGTCCCACGAATCGAGCAAACATGAGCCCCCACCTTCATCCCTGCAACCCTGCTGCGCCCCTCCCACAAGTGCTGCTCTCACGCATATGTCGTGATCCCAGTAGCCCTACCGATTGGCCGCTACGTAGGGCTGCGCCCACTGTAACGACCACACCCGGGCGCAACCCCACCCCGGCATCCGTTTCAGCCCTGCCGGTAAAAAGTCCTATCGCGACATGAGTGACCAGGGCAGCACAACAGCCATTTGTAGCAGGTCGTCAAGGCAGAAGGCTTCGAGATTTTTTTTTAGAAATTGGGGGCGGTGCAAGGCAGCCGATCAAGAATGCAAGCAACGTGGGGGCTGAAATGGACCATGCAACACCGCGCCGATGAAATAATCCCCTACGCCTCTCCTCGTTAGCGCCCGCTCACGGATATGGCAGTCCATCGCTTTTGTTTTCATCTGTTGCTGACATTCTAGAGCCCGAAATGGATGCCGCTCGGCCCACGAGCGAGTACGAGCTCCTCCCGCCGCAGGGGAATGCCCAACACGCCACCGGTGCTGCTACTACCACAGGCAGCCACCACAATGAGAACGCCGACGCCGCCTCGTCGAGACGCTCGTCTTTGTCAGCGTCGAGCGGCGAGTTCGAGTACATGGCGGCGGGTGGAATCAGCATGCTCCCGGACACGCACTACGGCCCGGGCTTCGGCATCAGCATCAGCCCCGCTTCCAGCATCAGATCATCATCGTCAAGTCGACGTCACTCGCTGCTGCAAGACGATGGTCAAGAGGAGGAGAATGCATCATCGTCTCCTGAGTATCATGATGATGACGACTATGTTTCCGTGTCCAGAGCTTCCAGCGACGTCGGCGTCTACCCTACAGTGGACGGATCAATCCGTGATGGTCGGAGATCGCTGGAGGTGGCAGCGGCGGCGGAGGGGCAGCAGTCGGCCGAGACGCTAGTTGAGCACCGAGGCGGGATGGTGCCGCAAGTAAAGGACGAGGTCATCGCGGAGAAAGATAGAGGAGGGGTGCTGGTGGAAGCGCCGACCCGACCGTGGACGCCGTTCTACCTGCGGAGGATGACGCTTCTGGGCTTCGCCCTCGTCTATGTCGTGCTGTTGGTGGCACTCGTCGTCCTGGGAGCGTTCGACCAGAGGAACCAGGGTTTGGCGACCTCGAAATCAAGCAAGCATTATCTCTGGACTTACGGTCCTACTGCTGGTGCGTGTGCTTCCCCGAGTATCCATCCGCTTCTGTGACTGGCTTTTTTGCTGATTCGGAATAGTCCTGACGATTGTGGCGGCGCTCTGGGGCCAAGTCGAGCATCGGACTAAGCAAATGATGCCGTGGGAAATTTTGCGAAAGGGCCCGTCGCCGGCGGCGGATACCCTGTTGCTCGACTATGTTGAGCCGGCACGGCTGACTTCGCTGTGGGTGTCTTTGAAGAAGGCACATTGGCCGGTGTCAATCGTTATTGTTGGGACCTTGCTTCTACAGCTGTTGACAGTCGTGTCTACTGGTCTTTTCCAGCTTCAGAGCGAGATGATGAATCATACAGGCGTTGCTCTGCTCTACGGGAACGAGTTCGCCTCTGAGCCATCCAACAACTTCGCCGTTGGTGCCGCGCCCGTATTGTCAGCGATTGCATTGAGCAATGGTAAAATATCCTTGTATCCATGCTGCTGGCCTGAACTGACATATGTTTCGCAATAG
The DNA here is from genome assembly GCA_023089105.1 of Lasiodiplodia citricola. NCBI lineage: Eukaryota > Fungi > Ascomycota > Dothideomycetes > Botryosphaeriales > Botryosphaeriaceae > Lasiodiplodia > Lasiodiplodia citricola. The sequence continues at coordinate 142,470 of JAJNLL010000072.1, read as the reverse complement.
GCAACCTTTCATACCCGGCTGGTACTTCTGAAAATCTTGCCTTCCCGGCTTTGAGCCTCAAGAATAATATTTCAGGTAAGAGAAAATAGAGAGGGGAAACATCTCAGAGCTGCGCTTACTTGAACGTGTTGCAGATGCACAAAATCTTAGCATTTCCTCGACTGTTGATGTCTTTCACGCCGGACTTGGCTGCGAAGTAATTCACGACCCACAGTGGAACGATGATTGCTTCGTTGGTTCGAGCTTCTACGGAGACTGTAAAAGCGCCATGCCTAAAGTCAGCTTCAACACTTCCTCGTGCCAAATCAGAGACCTCGAGACAGGATTGATATCCGGAACTTCGCAAGCAGGCGTATACGGAGTTGGCGTCACTGCCAACTGCACTAATGCCCCTTCAGATAACCGTCTCGTGATAGCCATGATCCGATACGGAATTGGGAGAAATTATACTGGCGAGTATCCAGAAATTTCCAGTCCGGAACTCTCTATGGAACCTGCACCAATCCTCCTTTGTAAGCCAAGCTACGCCATCGACTCCCGAGATATAGTCATGGATGGTTCAGGAACATTGGTCTCCGCGGGCCCTCAAAATTCGTCAACTTCCAGAGGAGAGGACCAACTACCAATACAACAGTGGGATCTTGTGACGAATATCCTGGATTCGGTCAACAATGCAAGTAATGCCGCAAGCGGGCCCGCGAACGAAATCCAAGATATCGGTTCCGACGGGTCTACTCGCTCAGAACTGGACAGCTTCATGTATTGCCTCGTAGCCTTTTTGAACCCAAGAAACATCACGGACTTGCTCGACATTGATCTGTTGCAAAAAGAAAGCGAAAGATTCTACAACGTCGTTTCCGCCCAGATGGCAAAGGACTACCTGATGGTTCCCTCGGACAGGGAAGTATCCGGGAACGTGACGGCAGATCAGCAGCGCCTGCGGATTCGAGGCTTGTCGTTTTACATGATGGAGGTCATAGTTGCCGTTCTCATCGTCATTGCCGCTGCGCTCTATTTTCTGGCACCGCGCAACAACACCAGCAGAGATCCTGGATCCATTGGCGGCCTTGCCGCAATTATGGCTGAAAGTCCATCTCTCTACCAGTCCTTGTCTCGATGCGGAAGCGCTAGCATCTCCACTCTGCGCAGCCGCCTTTCCACTTACAGTACCTTGAGCTTCATGCAGCTGTCCGGTGGCAAGCCTGAATTCCGTGTCGTTATGGCTCCTGGAAATCCCGCTCCACCCCCAAAAACATCGGACGCGGAATCAGGTGAAGACAAGATTCGTTGGTGGAAACCGCTGGCCATGTCGCGGGTTACCAAGACTGGGGTTACGTTGTACCTACTCCTGCTTATTGCCGCCCTGGAATCTACCTATCAAGCTTCGATCAGGCACGATGGCCTCGCCGACGTGGAGACTCAGAGCTATGTTCGCTACACCTGGTCTTACATACCGGCCTTGTGCATGTTCATTGCTCAGCTCCTTGTCGGTATGATCGGAGACGTATCGAAGATCTTCGCCCCTTTCCATGAGCTTCGTCGAAAGGGCCCTGCTCCAGCAAAGGCGCTCTTCAGTGACCCTTTGTCACATGTCACCATCCAGACCGTTTTCACTGCAATTCCCACCAAACAGTTTGCACTGTTGGCAATGAGTCTAGCCATGCTCCTCACTCCTCTCCTAACCATCGTAGCCTCCGGTCTATTTTCTCCCGAAACATCAGAATACACGCAAGCCGTCACAGCCAAGCTCACCGACGCCTTCAACCTGACCGACGCCACCATCAGCATGCAAAGCGCCTTCGTCATCGGTCTCCTCCTCCAAAGCAACCTCTCCTACCCCGCCTGGACTTACGGCGAGCTCGCCCTCCCCCAGCTAACCCTCAACACCCTCCAACAAACCGGCCAACCCATCAACGCCTCCTCCGACGCCTCCTCCTTCAACAGCTCCACCATCAACCTCACCGTCCCCGCCCCCCGCGCCTCCCTCAACTGCACCTACCTCCCTCCCGGCCAAGTCTACGTCTTCACCGAAGACGTCTCGGACTACACGCAAGCCGCAACACCCACCCTGCTCGCCAACAACAGCGACTGTACTTCTCTCTACTCCAACCTCGAAGGCAACTTCCCCCCGCGCGCCTTCGGCTGGACGCAGTCCGTCATCGGCGACTGCGGCTACATCCGCGGCGTCTACGGTCCGTCGACGGCCGACAACGCCACGGCGCAGGGCTTCGCCTGCACGCCGGCGATAGAGCAGGTGCAGGTGAACCTAACCCTCCGTCTACCGGACTACGACGTCGTCGACGCCGTGGCGCTGGAGGGCACAGCGGAGCCGTACGGCGAGACGGCAGGCTGGGACTGGAACCACTTCGACCTCGCCGCCATCCTGCCCGGGGCAGGGTACACTGACGCGAGTACCAACGAGACCTCCTCCTCCGCAGCGGCAAACGACACGACCACGACCAGCAGCCAGGCCCTCGCCGACTTCGACACCACCTTCCAAGCCATCCTCGACTCCGCCTCCGTGTCATCCGCTGCAGATCTCTTCGGCCCCGACGCCTTTCCCCGCGTCGCCAGCAGCCTCCAGCACGTCTTTCGCCTCGCGTTCGCGCAGGTCGTGAACCGCGAGTTCCGTGTCGCATCCTCCTCATCCTCCTCCTCTCCCCCCTCCTCCCCCGCCAACGCTCAAGAAACCATCCTCAACGCCACCCTCACCAACCCCCACCGCCTCCGCCTCAAACAAAGCCCCCTCTCCACCCGCCTGCTGGAAGCCCTACTCGCCGCGATAGCAGTCTGCCTCGTCACCGGCTGCGCGCTGATGGGCGACAATCGCGAATTGTTGCCGAAGAATCCGTGCAGCGTCGCGGCGGCGGCGAGTCTGGTGGCTGATGCGGGCGTGGTGAGGACAGCAGCAGAAGTGGCGAGGGAGAAGACCAAAGGGACAGGTGCGCCGGGGGTGGCGTGGTGGAGGGATGGGGAGGTGTTGGGGGGGCGCGTTTTTGAGGGGGGACGAGGAGGGGAGGGGAAGGAGGGGTTTAGTATGGGGTGGTGGGAGGATGGCGGCATCAGGGGTGGGGAGAGGAGGTTTGGGGTGGATTGGGGGAGGGCGGGGTGGGATTGAGACTTGGAGGGTGGGAAGGCGTTTTGTATATGTGGTAGAGAATGGATTTGAGATATCAAACACTATTAAGCGTAGCTTTATTGAACTCATTGTGTCTATATTGTTTTACCGTTACTAGTGGAGTCCTTGGGACAGCCACTCCTGTTTACGGCAGGGCTCCCAGTAAATAAGTCAGATTTGCAAATCGAAACAAATCGCGCAAATAAAATCGCGCTTTCATTTCACTTGATCAAATGTAGCTCCCAATTTACAAGTCAAATATCGACCTTGAAAAATATAAGTAAATCAAGTAAAGTCGAAAATATTTATAAACTATAGATAACGCTAGAATTTGTAAGCGCTAGCCGCTTTTATATATTACTAACTAGCCTTATTAGTCACGTACGTTATCTTTAGCTGATAGATACGTTGGAGTAGGGATATAGTAGAGATACGATAGAGGTAGTAGATAATTCTAATAAATTAGTATTAAATCAAGTCAAATTACTAAGAATTATAGGTAAGTCGAGTAGCTGTTAAAATACTTACAAATTGGCGCTAAGGCTTAATTGAACTTGTTTAATTTATTTACTAGGAGTCCTGGTTTGCTGAATGCTGCCAGTGCCCTTTCTCAATTCGCTCTTTTCTATAATTTTATTGGGAACCGATGCTATGCGGATACCAGACCTATATGGTGCCATAAGCAAGTGCCTCTGACGTGGTCACAGGATGAGGGGAGATAAGCAAGTGTGGGGCTGCCTCTGCAAGAATTTGCAAGCTCACATCGCTCACCACCTTCAACCCCTACGGTGACCACCGTGACCCGCTCTTCGAAATCTTCAAATCTCATCATTGCAGATTTCGACTAGTTGCGCACCAATCCCTGGCAGCATCACCATGGCCCTCCCTCCGAAACAATACATATACGAACCGCTATCACCGCAAACGCAAGACGCGATCCGGCTTTTGACCATCGACCCCGCCGAAAAGGGTGTTCCCTTAACGGGACACTTCTCAGTGGCCTCGCTACGCGACAATCCCTCGTATGAGGCCCTCTCGTACGTCTGGGGCGATCCCGAGAAACCCAAATTTCTCTACACCCCTGAGGGATACATTCGAATCACCAAGTCTTTGCATGCGGCCTTGGAACGCATCCGGGAATGCGAACCTCTATATGAAGAGAGTGAAAGACCACTGGGACTGTGGAGATTACAACCTCCACGCCGCACACCTGCTACGGTCTGGGCCGATGCTGTTTGTATCAATCAGGAAGATAACGCTGAAAGAGGACATCAAGTTCGGTTGATGGGCAAAATTTATTCCAGTGCGAATCTGGTCTGGGCATTCCTTGGAGCTGGAGGGAATATGCGTGACCACATGGACTTTTTGTACCTCTTAACACGCGCTTCTTCTATGATGAAATCGGGAGATTGGAGTGTTTGGACGTCATTGATGGCCTCGCCACTACGTAGCCTCCTCGAACGAGACTATTTTTCGCGAGTCTGGGTCATTCAGGAGTTTGCTCTTGCGAAAAGAGTAACCTTTATATGTGGGTTTCTTTATTTTAGTTCCAGCCTTCTCATACGGTCAGCCAATGAACTCCCCGAGAGATTCAGCAACGATTCCTCCTCGGAGCTGCAACCACCGTTTCCCAATCAAGCCAGTACCTTATTCAAATTACGGTCTGACTATATTGAGAGAAGGGAGCGTTGGCCTCTGATCAGGATTCTCAGTCAGTTTCGCGGACATGAATGCACACGAGCAAGGGACCACTTATTCGCCCTTTTGTCCCTCGCGAATGATGCAGCTAATCCGGATCTGGATCCAAACTACGATGAGCCTATCGAACAGACCGTGAGAAGGTACGCAGAAGTCTTCGTAAAGAATGGATACGTAATGGGACTCTTAAGTCTAGCGGGTCACGATCCAGAGCCTGTGGGGTGCCTGCGTTTCCCTTCTTGGATTCCTGATTGGACATCACATCTTCCTGTTGTCGCAGAATGTGTGGAAATCAATCGTGATTGGTACCATGTTGGTATTAACCCGACATCCTGCAAAGTTGTAGGAAACATCCTCCAGCTGAATGGGCGTTTGATCGATCAAGTGTCCGACCTTCAAGATTCGTGGAGCACTGGTATCTCAATTGGGACATCCATGGAATCTTTACCTTTGGAACAGTACGCGGAAATCGCCGGGTCTCTGTTTGGTGATATTTGCAGAGTCTCCGGAATTTCTCCATATTCGCGAAGCCTTTTTCCTCCTCCTTTCGATCTAGGGATTACCTGGCCCCAAGACCTAGTGAACAATTCCACATTACCAACTACTGGGACCAATCCAGGAACTGGCCTAATGGACCTTATCCAGATTCTACCAGCAAGCGCCGACTTGGAAAGACTTCGGTCAACTCTTGAATTTCGAGAGCTGAATGATGAATGTTTCGCTTGGCTTGCGACCTGTTTCGCAAAGTACAGGTCATGGCGGGCGTATAGGATTTCCATCGGATTATCGTTGTCCCTCCATAGCGATCCACTGCCAAACAATCATGAACATCATCAGCAAGATACAGATGATTCATCAGAATCTAATTCTAACGTATATGGTTCATCAACATATGACACATACCTCATAGAGAAGAGACCGGAGGATTTGACGAAAGGCGAAAATTTTCAATTTGTCAAAAACCTCAGGGCGAGCGAAAATGAGAAAACACACCTCTCATTAATTGAATTAATCTTGCAGACACGTATGGATCTTGTACTTCGTCTTCTTCTGAATACTTTCAGGGTTTGGAGGGTTTTCAAAATAAGGAGTGGAGCAATCGGTATCGGACCACTTCGGACCCGGATCGGCGACAGAATATACATTACGAAAGCATGCAAGAAACCGATCATCCTCAGAAAAATCGAGGGTGAAGAAGGCCAGTACCGGTTCGTCGCCGTGGCAGAGATGTCGAGCATTGATTTTGAGGATGATGACGATCGAATTGAAGCATTGAGGATCCGTTGACTGACCTGTCGGCATTTCCATCATTAGTTTAGTTCTCATACTCCGGGGCTTTTCCTGGAAGGCTGTCCTAAACTTGGCACACACAGGCATGGCTATTCCATTCCTTTCCCTGTTCTAATGGTTATACGATTCAAATATTTTCTTGTTAATCCATGTCGATATGAATAAAGCGGCCATGTTTCATGGCATGGTTATTCTAATGATATATAACTGCCCGTAGTTCAATAACTAGCAACGCAATTACTAATGGTGGAGTTACTAACACCGGATCTTCTGACGACACTATTACTAATAAAGCAAGCAATCTCCAGCAATTATCAGAGATATCCTCAAAACTTACATCTAGAAAATCCCTTCGTACTTGCGGACTTTGTTGATCTTACTTTATGTAACAAGGATAGGGGAAAGAACAGAGAGGGAAGGGATTATTTACTTCAGAAACACGAGTATTATTTAATGTCGAATGGAGACGAATTCAACCCCACTTTCCGATAGATGTGAAAGTAGCTTAAAAAATGCGGGGCACCAAACTACACAACTTGAAGTCATCAACTATTCCGCCCCTCGCTCACAGACTTACCTTTCCAACCCCTCGCCTTTTCGAGTACCTTCAGTACTCCTCACTAAACACACAATGGACCACCCAACCAACCACGACCCCCTCCCCCCCTCCACCTCCCCCCACCTGCACCTCGCCCACCCCACCCCAGAAGAACTCGTCCACATCTCCACCAACACTTTCTCCTCCTGGCACGACACGCTCCCCCTCCCAGACTACCTCGCCGAATCCCTCTACCTGTCCACCGTGCCCCTCGCAAAAGACAACGGCCTAACCACCTGGATCCTCGTCGACTCGCGCCTGCCGCCCAACGCGCGACCAATCCTCTCCTCATGCGAGAGCTACCGCAAGCGCTGCTTGACCAGCGACGCGGGCGCCGGCGGCAGCACCGTCTCCGACGCCCTCGTCCACGGCGTCGCCAGCGTCTTCTGCGCGCCGCCGTACCGCCGCCGCGGCTACGCAGCGCGCCTGATGCAAGAGATGGCGCGGGTGCTGCGCGACTGGCAACAGGAGGAGGGCAAGCGCGTCGTCGTCGGCAGCATCCTGTACTCTGACATCGGCAAGACGTTCTACGCGAACCTGGGCTGGGCGCCGCACCCGCGCAACACGCACGTCGCCTTCGCGCCCCAGAAACGGATCTCTAATCCGCCGCTGCAAGCCAAGGCGATCGCGGAAGAGGACCTCGCTGCCCTCTGCGAAGAGGACGAGGCCATGGTCCGGAAAGCCATGGCGAGGCCAGCGCCAGGTGTGAAGGAGAAGATGCGCGTGACGATCGTGCCCGACTGCGACCACATGCTCTGGCACCTCGCCAAGGAGGCCTTCGCCACGGAAAGGCTGTTCGGGAAGGTTCCGCGAGCGAAAGGCGCGATAGCTGGCGCGCAGGGGAGGCGGGTGTGGGCGATCTGGACGCACCGCTACTATTCGCATCCGGACGCGGTGGCGGCAGCGTCGCCCGACCACAACAATGACGAGAACGTTCTTTACATCCTCCGGCTTGTCGTCGAAGGGGATGAAAGTGCGGACGGAATAGTTTGGGACGACCAGAAGGAGAAGGGGAAGGGGGAAGAGGAAAAAGAAAGGGAGCAAGCTCGCTCCTTGAAAGCTGTTATCCAGGCTGCGCAGGCCGAGGCTGCGGAGTGGCGGCTCGATCGCGTGGTGATGTGGAATCCGTCGCCGTGGGTGCGGCGTGTGATAACGCAGAGCGGACTGGAGCATGCCGTGGTCGAGCGGGAGGAAGACGCCATTGCCAGCGGTCTGTGGTACGATGAAAACGGCGGAGCGGGACCGGCGCCGCTGTGGATGAACAATGAGCACTATGCCTGGTGTTGAAGTGACTGGAAAATACGCATGAAGGAAAAGGGCGAGACGTATTGCAAGAAATATTGTGGAGCGTGGGGGACCCGGTAGAAAGAAAGCTCCAAGACATCCGTATCACGCAAGCATATTCACAGCTCCGTGTCAACGTAATGTCTTGATTGGGAGAAAATCCCGTCTCCTCCGCGTACGACCATCGTACAGTTTCATTTCTTTTCCCTTTTTCTTCTCTCCCCGATTACTCTCATATCCCCACAAGCAATGGTCCACCCGCACCAACCCCCAGCCAACCAAGCCTTTCCTCTCACCTCACCTCACCTCCTCTCCACCACCAATCCGATCCCCCACCCACTCCACCCAAACCCCCACATCCCCACACAACTCCAGCGCCCTCCCCATCCTCCCCAACACCCGCATCCGCCTCGCCTCTTCCTCCTGCTCCTTCCGCCTCTCCTCCTCCGTCTTCGCCTTTTTCTCTGCCCCCGCCTCACCTTCCGCACCAGCCACCTCCCCTTCTTTCGCCGTCTTCCCGCCGTCACCACCAGCGTCCTGCTGCAGCTCCGGCAACAAGTCCTGCGCCGCGATAGTCACGTCCGCGTTGGGCAGGATGCTGGCGGCGAGCGTGATCGTCGGCGGCGGCGCGGACGGATCGAAGAACGCCGGAGACGTCTTCTTGCCCGACACCGAGCCGCCATCGCCGAAGAGGTCTGACTCCGTGCCGCTCATGGCCATGTCGACGTCGGTGCCGACAGCGGCGTCCACGGGAAGCGTGACGGAGAGGCCGCCGAGGAGGTCGTCGAGGGATTCGATCGGAGTGTTGGCGGTGGGTTGGCCGGAGGCGGAGGAGAATGATGGGCGGGGGTAGGTGACGGTTAGGATCGGGGATGAGGCGCCGGATGGATCGATGCCGGCGAGGGCGATGCTGATGGGGAGGGTGGATTGGTGGCCGTCGGCTTTCTCGGGTGGAGGGGTGGGGATGTCTCCGCCGGTTTGGGTGAGGTGGTCGGGCGATTGGGATGGTTGGAGCGCGGATTGGAGGAGAGATGTTAGGTGGGCGTATTGGCGGAGGACCTGGACGGTGTATTAACATCCTTCTATCTGCGTAAGGGTAGATAGGAACTTCACTTACGGGAAGTATCTGCACGAGTTGCCGGGGGTGATCAAAGGGTATCTCGTCCAACACACATGCAACCTCGGCCTTGTTCACGTAAAGCGTTGCCTCGTGCCGCCTGTCCTGCTCTTTGCCATTCTTGTCTAACACAAACACATTTCGAACATTGTGATACTCCTTTGTAATGTCCGTAGTGAGACCTGATGTAGACTCGTCATCTGGCTTCAACACCAATGCTTCTAGGGAAGTCGACCATTTCAGCGATTCCTGATTCATTTGGACATTGACGGAGGTGAGGATGTTCTGCGCCGTGCTGAGAGGGACCACCAATGGTGGATTCAACTTTGCCACGAAGCGCACATTTGGAAGCTTGCCAATGCTATTACCGTCCAGCGCCATGGGATCGTTTTGGGCTGCTTCTGACCCGCCTGCGTATGTTGGAGGAGGATCCAGCCAGTCGATGACCGGCGAGCCGAACAAATCATTTGGATCAGAAGGTTTTTCTACCGCATCTGATACCCAGGAATCGCTTACTCGCATTGATGGGTAGAGCTGTGCGGGGGAGGATTCGCACTCGATAGTCAGCGAAAATATCCTATTCGCGGTTTCATCGTACTGATCGCCTTCGTCGTCAACATCCATGCTTGTGTCATCAGCTCCGCTCGCTTTTTTCTCTGGTTTCTGAAAGACCAGTCTCTTCTCCATCCAGTACTCCAGAGACAATCCCACTGCCGAGTTGGCGTTCATCCTCGGCCTTCCGCTCTTCTTGCAAAGAACCTCTCTCGTTGCCTTCTCATGCGCGTGCGGCTTTGATACATCGAAGAGATGCATCGCAGCCTTCTTCTCGTGTTCAAACAGCTTCTGCAAGCTGTTGTACACCCCCGCAATGGCCTCAAAGCAGCTGACTTCGGGCTTCCCATCCTTAAATATGCTCAGATGATCCAGCCGAGCCAGCTTCTCCAAGTTCTTCGCGAACCGATCCAGCGAAAGGTTGATGCTCGCCTCCCCGGGCCCCGGCTCCAAGTCAGCCTTGAACACCTTCGCCGCCGACGCAGCATGCTTCTGCACGCCCTGCGACAGCTCTCCAAACTGCAGCGTCACGCCCGCAACAGCGGCGTCGCGGAAGGTGATATCGAGCATGAAGCTCGTGTGAGCGAGCAGAAGCTGCTGCTCACCCGCGCCACCGGCAACCGAGTAGGTGTCGGACATGACCTCGCTGGACAAGCCGAGCTGGCGCGCCAGGCGCTCCATGCCCTCGCGGGAGACGCGGCCGGGCCGCGCGCGCAGCGTCGCGATGATGGCCTCCAGGCGCTTGCGCTGCTCCGTGTCGTCGGGGCGGCCGCCCATCGAGCTCGTCAGCCCCATGCCCAGGCCCAGCCCGCTCATCCCGCTCATGCTGATGCCCATGCCCACCCCGCCCTCCAGCCCGGCCAGCGCGTTCAGCCCGATGTTCAGCGCCCCCGGCGAGTCGAAGCTTATCGCGCCCGCGCCGCTGCTGCCGGCCCCGCCCCCGCCTCCTCCTCCTGTTGCTGCGGCCGGCGAGCTGCCGATCAGCGTCTTCGAGCTCGGGTGGTTCTGGCTGGCTGATGCGGCCATTGCGGAGCCCGACGCGCCGGAGGTGGTGTTGAAGGGCGACTTGCCGGCTTGCTGGGTGCTGCGCTGGGCGGCGGGTGAGGGTACGCTGCGGGGGGCTGGCGAGGAGAAGGCGCCGAGGTGCTGCTGTTGCGAGGGCGTCGCGGCGGCATTGGGAGCTTGCGGCGGGTGGCGTGCTGGGTGGTTCGTCGGCGTCGACATGGTGATTGGGTCGTAGCGCTCGCGCGCGCGCAGCTGTGGGGAAGCTTCGACGGAGGTAAAGGTGCGGTAGGAGACCTCGGATTCACGTCATGTATTGAGCTTGTGTTGCGGATAGGCTGCGAGGAAACGAAAGAGACGGTCGGAGTGGACGGTGCTAGCGAACAATGGCACGGCTGAAGCTTCAGCTGCAGTTAAAAATGAGTGTCGCAATTGGCTGAGCGATTTGAAGAGCGACAGGCTTTGGTCGCCAGTATGCGACGCCAGGGTTGCGGGTAAGCTCGACAATGCACAACGCGACAGGAGCTTGGCGGGCCCGCCTGCCGCGTCCGCGTCTGTTTGACAAATCAACAAACATGCCTAGGCACCGTTGCGGGCGGTGTGAACCACTTACCGAGGCATGTGAGAGCCGGGCCGGCTGTTCGTCTCCCCTCAGCTCTGCAACAACTTCCTCTTTTGCAGCTTGTCGCCTTTTTTCGTTTGCCTAATTTTGAAGACGAGTCTGTCTAGATCTATACACAAAATGTCTGCTAGTGATTTCAATTATGAGTATTTCAACGTCACGTTCCCTCAGGAATACGTGGCCCATGTTGAGATCAACCGGCCGGCGAAGTTGAATGCTTTCATAGAGGCGTACGTATTCTCTCAAGTTTCCTTCTCCTCTCAAACTTCATGATCTCAAGAACCCCAGTTCCTTCTATTTCAGTCGTCTTCATGCCGTGTTCATCCGGGCAAAAAGAAAGATGTCATCTCATTTCATAAACTCCACTCCATACTACCCTCTATCAAAAACCTCCCTCCTTCCTCCGTCCAAACCAGAAAGAGAAATACAATGAAAGAAAAAAAGCCAACCACCTAACCGCCCCCCTCAGAATGTGGCTCAACCTCTCCAAACTAATCACCCAACTCTCCACCTCCCCCTCCGTCCGCGCCATCCTCCTCACCGGCGCCGGCCCGCGCGCCTTCACAGCCGGCCTCGACGTCCAAGCCGCGTCCCAATCCGGCATCCTCGCCGACTCCTCCTCTAGCGAACTCGACCCAGCGCGCCACGCCTTTCACAACATCCAGCACATCGGCGAATTCCAAGCCTGCATCAGCACGCTCGAAAAGTGCCCGAAGCCCGTCATCGCCGTGCTGCACGGCATCTCCTACGGCCTCGCCATCGACCTGTCGCTGGCGTGCGACATCCGGCTGTGCGCGGCCGACGCGCAGTTCGCCGTCAAGGAGGTCGACATCGGCCTGGCGGCGGACATCGGCACGCTGACGCGCCTGCCCAAGAGCGTCGGCAGCGCGTCGTGGGCCAAGGACGTCGCGCTGACGGCCCGCGTGTTTGGCGCCGAGGAGGCGCTGCGCGAGGGCTTCGTGTCCGGCCCCGTCTACCCGTCCAAGGACGCCGCTGTGGCCGCCGGCCTGGAGAAGGCGAGGCTGATCGCGACAAAGAGCCCCGTCGCGGTGCAGGGGACGAAGGAGCTGTTGAATTATAGTCGCGATCATACGACTGAGGAAGGTGAGTTGTGCTGTGCTTTCCTCCTTCCATTTCCATCCTACCTCGATGCCCTTTCGCTGTGAAGAAGTTTCTAGCAGACTTCAGTCGAGAATATTGGGCTAACAAGGATATTTCCTTCGTTGCGTGTAGGTCTTAGGTATACGGCTGTTTGGAATAGCGCCATGCTCCAAACAAACGACATCAAGGACGCGTTGATGTCGGGGTTGAAGAAGACGAAGCCGAAGTTTGCGAAGCTGTGATGTTCCTTCAAGCAATTGCCAGTGAGCCTTGAGATACTTGACTTGTATTGTAGCAGACATATGAATGGTAGAGAATCGACTCACCAAATGTTGCAGCGAAGCTCAAAGCAAGTCGAACCTCCTTCAATGGAGATGAGAATGGTTAATCATTACGCCGCAACCATAATGGCAGCCCCGGTTCTTGCAATGCTTATCCTCCGCACCAATGAAGAGTCGGGCATTACCTTATATGGCAATCATGTTAGTCGGCTCATCACCATCTCATCGTGAGGTCAAAATGTGTGGAATGCTTGATGATTACAATCCCATGCATTGAAATTTTTTGGATTTCTCTCAGAGCGCCGTGGAAGTACAATGCCCATGAAATGTGTTGTGAGGTAGAAAAGCCCGTTACCTCACGGCCGCCCTTATCGTATCCATCATGCCATAAAGAGCATGTTCCTTCGCACCCACCAACAGAAATCACCAAACTTAAGCCCTGCTCATAACGCCCCAGGCACGGATCTATCAAAGGGTCAGCAAAAGGCGCTATTGCATAGGGGAAGATTTTACGGACCTTGTTGTCGGTGTAACCAGCGAACAGGGTCTGGCCGTCCGCAGACCAGGCAAGGGAGATACACTCGGGCTCCCTGCTCTTCTTGCCAACCTCGACGTACTCGGGCTTGAGCTCGTCGACCTTGCTCTTCTTCTCGAGGTCGAAGATGATGATGCTACTGGCAGTGGCAGCGCAGAGCCAGTAGCGGTTGGGGGAGAAGACAAGGGCGTGGATCTCGTCACCGGCGGTCAGGGAGTAGAGGTGCTTGGACTCGTTCAGGTCCCAGAGCATGGTGGTACCGTCCTTACCACCGGAGGCGCAGAGAGAGCCATCGGGGGAGATGGTGACGGTGTTGATGTAACCGGTGTGGCCGATGTGGTCGGTCTGGATGCGGCAAGAGGCGAGCTCCCAAACCTGTTGTGCTTTCGTTAGCTCCTGCGCGCATTGGGCTAGTTTTTTCTGAGCTAGAAAAAGCGGAGAAAGGGGTTTTGGATCAGTGCAATGGTGAATGTTTGTCTCATCGCCGTGAGGCTCTGAAGTAGCAAATACTTTGAAAATGCGTAGCATCATTTGAATGCCCGAGAGTGGGGAGCGCCGGGAAATTTGTACCCACCTTGACGAACTTGTCCCAACCAGCGGAGACGATGACGGGGTTCTGGGGGTTGGGGGAGAACCTGACGCAGGAGACCCACTCGGTGTGGCCCTTGTCGGTGATGGTGTACTTGCAGTCACCGAGGGTGTTCCAGAGCTTGATGGTCCTGTCGCGCGAGCCGGAGACGATCTGACGGTTGTCGGCGGAGAAGGAGACGGAGAGGACGTCGTTGGTGTGGCCGACGAAGCGGCGGGTGGTCACACCGGTGGAGAGCTCCCAAAGGCGGAGGGTCTTGTCCCAGGACGAGGAAAGAGCGTAGGCGCCGTCGGAGGAGATGACCTGCAGCCGCTCGAGTTAGCGCCAATTTTCGTCGCTGCTCTGTGGTGTTTGTGACGTACGCAGTCCGAGACGATGTGGGAGTGACCCTTCAGGCTGCGCTTGGGGTAGCCGTAGGCCTGCTCATCGCGGGTGAGGTTCCAGATGATGAGGGTCTTGTCGCGGGAACCCGACAGGAGCATGTTCGGGCTGTGCAGCAGCGAATTAGCCTTTCGTCCTCCTCTGCGCATTTTCGCGCGCCGTCGCAGCCGCTCCAGACTCACTTCTCGAGCGAGGTGGCCAGCGAAGTGACCCAGCCGTTGTGGCCCTCAAGGGTGCCCCGCAGCACAAGTTGTTCGGCCATGGTGTCTGTTGGTGGTGGGATTGTCGAAGTTCGCTGCAGGTGGTGTCGAGCTCCGCGATAAATGATCTGAAGTTGTCGAGCGTGTGTGCTGACGCTTGGACGCGAGTTTCGCTAGCTGGGCCAATCAGCGCCCGCCCCGCGAGCCTCGTTCGGGTAGGGTCGAAGTCTGGGCGGACCTGGCGCACCTCTAGAAATCTTTCGGGGTCCGCCGCAATTTTCTCAGGAATATTGCCGTCTTTGCAGTCGCGTCCCCGGTGTCGCGCGACGCGTCCGGCGTCACCTGCAACCTGGTCCGCGAGTTGCTTGCACGGGAAACCTCTCGGTCCCGCAGCTCAGCCGCTGAGTCCACCTGGAGATTCGTTGGAAAAATCGATCACGAAGGTTCCATTCTTGTCCGGCAGGGAATGCTGGGCATTTCCTTCTTGCAGTCGAAGCAGATATTTTCATCTAGCCGCAAACGGCAAAATACACAAAGACATTCTGGTAGACGTCGACTACCCACGTGAGTGGGGTGCCACTGGTGCTGTCTCCAAGACAGGCTTGCAAAGGTCAACTCTATTGCACTTATGGAATTCCTTGCGAACAGTGCATATGACTGCTGAAATATCCGCCGTTTATATGTCGATGGCTCAGAATCCTTTGGCGGTCCAGCGGCACGCGTACGGGGCAAGTCTTGATTGGCTGGTACTACCAAAATGAACTACCATAAGCGGAAAGACACCGCTCTGCACAGTCATTGCTTATGAATGTTGACCTTGATCATTAAGAGACCGTCAGCAACGTCTAGTCCGCGATGAGCTGGTCCAGCGCCTCTGCTACGGTGATGGTGTTCCGTATCCAACTATGTTCCCCGCATTTCGGCCTTAGGGACTCCAACCACGTCCGAGATCATCATGAACAACCCGAATGCCGATGATGCCGAGTGGACGATAAGCTGGCGATTCCAAGATCCTTCTAGGCAACACAGCCGGTGAAGCACTGGCCGTAAGCGGCGTGCTTCCGCACGAGCTTAGCTGACAGCCGTTCCATTCATGCGAATGATTTCAAATAGGTGGAGTTGTCCGACTATAGAAACCCCGGACACTGCCCCGCCTTGTTGCTTCGGCACACAAATTTCAGAACTACCTTGGCACCACAGACTTTGAACACAACACACATCAATCCACAACAATGGCCACCGGAAGCTGCTTCTGCGGAAATATCAAGATCTCGACGTCAGGCGAGCCAGTTGCCAAGGTTTGTTCACAACACCGCCATCGAGAACAGACCAGCTCACACACGTGTTTAGGCCACCTGTCACTGCCTCGACTGCCGCAAGATCAGTGGGAGCACCTACAGCACCAACCTTGTTGTGCCCGAAGACGGCTTCAAGATCACGCAGGGGACGCCAAAGAGCATTAGCAAAACCGGCGATAGCGGCAACACCATTACTAGCTACTTCTGCGGCGACTGCGGAACGACCTTGTTCCGTGAAGGCGCCATCTTCCCCAACATGAAGATCCTCAAGGTCGGCGTCCTTGACGACTATGACGCACTCAACAAGGCGAAGCCCACGACCGAGCTGTACGTCAAGCACCGTGTGGAGTGGGTGCCGGAAACGCCAGGAGCCCAGCAGAACTAGGCTATATTTCTAGTCTGAACTTTTGCTTGCGTGGACTTGTGGCGTAGCAGTAGACAGGCGTGGTGTTGGTGGGTGTTGGGGTGTTGCATGGTAGCTAGATTGAACCAATGACGATTCCCTCGTTTGAGACTTCCATCCCTCCAATTTGCCCAAATATAGATACGGGGCACGTGCAACTAGGCGCTAGCATTTCAGCTATTCGCTTTCTGCTCTCTCTCAAGGATACTGCACGCTGAAAGCTGAGCGTCTTAGTCGATGTTCGCAGCTTCCGGAGGCATTCCGACAGCGTCCTTCAGCACCTGCGATTCATCAGCGATGGAAGCCATGCCCGCAACACCAATATGCATACCTCATTCAGCCTACGCTTGAGTTCAGGAAGCTTCTCAGCTTTGATGACGAGCGTCTCATCGTCGAGATCTTCGATGATAAAGTCGTTCAGCTCAGAATCAATCTTGACGATAATAGTCTTAATCGACTCGTCGCACTGAACGAGGATACCTTCAGGCCTCCGCATGAGCACCATGCCGTATAAAGGAGGTTGACGCGTCGCGGAAACACGAGTTCCACGGCGCAAGGGTCTCTTTCTCACCTCTCAGAGCTCTAGGCATGTTTGGCAGAGCGACCGGCCGAGATGTCGATAATGGGTGTAGCCGGAGAGGGTGGCTGGAAATCTGCGGACTCTCCCGTAGGGGCAAGATCGGAGAGTGGTGCGGAGCGAGAGGAGAAAAGTGTGGGTACCTGAAGGCAGGGCAGACCAACAAGGGAAAGTGACGTCTCACACGACAGCTTTGTCAGGCCGGCCGGTCGAGCACGTCGTCAGAGCGGGCTGTTTTGACGGCAGATGCACGGTCGGGACCTGGTCGCGGAACGCGATTATTACTCAAACGAAAATTCGATGCGCAAGGGTTCCAGTGTTGAGCTTGGAGAAAGTAAGCTCGAGGCGGCGCAGATCTTGCAGAAAGCCAAGTGAGCGACGATGGCCGGCCGGCAGGGCTGCGGCGAAGGCTCGGCCGCAGGTGCACGCCATGATTGCGCACCTCAGTTGCGTCAATCAACGACGCGCGGTGAGCGTGTGCTGCTCACTGCAATCTCTCCACATCCCAGCCAGCGAAACCTGCAAACCGACGATCCAAATTGTCCAGCCGCGTCACAAGCACAGGCTCGCGAAATCTCAAATAACATGCGCATCCTACTACTGATTGAGCCGCGGAAAAAACGACTTCTGAGGTGAGCAGGCCCAACAGCCACTCAGCGCGCGCAGTAGTGCCGTGAGCCACATCCACTCTCGGAATCCCAGACAGCACCCCAGGTACTTCCCTTGCCTTCCGCAGCGATCCGCCCTCTATTCCCGGGTCGCCTTGTCTCAGCTTTATCAACCCAGCTGCCTGCCTCAATAAACCGCACTTCCGCACAACAACACCCACCTCTTCCCTCCGCCATTGAAGCCTCTCGGCCATACCAAATCGCTAGCGCCATCCATGACACAATGACCGCCGAAGCGCCTCACCCGCCGAGCTGTTGCATTGGCAGCAGCAGCAGCGCCAGTCCGTTGCACAACCTCTCCGCCTCCATAAACTCGCTCCTCTTCCTCTGGCTCCTCTTGTCGCCCGCCGCGCATGCGCTCCCCCAAGGAACAAATCCCGCCCCAGGCACCGGCACCAGCAGCGATGACGAGAACAACAACGGCGATTCGGATTCTTCGCTAACGCGCGACGGCCTACTCAACCTGTACTTCCTCTTCATCGCCATCGCCGTCATCCTGCTCGTCGTCGCGCTCCTCCTACTGCACCGCCGCAAGAAGCGCAGAAAGGCCATGATGCGCAACTACGGTCAGTCAGCGCTGGCGCAAGACATCAACGGCCACCACCACCACCACAACAACAATAACAACAACTCGCGCTGGCTCCCCGGGCCTGGTCGCTGGATGATGGGCGGAGCTGGAGCATCGGGAAACCCACGCGCGCCCGAGGAAGGGCTCAACGAACGCGGCGAGGCGCCGCCGCCCTACAACCAGCCGCCTGGCGGTCCGCCGCAGCCAGCCTACGCCCCCGGTGCGAACTACGTCGCTATGCCGCCACCGCCGCCGCCCGGCTGGCAGAGTGACGCTGGACTGACGATTCCGATGCGCACCCTGTCGCGCGACACGCAGGGAAACAAGCCGCCCGACTACCAAGAGACGCTGCCTGGCCCTGGCGCCGAAGGTGGACCGCCGCCGCCGCAGATGATGACTGACAATTCGGTCAGCGCGAACAGCTCGACGGGAAATCTGCTCAGGCACGGCGGCCCAAACCAAGGCGAAACCCAGCGCTGAAGATATGCACCATCGTGGCAAAAGAATTCAAAACAAAAAAACAACAGGCGCCAACAATTGATGGAACGTTTTTGAGATTGGAGGAGCACGAACACGCAGCTGGACGTCATTTTTGATCGATGACGTACGGCGCTACCGTACCACGTTTGACGCACGGTATCCCCGAACCAAACAAACGTTCCACGCTTGGACCCCGCACCGTGCGTCTCGCGGCACATATTGAAGATGGATACCTGCCAGTCTGGGCAAGGCGTGAAGAATGTTCTGGCCCAACATGCCTGAGACAGACCAGCGTACAGGACACGCAGCAACCGCACAGATTGCCGCCCACTGCATTCACCTTCTCAGAACAGCGCTCCCTTCCTACAGATTTCAGCCTGAGACCATCCAACCTCCTTCCAGCCCTTTTGACATGCACACACCAACCGAGTATTCATTCGAGTGGACGAACGAGCATATTGCACATTGCACATTCATCACTAACAAGAGAAAGGAGGTAGCATAGGCACAAGCCCACAGTGCACCACAAATGCGCTGGTTGTGCTACGGGAAAAGCAAGATGAAGACCATCAAAATCTAGAACGGGGAACCTGGATCATGGCCCTCCCCATCATACAACGGCGCAACAGGGACATTGCCAAGTCATGGCTATAATTAGATGAAGAGATCGATCGCGAAGGCTTAGCTCACACGATCCCACTGGCTTAGGCTCATAAACTCGAAGTTTTTCGAGTCACACACACTGCATATAGATAAATGCATTAATCATTTCATGGACATTCGAAATTCGATGTTATCTTGTACCTCCTCGCGTGACCAAGTGGAGGGATCGTGAGCGTGATCCCGTGCCGCAATATCCACGGCGTTATCTATCATCACGAATCCTTACTCCACCCTCCACCTTAGGCGAGCGCCAACAATCAAAATACGTGTACAGTCCCCTCTCGCAGCCGATGGCTAGCGTGGATTTATTTTTGGTCATGTCATGGGTAGTTGAAGCTATCGTCCGGACGAGAATGTCGAATTTTTAATTCTACATACACGTCCGGACGATAGCTTCGACTACCCACATATGTTGTTATTTTTCTAAGGCAGAGCTGGGGCATAGTTATGCTATGTTCTAAACCCCTGCTATTCTTCGCGCTAGCCATCGGCTGCGAGAGGGGGCTGTATGCACGCGGAGATGTCCGGTGTGTGGGACGCGTCTGCTGTTCCCAATCCTACTGAGTTATCTCAACCTTTAGTGTCTCCTTAGCTCTTCGAGCACCAGTCAGACGAGCTTTTTCCCCACGGCCGAACAGAAGACTGTAGGTACTTGAGCAAATGTTTGAACGTAATTGTGGGGGTTTGGAATGTGAAAATACGCATGGTCAGTGCATCCCACTACTCATACGCGGAATGCTTATTTCTGGTGAGAAATTTTCTGACACGTCAAATTTGTTTTTCTCAACGGCTCTGGAGCGTTCTGATAGGAGTAGTGTCAACACTTGAAGTCCAGGGAGGCGGATGCAGTGTGACGGTTCAACCGCACTCTAAGATCATTCCATCCTCCCTTCGCGGTGTGCGCGAATAGCAAGCTTAATTCAAATTTTACCGTCTCCTACACGTGGAAAGAGTTCTCTAATCACCGGACTCATTCTCATTGGACAGGAGCTATTCATCAACAGCATACCATCTACAACAAATCAATGACAAAACAAAAATAAAATAAAAGGAAGAAAAGGGCATACATAGCTACGCAGACCGAACCAAAGTAAAAAGAGAGGTTAAAAAAAAAAAAAGCACAAAGCAAAAAAAGCAGAGGAAGTAAAGCGGCAAGATTAACGAATAGTGAAAGCGAAAGAGAAACAGAAGCCACGATAGGTCCAACCCCACACGTCCAACACAGTAAGAAATCAGTCCAGTCCAGACCTTTCCTTCCCCTGACTCCCTTCTCGTAGGTTAACACCCGCCTTTTGCTTTCTTACATCAGCCGCAAAGAAAATAAAGTTCAAATCATCGCCAACCACCATCTGTAGCAGCTCACCGGCGGTCTACCGGTCTACCGGCCCGTGGGACAGCCAGGCATGAGCAACAGCGGGGCAAACGACCTCACGAGAGACGTGGGCCCCTTCGTCCGCACTGCAGCGCATCGTCGTCATCCACACGCCCGAAGAGACGAAAACAACGAGCAGTTTCATCACGATTAATATATTCGTAACGGAGAAGATACCTAACCCAAGACCCCCCCGCACCACCCCTCCCCTCCCATCTCCACCTCACTCCATCCCATACGTATCCACACATACCCCCGCAATCCTGCATCCACATCCCGCGTTTTCCCCCCGCCCCATACCCCAGACCGAGACGACCCGTCGGATCTTCGCGCGACTAACGCAAAAATCCCGACTAACCAAACCCAGCACACCCGCATCCCCGGCGGAGCAGCCGGCGGAGCACGGGAGAGGGGGATGGGGGCGAGCCCGAGCGGCGATCAACTAAAAAAAATAAGAAAAAAAGGAAATGAAAACGAGAAGCTAAAAAAATCCCGTGCGTCTCGCCGCGCGGGAGAGAGAGAGAAAGGGAAGAAGAAACCGGAATCACCCGTGATGAGGCTAGGAGGCTGGGACGGGATTTGGAACAAGTCACGGTACATGCGTGGATGATCAAAGTACGAGCGGGGCGAAAAAAGGTACATGACCTGCATACATGCCTAGGTACATGCAGCATGACAGACAGCCCGTTGACTGACTGACGTCTTTCTTGCGCTGATCCCTGATCGACCCCATTCGCTAATGCTGGTCAGAACGTGGGGTGTGTGCATGATGGAGGGTGGTGCCGCTCTGACGTAAGAAGTGCCCTCGCAAGTTTCCGATGGGGACACTCCCAAATTCCGATTGGCAAATCGATCAAAGCAAAAGTCGCGCACCAATAAATGGTCGGACTCCAGGAGTGATGTCACAAAGCGGAAGCAATTTGCGAAAAGCGCGAATTTTGAACAGGTAATAGAAAATCTTCATTCTCGCAATCATGAGATCGACGAGTTTTACTGCGTAATGGGGGAATCGTGTTGAAGCTTGTGTGCAAGCGTATAAGCAAGCATTACGAGGTGGTGGTTATGTTCCTGGGGGTAGTCCGAAGGCTGGGGTATAGCCACAGGATCTAGAGTGTGTTTTTTTCCTCTTCCACATGTCCGATGATTCAGACAGATGTCTCTCTCTCTCCCCTACTCGCCAATATTCAAAAAAAGAAAAACCCAAACCCAAAGTTTATCCGTCTACAAACTCCGTACGTGAAGAACACATTGTTTACGCCTTGGCCTCGAGCTCAGCAGTCTCGGCGGCCTTGCCGGCGACGTCGGCACCCTCGACCTTGCCGCAGAGGGTCTCGACAACGATACCAGTGACCTGGTACGGGTCGGCATTCGACGCGGGGCGGCGGTCCTCGAAGTAGCCCTTGCCCTCGGCAGCGACGGCACGAGGAACACGGACCGAGGAGCCACGGTTGGCGACGCCCCAAGAGAACTTGTCATACGACGCAGTCTCGTGCCTGCCAGTCATGCGCGCCTGGTTGCCCTCGCCGTAGACGGCCATGTGCTCGGCTTGCCTGAGAGCAAGCTTCTCCATGGCGGCCTCGATGTGCTTCATACCGCCCTCGGCACGGATCTCCTTGGTGGAAACGTTGGTGTGCAGACCGGCGCCGTTCCAGTCACCTGGGATGGGCTTGGGAGCGAAGGTGACGACGGCACCGAACTCCTCAGCAACGCGGTGGAGGATAAACCTGGACATCCAGAGCTCGTCGCCCACTAGTCAAGTGTTAGTGACGGAAAGGGGGCGTCATTCGGAGATATGTTACGTACTGTCGATGCCCGTGCAGGGACCGACCTGGTACTCCCACTGAGCCGGCATGACCTCGGCGTTGGTGCCGGAAATGTTGATGCCAGCGTACAAGCAGGCCTTGTAGTGAGCCTCAACGATGTCACGGCAGAAGACCTTGCCGGTGCCGACACCGCAGTAGTAAGGGCCCTGGGGACCGGGGTAGCCACCCTTGGGCCAGCCATAGGGCCAGCCGTTCTGGTCGAGAAGGGTGTACTCCTGCTCGAGACCGAACCAGAATTCGTGCTCCTTGTGGGCCTCCATCAAGATGGCGGCATCGTGGCGGAAGTTGTAGGCGTTGGGCTTGCCGTCGGAGCCCCAGGTCTCGCACATGACGAGGATGTTGTCGCCAAGGCGGAAGGGATCGGGGTAGAAGGCGACGGGGCGGAGGTAGACATCAGAGTTGTCGCCGGGGGCCTGGCCCGTCGACGAGCCGTCGAAGTTCCATTCGGGGAGCTCCTCAACTGCGGAGGGTTTCGACTTGAGAGTCTGCGGGCGGATGGATGATCAGCGTGAATTCTCGGAATGTGATGCGATCGAGTGGGTGGGGTGTGGGCGCACGATCCCACGCGATCCTTGCGACTCCAATAGGACGCGGGTGTGCGGGAGAGTGGCGCCGCCTTCTTATCGGGCAGCACCACAGCGATAAGGAAGGAACAACATCAGCGGGGCAGCGCATGCGTTGCACCACCGATGCTGGCACTCGGCACTTTTGACCGGTGCGGGAGGACTGTGACTCACCCTGCACTTGGAGCGGACGCCGTTGGAGCCGTCAATCCAGACGTACTCGGCGATGATGGAGCCCTTCTGGCTCAACTTGAGGTACTTCTCAAGCTGCGCTGCGTGTTAGCGGGAGCACAACTTTCGCGCGCGAGCAGCTGCGGCTTACGTTGGCCGTGTTGGAGACAATTGTCGATTCAGACTGCAGGCTGGGTTAGAATCAGGCGGCGTTGGGACAAAGCAGGGCGTTGGGCGTACCATGGTGACTGGAATGTGCGGTGCTGGCGCGGAGGGCAAGCGGTATTGGAGAGTGTGAAGTTATGGGAGTTGCGACGGCTTGGGGCCTGTCTGCACGGGGTGGAGAAGACGGAGGAAAAAGGGTTGTGGTTGTGAGCGTGGTGAGAGCGGCGGCCCGGATGTTTTAAAGGCAGCGCGAGCGGCGTCAGGGTTCGTCTGCCCTGACGCCCACACGGGCAGTGCCCACGGCGCGCGCATCCCAAGGGCTCCACGCAGCATAATCCATGCCCAGGCCTCGACACCGATCCAGTCCAAACTCGAGCCACCGCCGGGCCAGGCACGCGCGCAGCCAATCACTATTTTGTCTTTGACGACGATATCGCGTGCGCCCCCCTCCGCTATCTCTACCCGCGCTCCGGCTGCCCACTGCCGACGGCGAGGGCCCCGCCGCCATGACTACTGGCGGCTGGAAGTCTGATGAAGAGGCAGCGACCCCAGATGCGCGTTGGGACGGCCGCTGACCGCCAGGCCGGCGGCGCTGCAAGGATGGCTCGTTTGCGGCCCTGTCCAGCGAGGATTCCGCCGCTGTGGATTTGCGGGCTGGGCGCGCACTGGGGACCTGCAGCTGCACCAAGGCGGGCGACTTATCTGCGGCCGTGCTGCGGCTTCGCCTGTCCCCATCTCAGGAGCGCACGTCGTGCGATCCAGCAGATAGGCGTTCCTGCCCAGAACAGCAGCCGCCGGCAGCCACGCCTCTGTGCCGCATCCGTCCGCTGCTCGCGGGATCGTGAGGCAGAAGAGGGACATCGTTCCCAGGCCGCCATGGCCCCCATCGTCCCCATCGTGCGCGGCGGGTGACGATGCGGCTTTTTACAGCGGTTGGCGACGTACCCCGCAAGAGATTGGCTCGTCACAGCCAAGCGTCCGGGATGCTCGGTGGGCATGCGCGACAAGGCTCCGCCGACGCGCACTTTTTTCTTTCTCTTTTCCATGCTCGTCCCCCCGCGCTGAGGGCGCTCTCACTGACGGCTGCGAACAGCTCCCGCCCCCAGCGCCTCGCGACGGATGCGAGCAGCGCGCTCCGGCCGCAACAGTGGCCTCCAGCGGGCCTGCGCCACCACCGGCCTCGCGCTGCCTCTCCCCAGGCGTGCCCGACGTCAACCGGCGAGGGTTGCCGCAGCAGAAGCTCGAGCCCCCCGCTGCCTCATCGGCGCAGCGACTTCGGCAAGCTCGCACCCCTAGACGCACCCGCGGGTGGCTGGCTGGCGGCCAAGCCCAAGGGTCTCTGGCCTTATCGCGGCCCCCCATTGGCCGCGCGGGCGGCGATGACAAAGAAAACCGCTGGCCGGCCGGCTAAACGCGGTTCGGGAAGATCGGCGCTGATTCACTGTCTCCCGAATCCACACTTCTGTGCGCGCGTCGGGCGTTCTGCTTGCCGGATTTGAACGAATTGCTCTATTCTCGTGCTCAACCACGGCGCATGGTCCGCCGCCTCAGACGCCAGAGCGCTCCGGTCGCCACGGCGTCGTGTGACTGGCGTTGCTGTTACACATCGCCGCCCTTTGTTGCGAGAGAATAGGGGCCGCGCGCTGCGAATAGGCCTAAGAATAGCCCGCTTACGTGCAAGCCAGTCCTTTAACGCTTGACCGGCCGAGGCCAGCCCTCCTTTTTTCCGAGACGCCGCCGCTGCGTTGTCGGGCGCGCGACTAAGATCAACGGCCTCTTCCATTGTTGTTACGAGCGGTTTTCATGGGTGTTCGGCGGTACCTGCAACTGCTGGGCTTCCACAACCTGCTTCCAGAAGCCTGCGAGGCGAAGCACGGGCACGAAAACCGCCCGGAGAACCCGCCCCTCCGCATGCGCTCCAGCCACGAGGCCTCCCGCAAACACCCGCCTCCCGCTCCATCTGCACTCCGGATTGGCAAGCGGATTAGGGAAAGCACATCAGCCTCAACGCTCTGGGCAATCGCCCTGCTCCGCTTCCCGCTCGCTAAGCCCCTGCTGCCCGACACAGACGCCGTGTGGAGAAGATTGCGCGATGTCGCTCTTCCGCTCTGCGGGCGGGTGCAGGTCGGTCGCCCACCCGCTTCTTCCCATGGCGGGGACTGACCTCTGCCCACAACACAAAAATAATTCTTGGCCACTGCCAAGGCAACGTCGCCGCCCGTCCCTTGCGCGCCCCTGCTCGTGCTCGATGAGAAAAAAAATTGAAAAATCATGTTGGGTGGGAGAAAGGGGCCAATCCAAAGCCAATTCGTGGCCTCAGCATCTGATCTGCCCGTCTCCTGGCGAGGAACTCTTCGCTCGAGACCTCGATCCTAATTGCGGATTCGACCAAAAGGCGTTTCTGAGGAGACGCCCCTCCCGGGCGGTCCGCTCCGCGCATGGTGCGGACCCATCATGGGAGTTGTTCGCCATCCAGGGTCTAGTCTTTTTTGAGCTGTGGTCTGGAACAGGGACAGGGCTGATACTACGTCCTACTACCGAGTGATAAGCTTTCCCGCCTCATCTGTGGGGGCCCGACGGTCCCCTCTGTACGCCATGGCACCGCAGCGGGCGGGAAACGGCGGACGTTGAGACATTCCACACCTGCAAACGTGCTCTGTGATACGGTATCCAACAGATAAGACAGCTAAAGTTGTCTGTATCTTCGTTGCTCCCCTTCCCTTCGAAACACCCACTTGGACCTCCGCCGCGCACCGACCCCGGTGGAGCCATCCGGACTCGGAGGCCCCGGGTGGGGACCTGGAGTCGTACCCGTCTTCTCCCGTATATAAACCCCCCTGGCCTGGCTCCGATCTCTTTTCCCCTCCTTCGACCACTGCTTCCCGCAGCGGCCCGCCGCGCTTCTAGAGAATTGCTTCTTTGGACCTCAGCGCCTGTCAATTCGCTTACTCGCCCTAATGTGGTAAGCACGAGCTTATGTGAACCTCAGGTCTTGGTCTGGGTCGATGATTGGCCAAATATTGGACGTTATCTTTGGGGTCTAAGCTGCCCCTAGACTCTTATCAATGCTTAGATTGTCCATCATTGACTGCTTGGCGGTTGAATTGGGATACTCCTCATGCCATGTCTCCTACGCCATTCGTAGCATGAAAGTAAGGTAGGACACCCATGTAGTTCAGGGTGTTCATCTTGAAAGAGTGTGTGCCGTCTGTTCGCATGCGAATGTGGCGCAAGTCGTGATTCAATTCATCACATTGAGTCGTCTGAAAAGAGCAAGCGAAAGTTCTCCTCTTCAAATTCTGTCAAACATAACAAATCTACGAACCAAGCCATTGTGTCAAAATTTACTTGTTTGTTTCCTTGGGCTTCTCTGCCATGGTTCGTTTCTCTTAAGGAAAAGGGAGAGGAAAAAGAGGAAAGAAATACTGCTCGAACTGTGATATCTGAATCATCACCAAGCTCGTCGGACGTACAGTGTGAAATCAAATTTGCTCAGTTGCATATTGCAGAGAGGGGGGAACACCAATCAATTGCGTGACGCTTCGTTGGCCTTCTTGAAGAGTCAGGACTGCACTAGGAGGTTCGACCTTGATGGCTTTCCGCAGCTTGTTGAATTTGCCTACTTGCGAGCGCATTTGTGTGTCCGCTTCCCCATTCCGTAGAATTCTTCACTGTTGTTTACTTACCGTCTGTGCGCTATCCATGCATTGTTCAGTAACAGTGTATTTGTTCACCTATGGTATGGGGTCAACGTGACAGAAACAAAGAACCTGTCTGTATCAGACTCCTACACAAAGACATTGTTTGCCAACGTCCCGCCTAACGTCCAATCGGCGCACGTGCCGCTGTTCCTACTTCTTCCACCTTTACAATATTGGCCCATACACACAACATTCGCAACGACAGCTATGGAATACCCCACGCGCACTCTCTCACAAAACGAATCACACCCCAAAACACTCATCATGGCTTTTTGTCGCTTCTCACCTCCTAAATTGTCTTGGGTTTTCTGCCCACTTAGCTCTCAACATTGTTCAGAAGTGTTCACTACATTGTTAAGAAACCTACTCACAACATTGTTAAGAAACCCACTGTCCCAAACAACAGCACAGGCTTTCAGACTGGAGCCTTGGAGGAGTAGAAGAGGAGCGAGAAGCTTGCTCTCTCTCCTCTTCATCATCGACACCATCACCTCCACGACCTCAACCGCCAAAATAACCTGTCTCCAACACCCGCCGCAACACCATCACAACCACAACTACCCAACTCAGCCAACCATCACCACCACAGCCAAACCACCACACCACCACCGAACCTACCTCCACCCCAAATACATCCGCCACCGCTCCTTCTGTCCATCTGTCTGTCGCCAAGACCAAAGCAGACCAGACGACTCCAAGCCGCCAGAAAAGCAACAACAGCCATGTGCCAAATCGAGTCCGTCTTCCACCACGCCTGCGCGCACTGGGCGGCGCGGCCGCGCTTCGTCGGCGAGCCCTGCGTGCGTGCACGGCATGTTGCTGTCTCGCCGCAACCCACCACCAGCACTAAGACTCACAACAACACTGCCGTCACCATCATCCCCTGCGACTACCCCGACCACCTCGGCGCCGCCGACGAGGCGGGTGAGTGCGCTGAATGCGCGCGACGCAGGCAGCGGTGTCCGGTTTTCGTTTTTGGAGCAGAGGAGGAGGCGGTGGCTGGCTATGATGGATCAGAGGAGGACGGCGAGGGCACGAGGCGCAGCTCAGTCGACTCGGACATGACGATGTCGTCGTCCTCGTCCTCCTCCTCATCGACCTCGTACGGTTGCTCTGATGGCGAGAGCGGCAGCAAGAGGAGTTGGCGCCCGTTCGCGGGGCTGAGTGAGGGGGCGTGGGAGGAGCTGAAGCGGGTGCAGGCGAGGAGGGAGAGGAAGATTCGAGGAGTGGGCCGGGTGGTGGGGGTGTTGGCGGAGGAGGAGGTGGTTGTTGTTGTTGTTGGCTGAGAAGGGTTGATGTGCTGATGTGTGTGTTGGGAATGAGACTGGTGTCCGGGTTGAGCGCTCTGATTTGATCTAATGGTTCTGCGGTGGAAATGAGGGGTTGATTTGTCGGCGTTGTATTCTTCTTCTTCTGTTTTTCTGTTGGTTTGTTTTTTGTTGTTTTTCCTCCTGCAACTTTCAGTGAAGCATAGCGATTTGCATTTTGTTTTGTTTTACGCATAGCATTCTGGAGCATTCAGATTGCCTTAGTGGCATAGTACTAAAAGTGGACCTTGCGAAATCTTTTTGTTTGCTAAATGAAGTCAACGTGTGATGCGTTCAAACAATACCTGCAAGTGAATCACTCACAGATGTCAATGGTTGAGCTTAGTGGAAATAGTCTTTTGATAGAGAAACGGCTGTGTATTTTTCTTTTTTTTTTTTTGGCAACGAGACGATGCCTTTCCAATTGAAGTTGAGAAAATTATGGCTAAACTAGGGAGAATTTGGTTTCAGGTATTCTTTAAAGTAATATTATGTATTCTGCCGGAGCATCCCTGCACTTTCATGGAATTTAGTCTTCTCAACCTTTTTTTCTCCAGAGTTTCGCATCCGATGTACGGGTAGTTGAAATCAAGCTCTGAAGTGGCCTATGCATCACCGAATTTGCCGGGTGAAAGTACCGGTAAGAGTTAGTTTGGACGTCAGGTGGTGCGGTGATATCTTTTGAGGAAGGCTATGAGTCGACTCTTGACCGGTGTGCTTTTGATCAGATGATTTAAACAGATGGATCCGGCTTGCCCGTAAAGGCGCTCGGTATTTTTTACTGCAATAGGTGCTGTAGATGAATTGAAATGTGGTTAAGGGAGACTGACATCGACCTCCGCCGGCCTTGCGCGAAGACTTCGAGAGGAGGCCCTCTTTGAGAAGTTTCATCCCACTCTGACATTTTACTCTGCGGATACTCTTGCAGACTTTGCTGAAAGTTTTCATTTCGCAATACACCTGGCTCGCTCACGCCTTCTCTGAAACCGCGCGTTGTCCGTAGGGCCGGTCTCCCGGTGTCACAATCCATTCCTACCGGAACGAAGCGGCGCATCAGACAGCAGCCGTCCATCCGCAACATCTTCCGGCTCAAGTCAAGTAAGGCTGTATCATCCTCAAACCTCGGACCTGACCGCGGAAGCGGTTAAACAACCTCCTCCAACGCCAAAGGTCCCCCGCAACGGCCACTCAGAGCCTCGTGCGGGGTCAATCGAGATGGTAAAACATCCTAACCCGCACTGTATGATCAGCGCAGATGCGACAGACAGATCGAAACGCTGGCTATCTGGTTCTGACTCGCTCTGCCTGATCAACAAGCCGGGGGGCCATGCAAGTCACGGGCGTGCGCGAGATTCGGCATCGCAGTTCTCGAGCTGCCGAAATCGCATGCAAGGTCGTCGGCCTTGCGTTGGGTTGGGAGCGGTCAAGCGCCTGATCCATGGACGTGGGCGACTGCAGGCTGATGTAGGATTACATGCGTGCTCGAGGCGCCGCCTTTGTTTGACCGCTCAGCGCGCTGTTCTTTTTCTCTTCACCGGTTGCATGCGAACGCGTATACGACGACTGTGGTGTGGCATCATCTGATGCTGTGTATCTTGATCCAGGAGTCCGGAAGAAGAGCACCAACACCATTTCTACCCATTCGACCAAACAGCCAACCGGGACATCGGGTCGGATATTGCTGCAGATCTCTTCGGGCGCTGATACAAGGTGCCCGTGATCCCTTTTCGTTTCTTTTCTTCCTGCATCATCGGGTCGGAAGCGAAAAAGTGACAATGCCCTCGCGAAGTGTGACCAAGCTTTTTTTTCCCTTTGCCCTCGTCTATTTTCAGCGCACGTCGCACCGCTGATCACGAACGAGTGATATGAGCTTCCCGGAGATTTAAGGGAACATGGGGGGACCCATACCGTGTAACACTATCCGCGTTGCATGACATGTCGCCCTGTCAATACTCTGCTTCCCCCACGTTGACCTATAATATAATAGAGTTTTTCGGTTGCTGCATCCGGCTGTTTCCGTCGACATGTCACCCGAATCAGTCTTCTTGCTCTTTCGCTTTGCCTTGGCGAACAATCGTGCAGCCGGGGCAGCAAAAGTTGAGGGGAACACAAAACGACGACGGCTTGTGCCGCGAAACGCGCCATCACGTGTCAGTCCGCAAAGTCGGTTGTGAAGACCTCCTTGAACAAGATACTTTGGTGAACTTTAGCCGACCATACGTGTGGCAATGAGCTGGCTCCGGCAATAATAATAGACGGAGCGGAACTCGTCAGCTTAGCGCTGTCGTAGCACGTTGACTTGACTTTGAAAACAGCCTTTCTTCCGGTTGACCGTCGGGACAAACGCGCGCAAAAAAGGAAGTAAACGAATCCTTTTCTTCACATGGATGACAGCAGCCTATCGATAGAACGGCACGCATTATAGGACGGGTGGGCTTCGGAAAGGCGGGGCGAATGAGCGGAAAGGGGTAAGCGTCTGTGTTGCTCGACTGACGGTGACTTGCGTCCCCACGTCTCATAGCTGACTGCCAATATAGGCAAGGCATGCGTGTTTCAGTTCATGCAGCCTGAGGCATGCAGGCAGTCAGGCAGCGCACCCGCTGTAGACGTTATTTTTGCAAGCCTCGAATCCTTACCGTGAACCCTTTTTTTTTCTTCTCGGTCTGCTCGCCGCCACCGAACACTGCCACCACTCCTTCTCCCCTAAAGGTGCAATCGGGCCATATAATTCGGCCGGGCAAGGAGACAGACAGAAAAGAGGGGGAGTACCATTGCACGGAAAGTCCGCTAACACCGATAGTGGCTTTTCTCGGCGCGGCTCACCTGCGGGCCTCGTGTCCGTCTCGCACTGCGCCGCGCAAAAACCACGTGGGGGAGCTGGTAAGCTTGACGCCTGTGGCTTGCTTTGCGGAAAAAAAGAAATTCAAGAGCGGCGAAGGAATGCACGGCCTGACGGCAGGCCGCCACGTGGGAGAGCACAGAGATGGTTCGACTTGCAAACTACCTGACTCGAGCAAGGTGCGGCGACGGGGCGTGCTCCTCGGCAGCTTGGCGAGCGAGTGTCGATCGCTGTTTACTGTGTATATTGCGAAAAGGTGGCTGTTCAGCAGAGGGCTGTGGCGGGCGGGTGTTGAAGAAAAGTACGCCTCCTCTGACGCCGATAAGTGAGATGCTCGTGGAGAGAGCAAGCATCATTAATTATTTCATTCGCCTGCGCGCGCACTGGGAAGATCTCCCGAACCGTCGATCCGGGCGGTCGCTGCTAGGGGCCTAGCTCTTGGGCGCGAATGAACAAACGGGGGCGCTGGGCCTTGCGCAACGCCAATTCGCTAGCCTGGATGCGCCCAGGTGGAACCGAGGGCGTCGTTCGTCGTTGTCGTTGTCGTCGTGGCCGGCGTGGCTGGCTGTCTGGCTGCTAGGGGGCGCCGGTCACGATGCCATGCAGAAGCAGTTTCAGCAGTCGTGCGCGCGTCACAGGTTGATGGGGCTTGCTGCTGTGCCGCACAGAGGTGCGCCGGGGGGTCATCGGTACCTCGAGACATTTGCTCCAGCACCACCAGCCTGTTCCTAGCCGTGGTAATCTGAGCTAGGTGAAGTTACTAGCTTAGCTGCCGCCGCTTGGGAGGGCCAGGCGTCCCGCCGTGCTACGCGTAGGTACTCAGGAGGTGCCGATTAGAAAAAAAAAAATAATGGCAGAGCTCCCCGTGTCGCCGCATTATTTGGTGAAGGCCGCCCGCCGTCTAGACAGCCATTCCTTCTCGTCCGTTATCTGCTGTGAACTGCCCCGGCGCGCGTGGTGCATCCCTGTCCCTGCACGTTGCCCTGAGTGTCGCGACCCACCCAGGCCGCTTGGACCGCCTGCTTGAGCCATCCGGGATACCGATCGACGCGGGGAGCGGCAGCACCCCCCTCGAGCCCTGAGCCCTTGAGCAGAGGCCCGACCTTGTCCCCCCCGAGTCCGCTTCCCCTACAGCAGCCTGCGAGTCGCAAAGTTGTCGAGCTGCAGCGCGCCCCTCCCAGAGCCATGCGAGCATAGCCGACCCGAACCTTCACAAAATCCCCGCCCAAGTCGCTCGCTTCGTCCCGTTCGTTACGCTCGCTCGGCCCCTGTCCCCATCTCACAGGCACCTGTGCGACCGCCACCAGTGAGAGCCGACACCACCAGCCCTGTCGGCATTTGAGCCGCCATTAATATTCCCATTCGTCTCTCCCTTGCAACCACCGCATTCCTCCCCACCACTGCGGAATGCATCGCCTGCCGCGACAGCAGGACGACGGCGCGCTCGCCTCGCCGCGCTCCAGTCGCGCCCCGAGCATCAGCAGCGATCACCTGTCCACCGCCGGTTCCACAAGCACCGTCGCCGCCGTCTACGTTCCCGCCTCCGCCTTCCAGCCGCCGCCCGCCTACGTCGCCGTATCCGCCGCGTCGCAAATCGTCACCGACCACCAGAATGCGACGCTACTCGACCAATTGACCAAGGAGGAGGCCGATAATGTGCCCGCCGAGAGCGCGCGCTTCTCCGAGCAAGCCCTGGCCCTGCTCAATGGCTTCCTCGACTCGCTGCTCTTCTCCATCCTGGCCACCGGCCGGTCGCGCTCGCTCATGGCCATCCGCCCCGCCGTGCAGGAGGTCCTGAAGCCCAAGCTTGCGCGCGAGGCTCTCAAGGCCGCCGACGAGGAACTGGCCGGCCTTATGGCCGACGAGGAGGAGGACGAGGACATCCCCAATGGCCAAGGCGAGAAGTGGAGTCTGGAGGCCGTCTTCAAGCGCACGCGCCTGCGCATAATGGTGTACACGCGCCTCGGCGAGCTCGAGGACGAAGACGAGGAGCGCTTCCTCGACGAAGATGAAGTGTACGCCGAGGACGAGGCCGCCAGGGAGGCCGGCCTGGTCTCTTGGGCTGCGGCCATTTTCCTTACCTCTGTCATCGAGTACATCGCTGAGCAGACCCTCATCGTGGCTGGTCAAGCTGCTTTCAAACGCGTGCGCGCCAAGCGGAAGAGATCCGTCCAGCAGGGTGTGACCGACGAGGATGAGCTGGAAGAGTTGGAGCGCGTCATCGTGAACGACTTCGACATGGAGAAGGTCGCCCTGAACTCAGCGCTCGGCCGCCTTTGGCGGACATGGAAGAAGACGAACCGTGCACCCATCACCCCCATCTCTGCGACTGGCCGCTCGCCCTTCAGCCGCTCCTTTTCCTTCAGCAGCGGCCACCGCAGGTACAGCACTGGCAACGCGCATGATGCACCCAGTGCCGCTGCCCTTGAGGAGGTGCCTGAGGTCGAGTACTCTGAGCGCGATATCGCGTCGAACATCCCGCTTCCAATTGGGGAGAATGATGTTGCTGAAATCGAGGTTCCCGGCCTCGCCAAGACGTATGAAGAGGTTGAGGAGGTGGTCGACGAGAGCGCGTCCCTGATGCCGCCGCCCACTAAGAAGCAGCGCCCAATGAGCTGGCTCGCTGCGCCGGGGTCAGGCCGTCACCTGATTCGTTCTCGTTCCAACTCGATGCCCTCGATCAAGCAGTTGGCGGAGAGGCAGGCGTCGATGAGCAGTGAAGAGCCGCCATCTGAGACGCCCCCTTTCCATACCCCCGTTGAAACTTTCCACCAACGCGAGGATTATATCGCTGAGGGTAACAAAGTTGCTGAGACAAAGCGGAAAAGCCAGGCGAACTCGGCGAGGTTTTCAACGGACCAACTCGATGAAGTGTCGTCGGTCATTGCTGAGACTGGATCCCTTCCCGGGGCTGCGTCGCCTCCTCCTGCTCCCCCGATCAACCGCCGGAGCATTTTGAGAGATCGTTCTCCCAAGCCTTTGCAGCTTGGAAGGGATATTCTTGTCACTGCAAAGCCTGCGGGTGCGTTCAACCCGTCGTGTGTAGTGATTGTCCTTCAGCATGCTAACCGAGTCCAGATTCGCCCCGTGGCAACAAGCAGCCCGTCGAGAGCAAAGTCGAAATCAAGCCGAAGAAGTCGAGGTCGAACTCACCGGTGAGAGGAAACAAGGAGCTCAAGCTTAGAACGTCGAACGAGGCTATCGGGGTGGCAAGGACGACGGATGTTGCCAAGACCGCGCCTTCGTCGCCCCTTCCTGCAGTCAATGAAGCCCCGCAAGAAAAGAAGCGAGCCAACCGCCTGTCCGTCTTCCCTCCGCCCGCAAAGATGAATCAAGTCATCATCCCTGCCATGGGATCGCCCTTTGCGAGAGAGAAGACGCCCAGCGGTACTCCAACTCGGGCGGACTTCGCCTTTGAGGAGCCTCAGCCTGTCCCCAACTCCAAGCAGACACCCATTGAACTAGGCAAAGACATCGAAAACCACCGTATGAGCAGAGCGCTTCGCTCGCAGACTGTCTCTACCCAAGCATCCCAGACGATTCCCCAAGGCCCGCCCTCGATTTCGGCCCTCTCCTCCCAGACTCGGGATAGTTCTACCTCGCGCAGGTCCCACGAAAGCTTTAGAGGTAGGACTGAATACGGGGTGGAGCGTGCCGGCCTCCAGCGGGTGTCGTCGATCTCCTCGGCTGGAACCTCCATTCTCCATACGTCACGCGGCTCTGAGTCTAGCATTCCTAACCGGTACCCAGTTAATTCGAGGAAGTCGGAAGACGACCGTGCGCGGGACTTCGACGCGGCGATTGCGCAAAACGACACGGTCTACTACACGCTCACCCCGGAACGCATGCGTGAGGTAAGTAAGGAGCGCGAGATGAACGCCAGAGCCGAGGCTGAGGCCCGAGACCAGTCTTCGCACGCGAGATCTGCGACCGCGACTCAGGTTTCAGTTTTCCCACGTGTGCCCCACAGTGGATCTGGCTCGAGCTCGAGCCCACAGTTGCAGCGGTCCAACACCTCTTCGCGGGGTTCGTTGAGTAGTAAGCATGGGAAGAGCACAATTTCCGACGATTCTGCGAAGGAACCGAAGGCAGCTCGGCCCACCCCTATTAATCAAGCTGGAAACATCTACACGCGCAACAAGTATATGCCCCGAGAGCCGAGGGTACAAACCGACCCGACCTTTGATCTTCGGGACTTCCTCATCTCGACCACCCCTTCGAGCAACAACAAGCCCATCGCCCCTCTTGAGACCTCTGCTTTCTCCCACAGCGCAGACAACAGCCCAGCCACCGCTACCACAACTCCTACTTCCAGAGGATTCTTGCACAAGACTGGTTCTCGATCTGCCAAGAACTCCATTAGCGAGGGTTCGTCTCTTTCACTTCCAAACCGCAAAAAACTGGAGGCCCGTAGCCCGGCCGGTCCAGTTCACGTCGACAACGATCTTATTGATTTGATACGTCAAGGCCCGCCTGGTTCAGACCACCGCATCCCCCGCACCGTAGCGCCCTTCCGCGACACGCTGGATTCCGAGCAGATGGAACTCTACTCGACCGCCGTTGCGCCCTCCGTCCACTCCCAGACCACGACGAACTCCCGCAGTGGCCTGCTCTCCCACAACAATGTTCACCCGGCTTGGGGCAACGAGCCTTCGTCGCTGAGCGGCAGCATGTCCGATGGGCCAATGATCACGAAGAACCGGCCCAAGAAGCGCATCGACCCTTACGCCATCCCAGACGACGATGAGCTGGAGGAAGAGTTCGGCGAGGAAGACGACGACGAGCTGACGGCGCTGCCGGGTAGCACCGGCGGGCCCGTGTCGACGCCACCGAGCGGTCTCGTGCGCGCGAGCGAGGAAAGCTCAGCCCACCACCAAGAGTCGGCTCATTCGAGGCAGAAGGCTAAGACCGCCACCTCGGAGCTAGCAGACTTCCTGTCGAACGAGCCGCCCACCCGCGCCGTCACCGACGCCCCCGTCCAGCCCTTCATGCTCTCCGAGTCGACGATGAAGGCCATCAAGAACGGCGGCTCCGCCACGGCCGCGTCGGCCAACGGCATCCGCGCCGCGTCGTCGCACAGCAAGACGTCGTCGATGGGCGCGGGCGGCATCGGCCTCCCCGGCTCCTACAACAACGGCTACGTCACCACCATCAGCGGTGGCCACGGCAACCACCGCCTCGGCTCGTCGGCGTCGAACGGCAGCTTTGGCGGCAGCAGCAACGGCCTCGCCAAGCGCAGCAACACGCTCCGCGCGGCGTCGGGCGGCGCGAGGGGCGCGCGCATGGGCGCCAGCAACGACGACGAGCGCGGCGGCTTGAGCGAGATGGCGGATTTCCTCAAGAACTCTGGCCCCCCGCCTAGCTGGGACGAGAAGCCGTTGCCGTTTGTCAAGTTCGATAAGGATGGCAATCCGATCGAGCCTGGGCAGAAGGAGAAGAGTAGGGGTATTTCGAGGTTCTGGAAGAGGTGATGTGATGATGATGTTGTCAAAAGAGAGCGGTTATGTGTGAGGTACAGTAGAGTTGTGGAAAAAGCTAGAGAGTCTTGATTGGTGACTGACCTCCACCTGGTACATGGTCTGGAGCATAGGGGTTTGGCCATCGCCGCTTTTCTTATTTCCTTTTTGGTTTTCCTATGTGTCTTGGTCCGGATCCTCGATCTCCTAGTCTTTTTCCTTATCTCGTCTTCATTGCTTGGCGCACGTTGCTACGCTATACACACAAGCATCGTCACGTCTTTTTTTTTCTGTTTTTTTACGTTTCTGCATGCCCGCTTAAGAAAAAGATTTTCTTTGGGGGATATATTGACTTTATGCTTTTTCTTGAACTGTCTCTACTTGTTCAGCTTATTCCTATATGGTTCTGGAATCATCTTTTACTTTTTTTGCGCTTTTGATATCCGTTTTAGGATCCAGATACCCCACCCTCATAACAACCGGAGTACAACAAAAATGTAGCCCCGCACCCAAAGTTTTTTTTTCTTCTTTTTTCTTTGTTTCGATTGAAAGTAAAGTATAGGGTGTGAAAAGGGATGGAAAGGGGCAAAGGGAAAACTTATTTCTTAGTTCAAGTTTAGGAATGCTATCGATATGCGGTTTTCCTGACTGTGGAAAGCAAATACGTACAGCCGTCTTCAACTCTCTTGTGTGCGTGTGTGTTGCGTGATTAGTGGAGAAGATTGGGGTTGTAGGTTGTTGTGTGATTGATGCTTACGATGGTTGCGAGCTGTTGATGCGCTTGCGGGCTGTGGGTCGTTGGTGGTGAGCTTCATAGTGTGATGATGAAGGTCTTCATGCTTTTGACTTAGACGGTGGTGATGGAGGTGTGCGAGAGAGACTTGCTAGAGAGTGGAACGCTGGCGCGGACGGCAGACGAGTGGCTTTGAATCCTAGGGCGTCGGGAGTTATTTAACTGTCGACATGGCCCCAAGCCTCTGCCTGGTGGTGTGTGATGGGAGAGCACCATGCGGCGACGGACCTCCTAATTTATAGCCACCCAAGACGGAAGAATTTGGTCTTGACAACGTGGACAGTGGCCCCGCGTGTGACTCAATAGATCAGGTGGCAGGTGGGCGTCGAGGGAGTGCCTGAGCTCGCTGATATAAAACGGCTCCCTCCCAGATCCACTGAGTAGCACTGCAGTAAGCTAATGATTTCTTTGGTGAAACAATACGAGGAACCTGGATTCGTTAATATTGACTGGTGCTGTCGCGCGTGTTCGGCCTTCTCTTGATCCCCACTCCTGCCTGCTTTGCTTCATACTCGGCTTACCCATCATGAAGGCTCCGGACCTACCTTCAAATCAATCATCTGATGCTCTCGCGCATCGATGAGTAACGGAGATCATCATCGTTTTCCACTGATGCTGCGGACCACCAGGTGCAGCGGACTGAACGCACCTCGTGCGCGCACGTACGCTTTCTCCCGCCACGCCCCCCCGACAAAGTCGGGTATTCAATGTACATCCTCGCCGGAGCGAACGGCACACACGCACGACAGTGACATCGTTTCCTAGTCTTGTGCCTCTGCCCGAACAGCAGAGGCAGGCCAGTGCGTGTTTGTAGTCTCCTGTCGTCGTCGCTGCCGAGGGAAGTGTCGATTCGGGGCTAGGAGGGTGGCAGGAAGGAGGTTTTATACGCAGTCAGGGCTGGTAGTGGTTGGAGACGCACGGGTTCGTGGAGGGTGGCAGCTGCGCGCACGGTTGGAAGATGAGGCAGATGAGTGGGTGGTGGCGTAGGCGCGTGGACAGGTGATGCAGGTTCATGCCGCGTGTCGTGGCGAGGAGTGAGTGCTGGGGTCAGAAGACTGTGGTCATTCTTTTGCTCTTCAGCACGTGTTGTGTGAAAAGAGTTTGTGTGTTCACGATTCAGGCGGCTCTGAGGCCAGCATGGGATTGGTTGTTTCACTGAGCATTTGCAACTTCCCCCCGGGGAACCTGCAGCTGGTGGGCTGCCAGGTCTTTTGTTGAATGCTTTCATTCACGAGGCCATTGTGCGTTGCGGGTGAAGCTTGACACGACTTTAAGTTGAGTCAGAATGCAAGGCAACTTACTGTACCTTCAATCAATTCCGAGTGACAAAATCTTACGGACGATGCCATATATGTCCAAGGAAGTTAAGGTGTAAATATGGGTTTTATGGACCCGGCGAGTACTTTGCCCACATGATCACATCGGTTGTGATCCAATTCACCAGATACTCCGAGGCAAATGTGGGCTCGAAAATCTTACAAATACATCAATCAATCAACATGGCAAAACCAACTTCCTAACTGAGTAGAGCGCAGTCTCTTTTGCAAAACAGGTGGGAAGCGAGATTCTTTTATAATCCACTATGCCGTGACATCCTCCGATTATCCATCCATCTCGGACATCGTCATTTTCCATACACCCTCTTCACTTTCAAAATACATACTCATGAACATACAACAGAGATAGAAAGGTATCAGACCTACTCCTCATCGTACCTTCACTACACACCTGACAGTCCGCGACATGTCCAATCTCCAATCTCTGGCAGGGAAACACAAAGCTCAAATTGATATCTCGCGCAGCCCGGGTAGTCTTGTTGCTTGACCACACCCGATAAGGACCTCGCCACCCAAAAGAGGAGAAGGAGGCCAAAGGACACAAAAACAATGAGAGGTAGAGAGGTATGGAAGCAATAAAAGGGCAGACAAAAGGGAAAAGAACCAAATATCCACCAGCTCCGGCAAACGCGATGTGAAAAAAAGAATCAAGGACCACCGACCCCCCAACCCTCTCTCTAACCGCTTCCGATTATCCAACCCAGATGAAAAATAGAAAGAACCCCACTCATCCATCCCTGAACCCCCCCTATTTTTTTTTTCCACACTACCTGTTTACTAACCATGACGTTTATTCCAAGCACCCGCCCGCCAGTTCCTTATGTCGTACCATGAACACGTTAAAAAGCCCTGCATAGCAGCCAAGTTGTCGTCAAACTGTATCCCTCACTTAAGGCCTCGGACGCGGCCCGATGATCTGCCGCCGTCCACCGAACCCGATGCCACTTCCCACCCTGTTCTGGTTGTCACCGCCGGTGAAGCCGTATTGGTTGACGTCCCAGCTCTGGCCGGGCTTGCTGCCGGCCGTCTCGTCGCGCGGCGTCTCCTTCAAGTGCTTTTGGCCCTCCTCCCACTCCTTCTGCCGCTGGCGCTCCCGCTCCATCTCGCGCTCCAAGAGCGACTTGCTGGCCCAGCCGCCGGCCCTGGTTTTCTGCTGGGATGCGGCACGGCGGTCATCCTCGGCGGCACGCTCTGCAGCGGAGCTGAAGCCGATCTCGGAGGCGGCCGTGTGCTTCCTTGGAGGCGGCGAGAGAGGAGCGGGGTTGGACGCGAGGAACCGGTCGGTGCGATTTGATGACGGAGTCGGCGGCGAGACGGGCGACTTCTTGGCGGAGACGTAATCTGCAGGGTTAGGGAGAGGCCGGGGCGAGGTGGGTGGAGGAGAGACGGTGGCGGGATCCGGGAGCGGACGCGCGGGGAGAGCTGGAGCTGTACGGTTATGTTCATCCCACTGTTGACGGAGGTATTCGCGCTCGTCGCCTGCCCATGACACATTACTTTCAGGGGGAGAAGGAGGACGTGCCGAACCGGGACGAGATCCGTGGATGCGTTCCTCACGCTCGCGCTGATATTGACGTTCCCGTTCCTTGGCTTCGGCCAGCTGTCTCTCGAGTTCGGCGACGCGCTGTCGTTCGGCCTCGAGTTCCGGATCGTTGCGGCTGACTTGTCGGCTACGGGGCTTAAAACTTTGTTCGGCTTGGTACTGGCTTAGGAACTGGCCTCGGAGCCTAGCGTCGCTGGTAGCCCTGGTGTGCTGTGTCTCCTTTTCCAGTTGCTCTTCAGCCTCTCGTTCTGCGCGTAGCCTGGCCTCTTCGTCGGCCTTCCACTTACGCTCCTGCTCCTCCCACTCACGTTTTTGTTGTTCGACCTTCAGCTTCTCCTGCTCTCGTTGCTTGCGAGTCTCTGCTTCCCACCGACGCTCCTCTTCGGCCTGGACCCGGCGTTCCTCTGCCTTCCGTTTCGCATCCGCCTCTTCCGCCTGGATGCGCTTGCGCTCGGCCTCTGCTTCCTGCTCTTTGCGCTTGCGCTCCTTTTCCGCAAAACTGGGGACGTGAGGCGCTGCCGTAGTGATCTGCCTTCTCGCGCCGTAAACTACACCTTGGTTGCCTGCGTTCGCGCCACCCATGTAACCTATATCAAACACGGTTAGCTTTTCATCAACTCTTCGCTGCCGCGGTACTGACCGTATTGTGCAATGTTCCATGCTGGCGAGGTCACGCCCTCGTCGTTCCTCTTACTCCAGCTGCTGACTGGACCTGGCGACTTGGTGCCACTCGACGAGTTGGAACCGCCGGTCCCCGAGGGGCTCAGGGCTCTCAGAGGTGGGGGCCTGTTGGATCCGCTCCCAGTGCTGGCGTTGCTCAGCCCCCTGTCGCGACCAGGCAGACCCGGCGACAGGCTGCCGTTGGCCTTCTTGGGGCCGATGCACGTGGGGAACTTAGCTGGGTCGAGGGCGTGCGCAACACGGCTGAATGCTCCCAAGCATTGTAGGACTTGCGCCGGGTCCTTCTTCTCGAACAGGTCGACGGTGAGGAAGCGGTCGTGGGCGGCCAGCGAGATGGGCTCCTTCTCGCAGGCCTTGAGGAAGTGCGAAATGTTCTCCATCTGCATGAACGGCATCGCGGACTTCTTGAACTTGATGCCCGGCGGCGGCAGCGCGAGGCTGGCAAGTCTGGGCGCAAAGATATGTGTCAGCCTAGAGTTGCGCGCGGGAATGCGCCGGAGAGCGCGGCGGGCGCGGGAGGGAAAGTACGTACTGGCAGAGGATGGTGCCGTCTTTCAGGGCGTCCATGAGGTCGCCCGGCGGCAGTTTCTGGCCCAGGGTGTCTTCAATCCATTTGGTCGTCTCATTGACGGCGGCGGGGTCCTTCGCCTTCTGCATGCGCAGACGGCGCATATCCTGGTCGAGACTGCTGACGCTGGCCATGGTTGCTCTGTAGAATCATGCGCTTTGGAGCGATTCCGAGAGAAAATAGGGAGAGGGAGGCTTTTGAGGGCGAGAAATTAGGAGTGTTAATCGTGGCTCAGGGCCGAGAGAAGGAGGGGCGTGTCCTTGGGCACGGCCAGGGATTCGGGGGGATGGAATGCGCCCGAGGTAAGCGTAGTAGTCGTGGCCGGCCGCAGCCAGTGCGGGTCTTGGGCGGGAGCTGACGGCGTACGACGTGATGTCGGGCGCAAGATATAGTCCCGGGAAAAAGAGCAGTTGTGTGGCTGGGGCCTGGCATTCTACGCCGTCTGAGACGTGTGTTGGCACTATAGCAACAGTTATAGACCCGCCACCGGATTTGTTGGTTGGGCGGCGCGACGCGATGCGCGGAATGTCCAACTTCGTGTAGCGGCCGCGACTTCCCCTGGGGGGGCTGACCACCGAGTAAACGTCATCGGTTATGCCTAAGTGTTCAGGCAGCGAAGCGCCACAGCGCCGGGCGGCAGGCGGCGGCAGGCATCGGAGGTAGTTGCACGAGCTCCGCTGCCGCCGACGCCGCTTGTCTAATGCATGCATCACCATTCGCCGCGCCGACTTCTGCGCTCTCCGACGATGCCACTCACGCTCCAGCATGCCGCAACCCGGGCGCCTCAGACAACTGTGGTTTAGGTGGAAGGCCCTCGACCTGCCCTGGCGCAAGCAATGGCTACGTGGTATGCTCTCTGCTCAGGCATCACCCCCGTCGCTGGAATTTGACAAGGCTAACAACCACCCAACAAGGCTTTGACCTGGCGGGCAACAGCTTCTGGGAGTTCAAGGAGACCTACGGCGCCCAGCGCTTCCGTCGCATCGTCAAGTACAGCCGCCGCATCCACTACGGCGACGTTAAATTGACCCGTACGTTACCTGCCGTCCACCAATTTCTCGCCCATGTCAACGCCACAACTTCCACCCCTATATTCTGAGTCGAAGCTCAAGACAAATCTGGAAGCGAGATGGCACAATAATGGAATTCATGCGCCGCTCTCCTGCAAACACGCACCAAAGAAAACATTGGCGCGCACAAAGCAGTAAATTCTCTTGGAAGCCATTCTTTGGAGAACTCCGCCGTGTAGTCTCCCTGACGCTTCAGCCGCATGCCAAAGCTCAGGAAAAAAGTTTGGCGCACCAAAATACGTACCATTTCGCTACCATGCCCATCTCGCCTCCTTAAGCGGTGCACTATATATATGCACGGATGATCTACTAACGCTAACGACGCCCTTATTAGCACAATGGATCCAATGGCTCCGTCACACCCGGTCCGACCCGCCCACTATCGCCGAACAGCAGCTCGATGAGATCCGCCAGGCGCAACTGAAGCAGCTCGCTGCCGCCGCTGATGCCCGCTGGGCCGCCAAGCCCTCCGCTCTTGACCCCCCGCCGCAACCCGAACCCGCTCCACAGCTTCAGTCGCGTGATACGGCAGCCAACGCGCCGCAGACAGAGCCTGAAGAAAGAGAAGGGGTGCGCAACGTTGCTGGTGCGTCGAACGAAGTGAAGGCTAGTATGGAGGACCAGGAGAACGTAGATAAGGGGCGCTCTAAGGGTGAGAAGAAGAAGGAGAAGACGCCTTCACCATGGGATGAAGCAAAAAGCCAGGAGTGGCAACCCGCACCCTGGACACCAAAGATCGCGCGGAAGAGGGGATGAAGGAACGGAAATGGTGGGGCAGTGCGGAGATAATAGACGGAGAATCGGTGTTTAAGTAAGAAGCTACCAATCCACGCTCTTGTATATCACCATATCCTCTTCAAAATTTCCGTTCTTGAGTATTTTGCTTTTCTGCAGCCAATCATGGTTCTGGAATTGACATGATCGGTGGGGTGGGCTGAATAATCATGTATCATTATATCCTAAGTCCGGAAGGTGCTTAATGAAAGCCAAGAGTCCTGATGCCAAGTTTCCAACGCCTGCACCACGCTTAGATGGAGGGGTAGCGGGGTCTTTATTTAAACTACAACCATCTCAAACTTCTTAACTTCCTCTAACGATCTCAAGATCAATTCTTCACAACTCAATTGTTCGCATAGTTGCTCACTCTGAATCTCAACCACAAGCCTCACTCAAACCAAAACAAAAGATAACAACCACGAAAAGAAAACCTACTAGAGACTCACTAAAGCACCCATCACCTCCACAACCATGTCTTCCACTTCGTCACAGCCGCCAACTTCTATCCTCCTCCTTGGTGCCGGCGAACTGGGCACCGCCATCCTCACCTCCCTCGCCGCGCACCCGTCCCTCGCCTCAACCCAGCTAACCGTCGCCCTGCGGCCGTCCACCGTCACCTCCTCATCCTCGCGCCTGGACGCCCTCCGCGCCGTCGCCCCGCCTGCCCGCCAGCAAAGCAACCCCATCTCCTTCGCGCCGCTCGACCTAGCCGCTCCCACCGCCGAAGCCGACCTGACGGCCCTCATCCTCAACGGCGGCAACCGCTTCGACAC
The DNA here is from genome assembly GCA_023089105.1 of Lasiodiplodia citricola. Lineage (NCBI taxonomy): Eukaryota > Fungi > Ascomycota > Dothideomycetes > Botryosphaeriales > Botryosphaeriaceae > Lasiodiplodia > Lasiodiplodia citricola. Next base: position 98,506 of record JAJNLL010000072.1, on the reverse strand, counting down.
CGTCATCTGCTGCACCGGCTTCGCCACCAGCGGCTCCGGCACCGCAACCAGCGGCACGCAGACGCTGATCGCACGGGCCGTCCTAGCCGCCGCCGCATCATCCTCCTCCACCCCCACCCAGCGCCGCCGCCGCCTCCGCTTCTTCCCCTGGCAATTCGGCGCCGACTACGACGCGACGGGGCCAGACGCCGCGCACGGCATAATGGCCGAGCAATGCGGCGTGCGATCGCTGCTGCGCGAGCGCGCGGCCGCAGCGCAGCTCGACTGGACCATCGTCAGCACCGGCATGTTCATGAGCTTCGTGTTCGAGGAGTGGTTCGGCGTCGTCGTGGGATTGGGCGCCGCGCTCAAGGCGGGCGGCCCGGAGCCGCTGAGCGACGAGGGCAGCGGGGTCGTCGCGCGGTGTCTGGGCAGCTGGGAGACGCGCGTCACGCTGACGGATGTGCGGGACATCGGGGCCGTGGTTGCGGAGCTGGTGGCGGTGCCGCCGTCGCAGCAGTCGAAGGATGGTGATGATGCGGGTAGTATCGTGTTTGCGGCGGGGCAGACGGTGTCGTATGCGGAGTTGGCGGATGTTGTACAGAAGGTGGTGGGGAGGAGGGCGAAGGTGCAGAGGGAGGAGTGGAGTCTGGAGTACTTGCGGGCGGAGCTGGAGAAGAATCCGGAGGATCAGACGATAAAGTATCGGGTTTTGTTTGGAGAGGGGAAGGGTGTGGCCTGGGATAAGGAAAAGACCATAAATGCAGAGCGAAACATCGAGTCCATGGGAGTGGAACAGTGGTTGAGGGAGAAGCTTAGCATGTGAGCGGAGGAATGTTGCTATTGCATTGCTAATTTTGCTAGAATGAAACTTTTCTAGTCCTTAGCTGCATTACCCAGTAAAGAGAGCTTCGGCCTTGGTTTTGCTCCGTATTGATGAAAAACGCCGCGTCACTATTTGTCTTCTTTTCCTTCCAGCCTCTTGATACCCTTCTCAGAATTCTGGTACCCCTCATCAAAGCCGATGGCCTTTGCCAGGCTAGATGCTTCGGTATATCTTCTCCTAGCCTCTGAAATCCTGCCTTCCATCTCTGCAAACTCGCCAAGGTTGTGCGTGGCAACTGCACAGGCGAGATCACACTCTTCATTACGCTCCGGAGGAGCAATGACAGATGCAAGATTTACAGCTTTAGTAGCCCACTGGCGAGCTTGCTCGGTCACCGGCGGTAGAGTGTGGAGCGGTTCAGGCGTGGAGGGGTTTGTGGGCGAGTTGGGAGCGGAAATGTTGTTTTGAGGTGTACCCCAGCCAGGAGGCAGACGCTGCTGTGAAATTGATATGGCGATGTTGTTCATGATCGTGGCAGCGTGACATGATTTAGGATCAGCAAAAGTAAGCGCCTGAAGGAACAAAGGAGTGGCGAGATAGTGCTGGTCCATCGATTCGTAGTGGTGTGCAAGTGCTGTGAGTTGTTAGCATCAATCGAGTTGTCGATGAAATGGAGCATTCGGGATGCTTACCTTCCATCGATGCACCCATCTCCTGATCGGTGATCCAATCACCCTCACCCTCCTTCACGCCCTCCTTCTCACGTCTCATCTTCTCCTTGAGAACAGTCTCAACAGCCCAGACGAGTTTCTCTTCCGCCTTCTCGATCTCTTTAATGTACGGGTTGGAGTACAAATCGCCGAGCTTGACGCTGATGCCAATCGTCTTGCCTAGCACTCTTGTTCTCTTCCCGTCGTTCCAATGCTTGTCACCAAGCTCGTCGACCCATCTCAGACAGTCCCTCCTCACAATCTCCAAGATATCAATGGCTCGTTGGTAGTTTTGAAGCTGTTCAAACAGCTGAGCAAGCGAGAACTTGATGCCGAGAACCTCGTTGCTGAACGGGTCCATGCCCTCCTCATCCGCCGCGGCCAAAGCTTCGCGGTAATACTTGATCGCTAGCTTTGGGTCCAGAGATCTCTCCTGACTAAAGTATAGGGCGCGGCGAAGCTTCTTTGCGACCGGTTCCGGGAAGTTGTGGAATGCGCCAACAATGTAGTAGTGGTAGACATATGGCGCGTAGAGGAGGGTGCCGAAGCCGAACAAAATGACTGCGGTCACTATAGTCATCGAGATTGGGTGTCTCCTGAAGAGAATTTTGGCTCCCTCGATAGTCGATCCATTGCGGCGACCGAGGCGTGACGACGGCGACAGCGGAGGCAGGCGTGGGCGCGTGGGAATCTTCGTCGCAAAGGTGCGGGCGTTTGCGGTCGCGGGTGCTTTGGCGGTGGAGAAGCGCTGAGCGCCCCTCAGCGCCGTTCTGCAAGCTGCCCGCGAGAGCATGGTGGTTTGTGGTGGTGGTTTGAGAGATTGGCGCGGGAACGTCAAGTGGAGGTTTTGTTCAGCCTTACGGTCGCGCCTGTCCTGAGCACGGATCCCAGAACCCGTGCGTCATAGGTCGCCGCTGCCGCCTTTGACGTCCGCACGACGCGATCCAAAGGCAACAGCATCACGGAGCCTCTGCATTGCCTCTTTTTCACCACCCCGACAATTCACATTGTCAAGCGAAAATGTGTGGCAGATATGTTCTAAGATTGCGCCCCGCCGAGGTCCGCCAGCAGCTGGAGCAGTCGCAGATGCCCTCCGAGGAAGCTCCAGACGACGATCAAGTCAGGTCAAGCTACAACTTTGCTCCTGGGTACAATGGAATCGTCTACAGGCCTGAAATACCCGATTCTGGCTACAGGAAGCCTGATGAGAAAGATGAGAATACGAACAATGTCCCAGCCTCCGAGGAAGTCACCGCATCACAGGATCCAAAGTACAAGCTGCAGGCGATGAAATGGGGTAAGACAATCATGACCTGTTATTCGCCCAAAACGTCACTGTATCCGCACAATCCGATGGAGGCCCGGTTCTAAATGGCGTATTCTGACAAATACTGACCGTTGAGGCTTCGTGTGACTGAGATTCCAATAACCTATTGCTGATTGACTTGCAGGTCTCATCCCATCTTGGATGAAGCGCAAACCGGATTACGGATCAATGATGAAAACGATCAACTGCCGTGACGACTCGCTCGCCGAGAACCGGGGGCTTTGGAACTCGATGAAACATCGGAAGCGGTGCATCGTCGTGTGCCAGGGCTTCTACGAATGGCTGAAGAAGAACGGCGGCAAGGAGAAAATCCCCTACTTCGTGAAGCGAAAAGATGGCCAGCTGATGTGCTTCGCGGGGTTGTGGGACTGCGTTAGGTTTGAAGGTACAGCATGCGGGTTACATCACTGCGCGACTGGGCCGCCGCTAATCTGGACGTGCAGGATCGGAAGAGAAGCTTTACACCTACACGATCATCACCACGGACTCTAACAAGCAGCTCAGTTTTTTGCACGATCGCATGCCTGTTATCTTTGATAACGGCTCCGAGTCCCTGTGGAAGTGGCTTGATCCAGACCGGACCGAGTGGAATCGAGACCTGCAGTCGCTTCTCAAGCCCTTCGACGGCGAATTGGAGTACTACCCCGTTAACAAAGAGGTCGGCAAGGTCGGAAATGACTCCCCTTCGTTCATCATTCCGGTCGATTCCAAGGAGAACAAAAACAACATTTCCAATTTCTTCGACAAGCAGAGAAAGGCAGCAAACAGCAGCGGCGAGGCCAAGACCGCCACGCAGGGAAACCCGGTTATCGACAAGATTGGGCACGTCAAAGGTGAGGCTCGTGGCACCTCGGACGAGGATGGCACGGAGGACAATGCACCGTTGCCAACTCTCCCTGGTAACGAGGACAAGCGTGGTATCAAGCGGGAGCACGAAGACGCAGACGGCAAAGGTGAAACGCCAGGCTCACCGCCGCTCCAGAAGGCAGCCAAGACAGGCCAGGCCAGTGTTTCTCCCGACAAAAGCAAGGCGAAGAAGCCAGGCAGAAAGACAAGAAGCGCCACCAGCAATGGCTCGACGCAAAAGGCTAGCCCGGCGACGGCGGGCGACGGTAGCAGGAAAATCACGGCTTTCTTCGGGAAGTGAGACGAGGCGGGTAAAAGAAGAGGCGGATCGCCGAAGACCCTGCAGATGGGCAGCACATGCGTCGGGCAGACAGGCAGAAGGAGCAACTACCTACTGTGACAAGGTTTGAGTCGGGTGGGCGATTGCTGCCGCGCGTGTACCTGACGTGCCAGCTTGCGTCTTCTCCATCATGCACCTCGAAGGATGCTGCCTGGACCAATGCGGCGTGAATAATTGGCGGGCGCCAATTGCGGTTCGTGTTTGAAGGGACAGAGTCATTTATATGGTCACGGGTCTTTGGCGCATCGAACGATCGGATCCGACACAATGGCATCAATAGTTTGCTGGAGGCTCGAGATCCGTGGCGGCGCGCGCATGGGAAATTGCGCGCATAGGATCGGGATCTCGGAGGGGCGCGATTGGGCTGCGGGTCGAGTCTTTGCATGCTCCGGGGGCGTGAACCGGGGCGGTGTTGGTGAAGAATAGCAGGTGGGTGGTACGGAAGGTGAACATTGTACATATGGCACAGGGGGACTGATGAGTGCTCGCATGCGGCGCCGCAGAGAGGCCGACGGGCGCTTCGCACTGGCAATTCCAGGACACTGGATCGTTGGGTGGTGTCCCTCTTTTTTGCATGGCGCGGCAGCAGTTGACGGCGAAGCTGCACGGGACCGCCTCGGATTGCGTTTTGTTGGATCGGCCCTCGGCGTGCTCCCTCTTGAGGTGATGCTGCGACAAGCTGCCGTCCCCCTGGCCAGGCCGGCGGTACCCAGGTATCTTTGGCATTACGGTCCCCTGACATTGTGACCCAACGGCGACGGTGCTGCACCGCACACGAAAAAGAAATGCAGGTGGCACGCTGTTGCCTCATCCGGCAAAGCCGGCGTGGGAATCCTCACCTCGTGGCGGGGCGCGGCCGGAGGGTTGCGGCGGCGACAAGCGAAGGGGGAGGGGCAGCGTGTGCGTACAAAACGGCTGCTGGGGGCGGTGGCCCGTGTGGGCGAGGGCAGTTTTGCGCATCCCACACGCATAGGCAGCGCGCGCTTAATGCTGGCGCGTTTGACACCATTGCTAGAAGGCTGGCAGAAGCATCGCAAGAACACGCAGCGAGTCAGCGCCACCACGCCGTCGCACTGTGCCGGCCGCTCCCTGTCAGCCCTGCTGCTCACTGCAGCGACGCGGGTGCCAGACGTTGCCCACTCTCGCGCCTCTCTGCTGGAAATTTTCCCACAGCCCCTCCAGGCCTCGGAGCTCCAGCGTCCAGTGCGACTCGAGGCCTGCCATGATAAACACTATGTGACCGCTGGCCTGGTTCGGCGTCGATAGCTTGCTTCTGCCCTGCCCCTTCGCTGATCCTTCAGCGCTATTTGTTTGGCCAGCGTGCCGTTTCTCTCAATCCGAAGCGTTTCGTCCTTTCCCGTCTTGGCTCTTCTCCCAGTCTGCTCCCCGGCATGGCCTCGTCTTTCTTTGCCGACCTGCTTGCACAGAAACAGCCGCAGTTCCAGACCCACAAGGCCCTCATTGCCATCGGCCTGCAGAATGACTTCTGCTCCCCCGACGGCAAGCTGCCCGTGACGCAGCCGCCGGGCCTGCTGGACCGCATCAAGCGGCTCGTCCCGACCTTTCGCGAGCACGCCGGCCACGTTATCTGGGTCCGCACCGAGCTGGACCCCAACAGGCCGGTGGACGAGGCCGACGACGCTGATGCCATTGTCACCAGCGCCCCTGACGAGAGCCTCAGCCCCGACGACGACGGCATCGGTGGCGCTGACTATGACCCGCAGTCCAGACAGGGCTCACGCCGCCGCCGCACGGCAGATCTGCTCAAGCGCGTGCAGGCGAGGGCCCAGAGGGCCGAGAGGGAGATGGCCGCCCTGCAGGAGGACGAGTTGTTTCTCACCCGGGGCTCGGGACGCCAGGTCTGCGTGGCGGGCAGCCCGGGGGCTGACTGGGCTGACGATATTGCGGACGAAATCAAGCCCGCCGACACCCTGATCACCAAGACCCGCTACTCAGCCCTCAAAGACACGACCCTGCTGCTCACTCTGCGCGCGAAACTGATCACAGAGCTGTACGTCTGCGGTTGCATCAGCAATATCTCCGTCTACGCCACGGCGGTCGAAGCCGCCCGCCATGGCATCGAGATCTACCTGGTCGACGACTGCGTCGGCTACCGCCAGCTGCATAGGCACCAGGAAGCCATCCGGCAGATGGTCGAGTACATGGGCGCCCAAGCTATTTCCAGCGCTGATCTGATCGCCCAGCTCACGGGCAAAGCAGAGAAAGGTGATACCTCTCAGGCTCGCAAGGATGACAACGATGACGACTTGGATGACATGCTGAAGAAGCTCAAGCTGCAAGACAAGGATCAATCCCAATGCAAAGGTTCCTCATCTCCGCCGAAGCAAGCTGAGATTGCGAGCAAGCCCTCCTCCTCCGCGAGCGCCGTTGCAATCTCGGCCACCCCACTCGAGGTAGCCGATAGCGACGATGCGCTGCTGGAAGAGGCCACATTGCTTCTGGAGAGGCATTCGATCCGCTCTCGCCCACGTGGTGAGCCGCAGTTGCCATCCCGCAGCTCAGACTCAGTCAGATCCAAGGTTCGAGTACGTCGAAAACCGCCTCAGAAGTCACAGTCACCGGAGAAGTCGAATAGCCCACAGAATGACGGCGAGAAGGGGAGTGGACCATCGTCAAAGGACAACCAAAGAACAACGGCCTCAGCCGCGAAACTCACAGGTGGCGAAAGCAGTTCATGCGAGACTTTAAAGTCGTCATCGTCGCGGCCCGACACGCCTCAACCTGCAGCGGACAAAACGACAGTCTCCAAGGCTGAGACAGCCAGTTTACAATCGCCCAAACCGTCAACATCACGATCGAGGAAGAAGATCCAAAACCTGGCTACTCTTCCCACTGTAGGCCCCTCGGACAAGATTGGTGAAGGCGACTCTCGGATTGTGTTCAACTTCCTTCCCGAGTCACTACGTGCGACTGCAACACCAGAGAAGACGTTTGAAGAAGTTGTCTTCTACAAGCTTTACAATGAAGTGCGGTGGCAGAAGATGCTGCACAACCAAGGCGAGGTACCTCGCCTCGTATCGGTGCAGGGTGAACTGGGAGCAGACGGTTCGATGCCGGTTTACAGACACCCCTCGGACCAGTCACCCCCGCTGCTGCATTTCTCCCCTGCCGTGTTACGCATACGAAAACAGGTCGAGGAGCTCGTCCAACATCCAGTCAATCACGTCTTGATCCAGCTTTACCGAGACGGGCAAGACTACATCTCGGAGCACTCCGACAAGACGCTGGACATTATTCGAGGCTCCAGCATCGTCAACGTCAGCTTCGGTGCACAACGTACCATGCGCCTTCGTACCAAGCGATCAGCAAAGGCTGACGACGAGGCTTCGTCTGCTAGGCAGACCCAACGTGTACCAATGCCACACAACTCTGTCTTCGTCCTGGGTCCACAGACGAATATGCGTTGGCTACACGGCATCAACGCCGATAAGCGCCTCCCAGAGGAGAGGTCTGATCCAGAGAAAGATTTCGGCGGCATGCGCATAAGCCTCACGTTCCGTCACATTGGCACTTTCCTCAGCAACGATTCGACCAAAATCTGGGGCCAAGGCGCGACGTCCAAAACCAGGGACGCCGCCAAGCCCGTCATCAACGGCGACGAGAAGAAGACTGAGGCCCTCATCCGCGCCTTCGGGACGGAGAACCAGGCCACCGAGTTCGACTGGGAGGAGACGTACGGCCGGGGCTCCGACGTCCTCCACTCGCGGGACCCCCCTCCCGAGACACCGACCCTGTACACGTCGCACAGTGCCGTCGAGAACCAGGCCGTCCTGCTCTACCTTGGTCAGCTCGGGCTTCAGTACAGCCTGGTCGAGCCGCCGCCCGTGCGGCACAGTGACGACTTTGAGCGTCGCAGCATCTGCTTCCGCGACACGGACGCCCTGAACACCGAAGTGTGTGGCGGCCCCCTCATCCTCGCCTACCTCAAAACCCATTACTCCCAGCCCACCCAGTCTTCTCCCGTGACGGGCGGGCCGGATGACGACCAGAAACGCCGACCATCAGACGGCGAGCCCGGCGCTGCTGCTGGAAGTGTCAACCGCGCCGCCGCGGCCGCGACGCAGACGTACCTGGCGCACGCCGCGCACCTCCACCGGCTGTGGGCCAAGTACCTCTGCGCCACGAGCACCGCGCCGCAGTCCCCCTTCTGCGCCTCCTCCTCGCAACGACCCGCAGCCAACCAGCCATCATCGCACGATCCGCCCCCGTCTTCGTCATCGCATCCAGCCCCCACCACCACGACCCCGCTCCCCTCCTCCTCATCCTCCCCCTCCCCCTCATCCATCCCACCCGACCTCGCTCGCGCCCTCAGCATCGACCTCGCCGCCCTCGAAGAAACCTGCCCAACGACCCGTCTTCGCCGCAGCACCACCCACCACCACAGCAGCACCGGCAGCATTCAGTCCGCCGCCTCGCCCTCGTCGTCGACGTCGGCGTTACCGTCCCTCTCCCCTTTCCTCGCCGGCGACGTCTTCTCCGTCGCTGACTGCGCCGTCTGGCCGCTCGTCGACGCGCTTAGGCGCAGTGGGTGGGATGGGTGGAGCGATGAGCGGTGGCCCGAGTTGGTGGGGTATTGGAGGGCGTTGGGGGAGGAGAGGGGGTTGCTTGTGGATGGTGGGAATGTGGATGGTGGGGTTGAGGGAGGTAGAAGCAAGCAGGTAGAGAGTAAAAAGGGGGGTGAGGAAGGTGAGGGGGAGGGTGTTGCAGATGGTGAACGGGGCAAGGCGGTTGAGAAGCATGACGATGGTGTGGGAGCTTCGTTGTCGTCGACGACGATGGGTGAAGGCGCGAAAAAGGAAGGGAATGATGGGAAGGCTGTGGTGTGAGTTTAGTGATGAGCGTTTTCTTTGGTCTTTTTTTTTTTTCTCCCTTTCCTTTTGGATTGAGATGTCTGAATATGGGACTTCTCTGGTTCCTGCAAAATCAGCGATGTAGCGTGCTGAATTAAGTGTCATCCTGCGTTGTTAGTGCAATGTGCTAAGTGAACGACGGCTTGCAGTGGTGCGCGTCGCCTACTATTCTGAATCTCGCCAGTGTTCACTTCCTTGAACCTTGCCTTGCCTTGCCTTGCCTTGCCTTGCCTTGCCTTGATATTAGACTGGCATCGTATTTTCTCTGACACTTTTACGGAATGGTATTGCGTGTAGAGATACGTGTCTGAGCCGAAGGCCAGTCGATCTATTATTGTACAAAATGCCTTCAGACTGCGGAAACGAGTAGGTACTACCGAATTTTACTGCGGATGCTGAGATGTCCGACGCGTGCACATGGGACTTCGTCATCTGCTGGAAGACTTACCTGCTGGCCCTGCATTTCAGTCATCATTCGCAGGGGGATGGATCATGTGTCCTGCCACATCATGTGGAGCAACGACCTTCGGCGCTGGTGTACGTATATATTGTACACGAAAGAGCTGTAGCTATCTTTCTTTCTTTCTTCAGTCAAAGGCACTGCGTGTCTGCAAGCGCATATGCCAGCTTAGACTGTCTGCGTGTTCTGCCGACGTCTGAAATCCAGGTTATTCTGAGCAACTTCTGCAGGAAGCGCGCGGCAGCAAGACTCGAGCGCCGCGCTGCTATCTGGTTCATCGCCTTGGGGAGATTTTGAAAAATGGCGGTCTTCTGCGTTGCGAGATGATGCGGCTCAGCATTATGCGCGGATGCTGGACAGAATCATGGTGTTTTTTTTTTTCTTTTGACGCTGCTATTCTTTACGGTTGTGACGATGTGTAGTGGCCACCTCAAGTGGATCCGAAAACTCTTTCTAGCTTTGTCCTCTCCTCACACAAGGCAGTCGAGGCTGCGGATTCCTGCGGAAAATAAACTCGTTTTATGATCAACTGGAATATTGTTTCTTACTTATAAAGAAGACTGTGGCCAGTCTTCGTCTGATATACATCTGTATAGATCATAAAGTCGATGAATGTTCTACTAGTTTAACGGCCATTCCAGGCTAGGTCAATCATGTTGTGACTTTAAGAAAGCAATAAAAAAAATAGGTGCCAGCAAGAAATATCAGATTAAGATTCGATTTGGCTTGTCGTATAGCTATTGAACAAATTATCTATAGGGGTATGGGCAGTCTTCGTCCTTGGTGACAAGGGCAGAAGAATACAAGATCATTATGGAACGAGACCGGTTCTATTTTTTTTTTTGGTCCGTCTTCCGTTCAAATAAATGGAAATGTGTGAAGGGGTATCATCTACAAGTCGTCTTTTCTCTTTCCCCATAAACGCCGTTGCCCTTGTGAACTTTCATTGAGTGGGACCTCCGTCGCGCAATTTACTCACCTCGTTCGTGTCCCTGGAGAACCATAGACCCCTAACTCTTTCCCCTCTTCAAGAAATGGTTTCAACTTTTTCTCAAACTCCCATCCAATGCATACTCCAACTCGCCCTCGCGCCTCGAGACCAGCCTCTATCCCCAAGCCATACGGCACCGGCCTCCTCAGTCCAGGTCCACGATCTCACTCCTCACCTCATCCTCTTCATCCCGTATGTGCCGAGGCTGCTGCCGCCCACTCTTTTTCCTCTTCGTAGTATCCTGGCGCTTCGGCGGCGTCTTGACCGGCTCCTCAGCCGCGGCGCGCCCGAAGCTCCAACTGCTGAACCGATCGCCCCACGTCTTGCTGCCCTGCCGCTGTGCCATCCTACTACTGCCTCCCGCTTCGCTGCTCCCGCCGTTCCCCACCCACTCAACGTCCTCGCTGAACAGGAACGACGCGTCGAAGGCGTCGGTCTCGGCCTCGGTGGGGCTGGGGGCGGAGGCGGAGGGGGCGGAGACGACACTGCCGTTGGTGACGGACGGACCGGCTTCGAGGAGGGCGCGGCGCGGCCGTTTGCGAGAGCGCGGCGCAGGCTCGGCTGGGGTGGTGCTGGTGGGTTGCTCGGAGGTCCAGCGCGCGATGACGGCGTCGTCGGCGGGGGAGGCCATGTTGTGGAAGGAGGCGTGGTGGCCGCAGCCGTCGCAGGAGAAGGAGGATGTGACCTGAGGGAGGGAGGAGACGTGTTAGTTTGGGGGAGGTGTTGTGGTTGTGGGGCCAAATGTATGTTGGTATCGGAGGTCTGGGCTCGAGGGAGGTTTTGGGTGGGGGCAGCTTTGGGATAGGGCGGTTGTTTTGGGGGAAGTTCATGGAGGAAGCGTTGGGTAAGAACGCAAAGGCTCCACGTTGAGGCGAGGCGGGGCTGCTCGAGTGTACCTTTAGCGGGTGTAGCATAAAGCGCAGACAAGGGCATTTGGGAGATAAGAGAGACTCCTTGTGGTTGCAGGGCCCGCGCGGAGGCGTGTAGTTCATCTGCTTCCAGATGTTCTGCTGAGCGGCGTTGGAGGGCATGTTGGTGGTGTGGTGAAGAGCAACAGCATGCCACGAGGCGGAGAAGACGCGCTGGTGGACTTTAGGTTCGGAGCCAGAAGCACGCGGTGGCTGGGCTGGCGGCCGCTCGCGAAGGCTGGAAGTCATGGCCGAGCTTTATCGATAGCACGGCTGAACCCCGGGCTTGGCGAGCTGCTCGCGGCATCCTATCGCGAACTTCAACGCGAGCTCGCCGCCTTCGCTCCTCCGAGCCTCACCTTCATTCTCTAGACCACCCCACCGTCGTTGAGTCGCAACCATGCCGAAATATAAGTTCTCCCCTGTCCGATTCTCCTCGCATGCTTACTGACTCTGTATCCACTCTTTTGTAGGTCTCCGCAAAACCTCCGCATCGCGCCGCTTGACCCTCCGCTAACACGCGCCTCACCCTCTAGGCGATTACTGCGATGTGTACCTTACGCACGACTCGATGAGCGTGCGCAAGGCTCACAACAACGGTCGTAACCATCTGCGCAACGTCGTCGAGTACTACCAGCAGATTGGCCACGAGAAGGCCCAGAGCGTCATCGACTCCATCACCTCTTCCTACGCCGCTGAGGGTCAAGCGAACCCTATGCTTCAGCACGCTGCTCTAGGCGGCCCCGGTGGCTTTGGCCCTCCCCCGCCCTTCGGCTTCCCTGGTGCGTCCACGATCCAGTCGGATTTGTACATTCGGAAAAGAGCAGCAGGACGCTGATGCGACAGGATGATCATAGGCGGCATGCCTCCACCTCCATTCGGCATGCCAGGCGCCCCAGGAGCACGTAAGTCTCACGACCAACACTACTATCACCACCATGATCAGAACCATCACCACTACAACCACAATCAAGACAACCGTCGCGGCGACTATCATCGCTACGGCTCCTCAAACACCACTTCTAACCGCTCGCACAACACGACAGCCCCCGGCGGCCGCGGCATGCCTCCGAACATGCCCCCGAACTTCGCCATACCGCCCCCTGGAGCTCCCGGCGCCCCTCCGCCAGGCGCGCCCGGCTCTCTTCCTTTCCCGCCGCCCTTCCCCCCGACCGCAGCTGGTGGCGCCGCGCCGCCTGGCTCCTCCGGCTCGCCGCCGGCAGGCCTGCCTTTCCCGCCGCCCGGTATGCCCCCGCCGGGCATGCCGCCGAACTTCTCGTTCCCCCCGCCCGGCGGCATCCCGCCTGCTGCGTCGGGCGCCAGCCCCGTGCCGCCGCCCGGCGCGTTCCAGCCGCCCCCTGGTATGGCGCCGCCTCCCGGAGCTGGTGGCCCGCCTGGCGTTTGAAGGTGAGAGGTTGAAGACGAGCTTGAGAGAGATTTGGCTAGGTCGATGATGGGCTGGGTGGGTGGTGTTCTATGGCGTTTAATTTCGAACGGGCTAGGGTTCCGACATCAAAAGCGATAAGTCAAGGTATGGGCTTCTTGAGCTTGGCCGAGACCAGACTGAAAGTAGGTATCCAGGATTCTGCGTAATCAAGTATGGGCATTGGCTTACTGTCGTTCTGGCAGACAGCGTTTGAGGGTATGCGAAAAGATGAGCTTTCCGTGATAAGTATATGATTCCCCTTGTGTGAGATATGTTGGCAGCAGCGAGTTGTCAGTTGGATTATACAGATACACTCGAAGAAGTATTCACTTCGGTTCTAATGCATCAATCAAGCAAGCGTTGAGCAGTGGACTTCATTGAATCATGAAATATGCAAATTTGGGCTGAAAGGGAGAATGATATTGTGAGAGTATGTAAAGTACTCCGTCCATTCACTTCATCTCCACTCCTTTTTGAAGACCACCTTGGATACTGTCCAGCTGTCCCCAGCCCGTGGTTTTTGACCGTATCCTCAGTGCCCGCCATGCAGCTTCCAGGCCCATTACCCAGGCGCACCCAGGCGTAAGGAGCAGCCATCTTCTAGCCGCCCCTGCGTGCATCAGAGCAGTCCGCGCCACACCTTCTGCCTCCCCCTCAGCATCGACAGTAGTGCTCGCGCGCCCATCCGCGGAAGCGCCGCGTCAAGCAAACGGCATGGCTGTGGTAGGCATGCCTGCCGATGCGGCTGAGGCTCGGTGTGTAGTTCATGTTTCTGGTTTTTTTTTTCTCTCTTCTTGTTGCTGTGTGTTCGTCTGTGTTCACTGGTTTGTTTTCTTTGCAGCGGTCGCGGGATGTTTCTTCAAGAGTAGATTGTCGGTGGTGAGGTAGTTGACTTGCTGCGGACTGAGATAGAGAAAAGGGTTTTTATACTTACCGCGGATAAAGAATGGGCGCGCATCGCTCAGCTGCGCGATGATGGGTATTTTCTTTCATGGTGTGGAAGACAGGTGACTCGGGGAGGTTGTCATGGGGAGGGGGCGGATGTGTCGTGGTGCGTGTAGGGGGTGGATACGTGGGGTTTTGGTGTCACGCAAACGCGGATCGGGGCATGTGCGAGGACAGTTTCTTTGAGGGGAGTGTTGAGAGAGTGGGTTGGCAGTGTGGTGAATGGGGGAACGTCATCTTTTGACGTGGTTGGAGGGAGTTTGGGTGGTTCTTGGATCTGGTTCTTGCTGACGCGGAAGGGCTTGGAGTGGAGTATGACAAACTAAGGCAGCTAATACAGTCCCCTCTTGCAGCCGATGGCTAGTGTGGATTTGCTTTTTGCTCATGTCATGGGTAGTTGAAGCCATCGTCCGGACGAGAATGTTGAACTTTTAATTCTACATACACGTCCGATAGCTTCAACTACCCACATATGTTTCTTTTCTAAGGAAGTGCTGAGGAGCCCTGCTATTCTTCGCGCTAGCCATCGGCTGCGAGAGGGGGCTGTATTTAGGAATAAAAGCAAAGTTTAAGTCAGAGGTAGGTTGCTATCTTCGCAGTGTATTTACAATCTTTCAAATAGATCCTTAAAAAGATCACTAATCTTATTTCTCTTTTTCTTAAATTCTCAAGCTTCCACGGCGCCTTCGTCTCGTACGAGCTCTTAGCCCTTAGCACTACAAAGCTCCTGTGTCCTAGAGCTTATATTATACTATACGCTATGGTGGATTTGTGGATAACTTAGTTATCTAAATAGGAAATCAAGGCACTACCCGGTTGGGCGCCCTGTGAGTCCGTGTGTCACTCATTCGGTGCACCCACAATACGATCATTCATCTATATTGTGCCACAGTTGATAACGATTTACGTAGGCTAATATTGCCGAGCTACGTATAGTTCTACGATTGGCTACTTTGTCGCATTGCCCCACCTCTTTCGCTGCAACCTTAGCTGACCTGGGCGCTAAGCCACAGTCGCATGTGTGAATCCCCTTTTCCAAAGCCTGCCACATACAAACGGACGTTTCCCGTATCTGCCACATCACTTTCATCGCATCATTCTTGGCCTCCTCGACTCAAGTCAATTTATTCTAAAATCCATTATCCTACAGAGGCTCTGACGGCTTAGGATCTCCCAGCCCTCCCATTTTGCCGTGCACCAGTCTCCCAGTGGACTTCGATTGCTTCCTGTTTATCGGTTACTCTCGCACGCCCGCCTGTCTTGTAGAGCTCCCGACCTTTCGATTCTGATAGCCATGGGAGAGTCGGCCTACACGGCGCATCGCACCGTGCGCACTTTCCCCCCAGAAGATCAGATGGCTCTTGTACCTCAGGATCCGCTCCAAACTTCTGATCTTGAGGAAGGTTCACGACTTTCTTCCGTCTCGCTGGAGGACAGCTCTCCAGAAATGATAAGCTCCATGCTGCAACGCCACCGCAACCAGGACCTGGACGATACTACTTGGATTAAATCGAAAGCAGACCTCGACACCTGGTTTACGAAGGACATAGATGACTGGAGAGATCTCGTGGCACCCTCTCCATCCGGCGATCTGGACAACTCCAACCTCTGCTCCAGATGCGAGGCTCTTGATCTCGGCACGTTTTTCGACCAGGAGGACGGCCATCTTGAACTCTCTTTCGACATGTCTCGAGTGGATCCAGATTGCACTTTCTGCTCATCTATGATGGTGTATCCAGGTGGTTGGCGAGGCTACTGGGTGGCGGATCCCTCTAAACGAAGCTTTCAAAGAGTCCTCCGGGATCGCCGGTCTGGCTCGGTTTGTGGCTTATACACGATCAAGCACGCTCCTTGCACATTAGGAGAGTCCCAGTGGCCCAAGACGCCTCATGCCATCGACTTCCAGGAATTTAAAGAATATCTTGCGTGTTGCACAAGCGAGCATGGCGACCTTTGTAGAGCGAGAAAAATGGCTCCTGCCGACAAGCTTCGGGTCTTTAACTGTACTACTCGTCAAGTCGAATATGCTTGCCCTGGAGTCAAATACGTTGCATTAAGCTATGTCTGGGGAGGAGTAACTTGCACCAAGGAGAGACTACCTCGAACGATCGAAGATGCCGCGATTGTTACTGTCGAACTTGGCTACAACTATCTTTGGGTCGATCAACTATGCATCGACCAGAACGATCCGAATAAGATAGTATACATACAGCAGATGGACCGTATCTACCATAATGCAGAGGTTACGATAATCGCGGCCGCTGGAGACAACGCCGACTATGGAATTCCTGGAGTCAGCAGCACCCCTCGCGAAGGACAACGTTGCTTTAAAGTTGGCCGCCACTTACTGTTAGAACCCCAGACCGAGGCATTTTCGAGACTTTCCAAATCAACGTGGAATACAAGAGGGTGGACGTTTCAAGAACGGTTGCTGTCAAGTCGGCGTCTTGTGTTCACGAACAGAGAAGCATATTTCTCCTGCGCTTCCAACTCAGACTATTATGGGTCTGAAGGCCAACCACCCCAAGTCCACCACCTACAGCGGCGACACTTGAGAGCACATGACCAAGTTCGACGTGTTTCCTTTCCATTTTGCGGCGAGGCTGGACTACCGGAATTGACGTCCCTCATCCGTGAATATTCGTCGAGGAATCTCACCGAACCATCCGACGTGCTTGATGCGTTTTGGGCCATCTTTCAAATGTTTGAGCGAGCGAAACGTCCAATCTATCATATATGGGGAGTACCAATGCTGAGCGCGACTGCAAAGCGGAGCCCGGGTGAACCTAAAGACGAGTCTTGTCGAGACACATTTCTTTACGGACTTTCCTGGAAGAAAAGCGAAACGTCCATTCATCCATTTCAAAGAAGACCTGGTTTTCCAAGCTGGTCCTGGACGGGGTGGATCGGTGAAATCGAGTACCCATCTTCAGGTTGGTATAGTGGTCAAGGTAGGGATCGGAGAAAACGTATCAATGTTTCACTGGAAGTGCAGAGTGGTGCTGTTTTGTCTTTGGACGATTTCGCAAGGCAGCCGTATGTAAGGGAGCAGCCAGACAGGATTTCTCAGTTCATCTGTCTTGCTTCATGGACTTTCGACGTGAGACTGTCGTCTTCCAACGAACCAGTCCCGAGGATTCGCGCCGAGGTGGAATTGAAGGATGGAACACATGTCTTTTGTGATACGGAACTTTTGACCATCGCAAATCAGGGAGCCGACTACGAGAGTTTCGAACAGTTTCGAGGCAAATACTACACCGGAATTCTTCTGCGCCATTCCATACAGCATTCCCCCCCACCAGTTTTGTTAGTTGAGGAGATAGGTGATTTTGCTGAGCGTATTGGAAGCATTAACCTTGGAGCTGCAGAATCTGTGGACGGAGAATTGGTGTGGGGTCCCGGGGCTCCTTACATTAAAGAATCCCTGGAGAGACATTTTGATCATTGGGGATTTGTACCAGCGCAAGACCTCGTACGGAAGACGTGGAGAAAAATTCGCCTTCGATAACAGTGCAATGGCCTTTTCTTTTCATGGTCTTCTTGTGGCATTGAATGGTGTTGGGTATGTATATTCAGCTTTCAGCGAACGTGTTGCACAGTCTTATGCTTTTGTTCTTCATTTTTCTTGGACGTGTTTTTTCCATCTCCAGGAGCGTGACTTTTATTATTTTATTCAGCGCAGCTATTGAAAGTCAACAGAGATACTAAAATAATAAGCATCTTCAGCATATAGCTTAGCTATTGTGAACAAAGACAGAAATGAGAAGCTGTTTCTCACTGATGTTCTTCCTGTCCAAGACTCTACTGTGAGTTTGCTGCCAAATTTATTTTGCTTGCTTCTTATACTCGTCTTTACTGTAATGTCATACCGTGTGCGGCCATTATCGTGCAGAGGCTCTTTCTGCCAAAAGCAACGGCGGACTCACGCAGGCTTACGTGTTTCCACCCTACTCTAAGTTTGAAGATCTCTACCTTTTCCGTCACTTATCATCACAAAAATACAATCCAAAGCTTGGCTTCTACGTGTCTGTTCAGCTCAATACTGTCTTTTAGAAATCGTGACAAATACTGTAATTAGTAGGTAATCCATCGAATAGCGGTATCATCGGGCTTTGCAAAAGAGCTGTACAATGTATGCAACATCTGCAAAAGCCGTCCATGTCGTGGAGAGCTCGGCCGACCGTCAAACCCCGAAAGCTGAGATCTACGCCGTAGATCTGGTTGTGGATGCATCCGTTTCCCCGAGCATGCAAGCGATAGATACGTTCCGGAGAGCCGTCACCGTGGCAAGCGTTACGTTCCGCGCCTAAATAACGCCCAATACTTTCCTAAAGCGGCAAGCCAACCCCGCCACAGATCCCGAAGCGGACATCGGCAATAATGAACCCTACTCTACTTCCGGTGAATGATTGTACCGAGCACACTCTATACTTCCGTTTCAAGTTTCCTTCGGCAACCTATGTCCATAGTCCATCCACAGAAGAAAAGTACTATCGAATTCTTTTAACTGTATGCGCACTGATGGAGGACGCTTTAGGTTTTTGATGATGATGCTTTCTTCTCTGCGTGAGGACAAATGTATAAGGCGTCGACCCTCAGCCTTGCAGTAATGCAGCGTACTTTGCAGGGGAACCACCAACATGATGTGGCCACATCCACTCCTTCTCATCTTTCTTTGCCTGTTAAGCATTCGATTTGCCCATGTGCTGTCCATTCCCTTGGCAAGAGATCGGAACCACTGGGTGACGTCATGGGCTGCCGCACAACAAAATGCCATTGACGACCACGTACCGTCGGGAGAGTTTGTTCGTGAATCTTCTACATGGCTCTTAGTCCAGTCCTAACAAATGCAGGATGCAGATGGCCGGATATTCAAGAATACTACTCTACGCCAGGACGTGCACATTTCTCTCGGTGGCTCAAGACTTCGCCTCAAAATCTCCAATTCCTTCAATGAAAATGATCTATCCATCACGGCCGTCACAGTTGCTTTCCCTGACGACTCAAGAATTGGAGGTTCAGCCATCAAACCCGACACGGTGCACACGGTGACTTTTTCCGGGGAAGAGTCCGTCACTGTTCCACCCAACGGTTTAGAAACTTCTGACCCCATCGATCTCGCTGTGGACAACGATTCCAACCTGACAGTATCGATGTACTTCAAGGAAGGCCAGGAGGGGCGGGAGCCCTCGATGCATTCATCGAGCTACACAACCTCCTGGCTGACCCTGGGCAACGCCGTAAAGGCCAAAGACTTCACCGACAAATCCAAAAAGAGCATCAACAGCTGGCACGTCTCAGAGTTTTCCCCCGTATCAGAGCTCATCCCACTGACTTACGCCTTTCAGGTTCTACCTCTCCGCCGTCGACGTGCTGGCCCCCTATGCCGCATCCACACTCGTCATCATCGGCGACAGCATCACGGACGGCAAAGGCAGCACGCTGAACGGAAACAACAGGTCAGCCAAAAACCCCTCCGCGCCGCCCCAAAAGCAAAACAACCCCCCACTAAACCCTCCCAGATGGCCAGACCAACTCTTCCCGATTCTCCAATCCTCGCCCTCCACCAAGACCGTCGCCATCGCCAACCGCGGCATCGACGGCAACCGCGTGCTACGCAACGGCGTCGGCCCGCGCGCCCTCGACCGCTTCGGCAGCGACGTCGGCGCCTCGTCCAGCGTCGGCGCGCTGCTCATCTACGAGGGCATCAACGACATCCGGGCGTCTGACTCGTCTTCCAACGACAAGAGGGATGCCGATGACGACAACGATAGTAACAGCAACAACGACGAGAGGGACGACGACGACATCCCCTCCAACGACGACGACAACGACCACAACAACGACAAACGCGACCCCGACTCCGACCCGGGCCCAAACACAACCAACAACACGGCTTCCGCCCTCATCCGCGCCTACACCAGCTTACTCGACCGCGCGCGCGCGCACGACGTGCCGCGCGTCTTCATCGCGACGCTCGCGCCCTTCCGCGGGACGGAGGGCTGGAACGACGCGCAGGAGGCGGCGCGGCAGCGGGTCAACCGGTGGATAAGGCGGAACGAGGCGGGGTTCGACGCGGTGGTGGATTTCGACGCGGTGCTGCGCGGGAGAGGGATGAGTACGGCGGGCTCGGCGCAGGCGTTGAGGCCCGCTTTTAGTAGTGATAAGTTGCATCCGAATGTGGCGGGGTATGAGGCCATGGCGCACGCGGTGGCGGAGGAGGCGTTTGGGTTGGGTTGGTGAGTTTGTGGATTGAGGTGGTTGATTTGTTTGCCGGGTTGGGTTTTTTTTTTGTTGTCGCATCGAAAGGAGAGGAGGGAGTGACAAGCGCTATTTTAGTAGTGGGACACACTCTGTACGATCATAGTATGTTCTTCAAGGCTACAGAGCTCTTGATTTGATAAGTCTTCGGTTCATCGTGGCTCGCATGTCGTAACACCTTGCCCGATGAGTGCATGGCACGCGAGCACATCCATTAAGGCCGGTCATCCTTATGGCTTGCCTCCCATCGGGCAAGTGTCGGAACACAGCGTGAGAATCGGTAAGCAACGTTTTTGATCGGCAACTGATATTCTTGGCGTCTGCATACTCCTGCAGGCCGAGAGTGGGTCGGCGTTCGTTGCCACGCGGGAGAATACTGATGCATATGCAGCTGATGTGGCGCAAGATGCAATCAAGAGGGGAAATGCAAGCTGCATATGCACGCACAGCACGTGGCGCATGGGTGATAACACCGTTCCTGGAACCCCCCTGCGCCCAAGTTTCCTAAAATAGACTGAATTCGGTTGGTTAATGACCGAGCTGTGCGTCTTGGGCATGTCACTTCACAAGAACGCAAATGTTCCTGCATTTACTCATTTACATCAAATGCAAGTATCTGAATAAGTTTTTCTGCTATAATGATGTAGCATTAAATGTTTGATTACGACTCTCTACACATGGCTTTTGGTATCAGTGCTTGCTCGCGCTAGAAAGTCTCACTGTACGACAAGTTTGCTCAGAAACATTATCAAATCATGACGTGACAAAAAGGTTTTAGGCAGAGCTCTGAATAAATCAATTCTTGTAAGTACGAAATCCAGCTTAAAGAGCGACAGTACATGTAAAGAAAAACAAGTCCGAAAGCGTTTTTGCAAACGACCTGAGCAGGACTCTCCGTCAGGACAAGCCGCAGCACCTCTCTTCACAAAGTAACCAAAACCGCCTCGCCTGCACCAACACGGACTGCTCCATCTTCTACCGCCTCCACCTCCTCCTCCCCAACAAGCTTACCATCATCATCGACGCTACGACCCGCGTACGTAACGCCCGTCTTGACCTCGACGCCCGGAGCAGTCAACCGGCGCACCTCTGCGCCATCCCAGTCAACATCCTCGGGCAGCCTGAAAACCGTGTACGTCCTCTCGTCCTCGTCCTGCGTCGAGTTGAACATCTCGAGGTTGACCACAGCCACGGACCTCAGCTCCTGCGCCTCGTAAACGCCGTACGCCGTCTGCCTCGTCTCGTTCAAGATGCTGACGACCTGCAAGTCACCACCACCTCCACCCGCCCCACTACTCCCCAGCGCCTCCGCCGCGAGCAAATTGCCGTAGTACAGCGGCTTCGCATACGGCGCCGTGCCATTAATCGTCGTCGGCTGCCACGGCGCATACCGATACACGCTGCCGCTGTGGAAGTACAGCCGATCCAGCCCCTTCAGCCCCGCGACGTACAACACATAATCCACCGCCCACAGCGCCGCGCCAAACACATCCGACACGCCCTTTGTCCCCTGACACGAGATACTATTCGTCTCGCCCAGCGCGTACGGCACGCCCAATTCGCTCGTCTGCGCCCCCAGCACCTCATGCCAGTACGCCAGCGACGTCATGTGGTGGTGGTCGAGCAGGTTGTCGCGCAGTGTTGGTACTGGGGCTCCGACGCAGTTCGCGCCCATGTAGTCGTGGTCCGCCACCGAGCGCAGCATGGGCGATTCCCCCATGCCGAGCCGGATCGTGTTGGCGACGTTCCAGGTCGTGCTGTTGGCCAGGTGTTGGGCGCGGGGGGCGACGTACGCGCAGCCTTGGAAGTAGGGTGTATCGGACTCGTGGCCGGGTTGGGCGCGGATGCCGTCGCGGACGGCGGCGGAGTAGGCGAGCCATTCGGAGATGTAGTCGTGGATGGTCCAGTTGTCGGGGCGGCGCGAGGAGCTGGCCCAGCCTGGGGGCGGAGGGATGAGGTTAGCTGGGAAAATTGAGGAGGGGGAGGGGGGTTGTCTTACCGTTCACTTCGTTGCCGATCTCGTAGGCGTAGAGACTGTCGCCCATGGCGAGCCAGGCTGGAATGGCCTGCTCGACCGTGTTGTTGAGGCCCCATTCGCCCTCGTAGAAGTTGAGGCCGTAGATGTATTTGGTGCCCTTTGGAAATTGCTGGAATGACTCGAACCAGTCAGGTCCCGTCGACAGGCGGCTCGGCTGGTCGTCCCACGGATTCGTGAATGTCTGGTTCAGCGCGACTGTTTGGTTGGAGTAGTACACGTTGCGGTTCTGCGTTGTGCCTCCGACCCGGATGTATGGGTACGCGCCTGCGAGCGTTCCGAGATTCTCGAGCATCTGGATCGAGTACTCGTTTGGGTGACTTGCGATTATCAGCTCAGTGGATTCGTCTGCTTGAAATTCAAATTGATGGCCTACGAGTTGTTGCCGGCATAGTCGAGCATGTAATTGAACTCGATTGAGTAGGATTGGAAGGATGCGTCAACCACGTTGTGGTCATCGGGCGGAGCAGATGGAGCTTCGAGGGTAATGACCTCATCTTCGGTCTGCCGAGGAAACACTGCTGCAGAAACCGAGAGAACGAGACTGAAGAGGGCCGCAGAGGACGGCATGTTGGCGATTGCTCGAGTAAGGCTTGAGACTGGAGTGCTTCTGAACAGTATAGCTTTTTGACTTTATATAGTCTTTCCTTTGATCCAACACCTTGTTTAATTTACTTTACGTTTTGTGGGAGCTACAAGGTCTGATCGGTTCGATTTGTGCCGAAGACCGGATGTCGTGGGGGGCATGGGGAGGTACATGTACGGATCTGCAACATCCCTGAAGCCCCGCGCCCGGGGAAAGCCACCAATGGCGCTGAAGCACGCAATGAAAATCCGGGGAAAGGGAAGTAACGCAACCATTATTGATGGCGATCTCAGCGGGATCATCTTATATTGTCGGCCTTGGCATCCCCTTCAGATGCCGTGTCTCAAAGACCGTGGCCGAAGCAAAAAATGTTGTACCCATTGATAGCATACTTGAGTAACAGTGAAAGTATGGTAAAAGTCTTGGCAGTAATGTTGGAGAAATATCCTCGTATCGTACCTCGATCTGTTGTATTGACTATGTAATGCTCAGCCCGGCTGGACCGCACACTAGGCCTTCGGGAGCTCACACACAAGGAACCGATTCGAAAAACACTACAACACCATGATAAATGGAAATGGAGAGAAATTGGGGCACTTTAACGTCGAATCCTTTTTCGGAGTCTACTTTAACTCTACAAATCCGACACGTGTCGTTTGCAGAGTGAGGAATAAGTCGGAAGTTATTTTGACTTCGGCATGAGAAAGTAAGAAACGTGGCAAAGGGTATCTCAGGTAACAGAGCCTGAAGTCGAGCATCGGATCTGTGAGGAGGAGAAAAGAAATAAAGGAAGTGACAGATAGAGGCATTGCTTCGGGTGGGATTGAGAACTGCTGCATTAATTATAAAAAAACACATCGGCCGTTATTACCTGATACCCTGCTTATTGATGAGAGATAGAGCTAGCGGAGTACTCTATACAGTATCTTTATCAACATGTAATCGTTGCGCTGAATTGAAAAAAAAAAAAATAAGCATGTCCAACCAGGTCCCTGAACGCTCCCCGCTTCAAACGCAATATTGACCTACGTGGACTTGAGACCCTGATATAGAGCTTCTTACATTTATCACCGATGATCTGCCGTAGATATGCCTAGCGACAGGTTGTAAACTATGCTGCGGCCAATCGTCATCCGTTCTATCCCGATGGCATAACCTATCACGTGTCCAAACCACTTGCCCGTCCGACTACTCTACATAGCATCTTTCCCATGAAATCCGTCTCACCCTGATCGACCGCACTTTCCCACTTTCTCCCGTTTGCGATCCCAAAATCACCAAGCCAAATCCCGAGGAGCATCTCACACGCAGCCAAACCCACGTCATCTGTCAATCTCAGTCCGCGGACCAGCAAAGCGCCAGATCCATGACAGCAGCCGTACCTCGCCACCTCTGCACGTCCCGACTCATACCGCCGAGCCAACATCACCTCACCTCCACCCCGGTTCCGGCAGCATGCATCCTCCCTCCGAGCAGAAGCGCATCAAATGCGAGAAAGAATTTGCAGAGAACACGATGCGCAAGGGCGAAGGCAGAACCAAGGCCATTCTTCACGCCGTCAGCATCCGCTACGGGCCCGACGGCGACACTTCCATCGCGACCACCCTCTCCACCACCCTCGGCTACATCATCAACCCGGGCATCAATGCGCCTGCTCAGCAGCTGCAGCTGCAGCAGACGGCAAGCGCCGACGGCGGCGAGTCACCCAATCAGGAGCACGATGCGCACCCACGCAAGCGGGAGATCGTGGAGAAGATGGCGCAGCTGATTGCGCAGGCGAAGGCGCTCGGGGAGATGACGGAAATGGCGGGTGAAATGGCGGATATGTTGGAGGAGATGTCGTGGCAATTGAACGAGACGGCCGCGGAATTGTTGGAGCTGACGAGGTTGCCTGGTGTTTCAGAGAAATTATAGTTAACAAAATGCCTTGGTTCTGTGTGAGAGATTTGTTTGGGAAGAAAATGCACTTGGAGAAATTGCTCTACGTTGTGAAAAGTCCTGAGGGAGCAAGAAAGCACAATGGGCAAATTCTAGGGAAGGAAAAAGGACGTATGTCCAATCAGATTCCTGAGCGCGTCTGGCTTCAAACGTAACACCGACCTGTGCGCACTTGAAATCTTGATACAGGCTTTTCTTATATTCAGCGCCCACAATCTACCGCAGGCCTACTTAGTGGTTGTGTAGACGCTGCGGCGGCGCGACGTGCCCGGTCCGTTCTGTCCTGATCCCCATGGGCTCACTTGTCACGTGTTTTAGGCACTTGCCTATCCTGCCGTTCAACACCTTTACTCTCCCGCGCGAGAAGCCCACCTCCGCTCGACCACAATCCTTCCTCCCGTTGCAACTCCAGAGTCACTGAGGGCAAGCCTGTGGAACCCGTCGCACACAACCAAACCCACGTCACCCGCCAACACGCCCGCGCCTCACTCCAAGCAGCGCGGATAAGTACAGCGCCAATCCACAACAGCAGCCAGACATCTCCACCGCTGCACACCCCGCTTCATACCCTTGAGCTTGCGTCGCATCACCCCCACCACACCGGTTGCGACAGCATGTATCCACCTTCCCAGGATAAACACAACCGCCACAGAAACCGCAACAATCGCAAGGAGGCGAGGATGCGCAGGAGCAACTATATCGACGATGGCACGCTTATCGTCGGCAGCGCCGCTGACGAGCTTTATGGTGGTGTTTCCATCGCGGCCATCTTATCCACTCCTGACGGCTACATCATCAGATGGGACAACGGTAGCGTCTACGCCACGCTCCATGCCGTCAGCATCAGATACTTGCCCGACACTACTCTTGCCATCACAGCAGCCTTCCTCGGTAGTGACGGCTTCGTGGTTCATGCTGTGCTCGAGGCTATTAGCATTAGATACGCGCCGAATGGCGATATTACTTTCGTGACAAGGTTCACAAGCCCTGGCAGGCATATTCGCAGTCCGGTCATCAATGTACCCCACCAACAACAGACCGGAAGTTCCGAGGGAGAGTCAAACGAGCCGATCCAGCATGCGTGCCCATACAAATCGGAGATTGAGAAGATCGACAAGTTGGCCCAGCAGGCGGAGGCTCTCGGAGATATGGTAGAGAAGGAGTCGGCGCAACTGAGGGACAGCACAGCGAGACTGTTGAAGCTGTTCAAGCTAGCTAAGCTTAGAGAAGAAGAAGAAGAGTGAGAAAAGTGTGGTGGCTGACGGAGTTATCGTGAGATGGGTTAGCTTGAAAGGAAATTCGCTGGGTCAAGTTGCTCTACGTCATTAACAGCTCCAAGGGAGTAAGAAAGCGCAGTAAAAGCTTTTGGCGGAAAGATGCGCTCATCTGGCTCACAGCATACATTTCCTGACTTGTTAGGAAACGTAGCTCTACAGAAAATGGGCAGAAATTGCGATCCATGGTAGCTAGATACAAAAAAGACTAGACATTTTCCTTTCGTATCTCTTTCAATCGCGAAATCGCCCGCTTTGCATGACTGACGTAGGCAACAAGGTTCGAGCCGTATTACCTAGTGCTTCCACTCAATTGAACAAAGGAGTGAGACGGCGACAGCTTTCTGGGATTGAAATGAGTCAGAGAAGAATTGAATATGGAACGTCTAAAATGATAGGTAGAGATGTCATGTTGACCGTTGATAATCATACTTCAAAAAGAATCGCGTCTCCCCTCTCTGATATTTCATCCACACAGACACAGCTTTGCCGTGCCTTTTCCGGACTAGACGCAGCGAACAGACCACAGTACTCGTAGGCATAGATTAAGTAGGCGAAATAAATCCGCAGCATCCAATGGCTCCATCCGCCAAACACCGTGCTCAAAGCGCTACAAAAAAACATCACACACAACCCCCCAAAGCCAACCCCACCCCTCAAAGCCTCACCTCCCCCCTCCTCCTCCTCCTCCTCATCGCACTCCCACCACTCTCAAACCTCGGCAACCCCTCCACAAATCCCTCCCACTCGCCTTCCCCCAGTATCGGCACCCGTCCCCTCAAATACCCCTCCACCCCCAGCCCGCCCAACAACCCATCCAGCCGCCCAACCAGCTTATCGATCGCCCGCTCCTCCCGCGCCATGATCTCCCGCCTACTTCCGCATCCCTCGACCGCGCCTGCGTTCTCGATGAACCAACTCGCCCCCCTGACCGCCACGCCCGCCTCGAACAGCGCGAGCAGGTCGGGGTCGACGCCGCTGCTGGGAGCGGCGGCGCCGTCGTGCACGAGGCGCCAGCCGAGCGCTTCGACGAGGGGTTGGGCGAGGGGGAGGATGGAGGCGTTGAAGCGGGCGGAGCGGTGGGAGGAAGACGAAGATGAGGGGGAAGAGGGGGAAGAGGGGGATGAGGGGGATGAAGGGGAGGAGAAGGAAGACATGATTTCGGCGGCGATGGTGGCGGCTTCGGCGAGGAGGCCGGCGGAGTAGAGGGAAGGAAGGGAGTCCGGGTGGGGCGAGGGGGGCAGCTCGTAGCGGCCGAGGAGGAGCTCGGATGTTAAGCCTGTGAGGGTAGCGGAGGTTAGTGATGGGGTTTTTGAGGAGGCGGTTTCGTGGGTTGTGTGGGGGTGGTTGTTGGGGCGAGGAGGGGAAGTGTAGGCCGCCTTTTGTGGGTGTAATTGGAGCCCGTGGCCGGACGCAGATGCGGTACAAATACGTCTGGATACAGGGCTTGACCATCCCAAAATGAAGACCACAGTCTTCTCTGCAAGACGCCAAAGGTTGACACCTCACGCAATCCCTCGTGGTGGAGAAACGGCGAAGTGTTGCTAGAAGGAAGCACTTACGAATACTCAACGCCAGTACATCGCCCTCAGCAATCGAATTCCCGCGCATATCCATCTGCGCCCTCACAATCCCATTATGCTCGAACAAGCCCTGCGCGCCGCACCTATCCGCCAACTGCACCAGCGACTCCTGCGCCATGCACGTCACGCCCGCCTTGAACGCCGCCGCCACGCCGTGCTTCACACGATGATCCTCCGCCTTCGTGAACAGCTCCGCACAATACTTCGCCCCTGCCTCGAACACGGCCGCCTGCGCCAACGCATGCAAGATCGGCCGCTGCTGCGTGCGGAACGAAATAATCGGAATGGACTGCCCCCGCGGCCCCGTCACCGTCCTTCGCTGCGAGTACCTTCCCGCGATGAACGCCGCCTGCCTTAGGTCCGCGGCGTACTTCATCGTCAGCGACATGGTGCCGACGGCGACGCGGTGCAGCAATCCCAAAAAATGCTTCTTCGGGTTGTTTGGCCGGGCGTACGCGGCAGCTCCATCACTGTTGTTGTCCAGCATCGCGCCGGGCGGCAGCCGCTTGCGCGTGAAGAGAGTGACAGCGTGGTCGACGGCCGCCGCGCCCGCCCGCCGCGGCAGCTTGATCGACGTCACGCCCTCGGCCATGCGCGCGCCGTCGTGCAGCTCGACCCAGAATGGGCGCACGCCGCGGTCTTCTTCGCCGCCGTCGCCCGGGACGATCAGGCGCGCGAAGACGACGGCGCCGGCCGCGACGCCGGCTTCGGGCGTGGTCGGCGGCATGAACTTGGCGGCGGCCATGCGCGGCGTGTGCAGCAAGAAGCTGCCGTCGTGCGGTTGCAACGTGGCGGTGGTTTCGAGGTGGGCGGCGTCGAGGCCGTGGCCCATTTCGGTGAGGAGGAATTGGCCGATCAAGTCGAAGCGGATGAGGCGCGAGAGGAGTGGGTGTAGGTCCGGGCGGCGGTCGGCGTAGTGGGCCAGCGTGCCGATGCAGAGGTTGTAGTGGATGCTGATCAGCACCGAGGCAGCGGCCGTGCCGAAGTGGATGTTCTCTGTGTGGAAGGACCAGAAGCGGGGGGTGAGGTTTTTGATGTCGTTGACGGTGAGGCCTGGTGATTGGCTTTTAGCAAGTGACGGTCTTGTCTGGAGCTGGATTCGACATACGGTAATGCTCGCAGAGCAAGCGGGCTCTGTCGTAGGCATTCTTGGTCTCCTCTGCCGAGGCGAAAGCGATAAATTGGGTTTGGAACGGCTCTGTTTGAAGGAGGTACTCGGCTCTTGATAGTGCGGCATGATCCGCAGTCTTCAAAGGACGTGGCCCAGTAAAGGGGGTTTGGGTTGGCTGCACCTGGGGGAGCTGCTCAATGATCGACATGGTGGTAGAAAATAGAGCTTTCAGAGAGAGTGAAGATGCGCTACATGGCACAGTGCATAACCTCTTAAGTACTTAGATGCTCCCCTTGCCACATGAATGTAATGTTGTTGGGATCGTCACATGTCTTCAGGCTAGGCTTAGCGTCTGGCGGTCAACTGGACAAAGAGATCAGCTTCGTCTATCGATTTTCTTGATGGCGGTGTAGGACAGAAGGACCAGTCGGTCGTACGGTGTGCTTTCATGAGCCGAAAGATAAAGAAACACCAAGATCAACGCCACAGAATACCGGGCGTCTTGAGCCAGGGAGCGCCCTGATAGAGATTAGCGGTATCACACAGGCACCGCTAGATGCCACCTTCACCAAAGGAAGGCGGTGTTGGGGAAGCAAACATCAGCTAATGAATCGCTAGTGTATTTTGCTCTCAACCGGCGCAATGGAACCACAACCCCGTAAATTGTTTGATATCATGAACCGTTGATAGGAAAAAGCCTAATTGCTCCCTAAGTACCTTTCTATTAAATTCTACAATAAGATGGATGCTCCATTATCGCGACTACATCACGGGACCGTGACGATTCCTCCTTAGCACTCCATACCATTTTTTTTTGTTTCGAGACAAAACAAGAATTTGGGATAGCTGATATATGCAAACATGCTAGGCGATGCGAGGAAGGTGTGTCTAGAGAGATAGCTCTTGTATAGAAGGTGGGTGGTGGAAGTGACGTCAACGCCTGGTATCGTTGTATTAAAACGTCAGACAGTGCCAAATTACGTTTCCCCCAAAGCCAAGCAGCAGTCATACTTGGCTTCCAGGCACGCGTTAATAAGAAAAGGTTAATTCTCTTTAATTTTTAGCCGGGGGTTGCAATAAGGGTCCAGCAACCCTGAACTCTGGTAGGTCGACGTATCGGGCCGGCCGCGCGATCGCCGTCCCGAACCGAGCCGGTCAATCGCGAGTGGCTTTTTGATCCGCCTCCGCCATGGCCCGAAAATCCTTCGGCCTTTTCGAGCATCTTCTAGTTTGTTATGCAGCTAACTGAAAGGGGGAAAAGTGGTGTATCGGTGAGCGCTGGCAGCCAGGCTGTCTCCAGCCTCGACTTTTGAATCGACGTGGCCACATGCTACTTGCGCAATTTACAACATCGCAATCTATATCTCCCATCGTATGGTCTAATGTATAGCGTGACCGGCCGTCGCGCCTATCGCGTCACATCAAAATTCTGTCGTTCGTTGCGCGATATTAGTGCAGGTGGGAACCGTAGGATTTAAGACACTCAACCCCTGTCTTCCCTCCCTCAGTGATTTTGGTTTCTTGCCAAATGACCAGGACACGTCACTGAACACTGGGTCAAAAATTTTCAGTGCAAAAATATTGCACGAGGTTTGGAAAATGTAGCAGGTGTCCAGATCCAGTCGGCTGACCTTTCAAGAAGTTGTCGTGCCAACAGTGAGTAGTTGGAGCACATGTTCTGGCGTTAGTGTAGAACTTATGCCCACATGGAAATCTCTAAATGATAGCTTTCAATACCCACACAGTTGGACCGTCATTCTTTTTGGAGTCTATTATGGCTTGGTAGAGTTCACAAATGAGTCATGGAAAGTGATCATGATTTGGACATCTTGTTCTTTATATCTGTCCATATTATATTGCAATGCTGGGATGATTTCCGAGAACTACTTTTCTGATGGGTCCGGATCGACAGCCTGGCTGTCAAACTTTGACATTTGAATCGACGTGGCTATAGGTCGTTTGCGCAAAGCCCGCCGCTAAGCTGTCCCACATCCCCTACGCTTTGGCCACGGGTTGGATATCGTTCGCTACTTCGTCGGTCCTTGTGTGACTTTACAATTGGTGGCAGAGATGATGAAATGTCCACTCCGCACTACACACCTTCAATGCAGCGCACAATCCCACCGGCAGGATCCATTCAGCGCGATCCGCCATCCCTGCCGCGCTTCCGTGCCCGCTTATGTTCGTACATCAACGCATCAGCGCGGTCAAGCAAACCGTCCAGCGTCTCCGGCCTCGCGGGATCGAAGCTCGTCAAGCCCAGGCTCAATTCGAGCTTGTACCCTCCTCCTCCGTTGTTGTTGTTCCTGTCATTCACCTCCTCCACCCCCTCCCTCAACCGCCTCAACAGCGCCCCACTCCCACCGACATCCGTATCCGGCATCAACACAACAAACTCATCGCCCCCCAACCTCGCCACGATATCACACGCGCGAAACGCCTCCCGTAGCACCCTGCCTGCCTCGGCGATCAGGCCGTCGCCCGCTGCGTGGCCGTGCGTGTCGTTGACGGCTTTCAGCCCGTCCAGGTCCGCGAACAGGAGGAGGAGCGGTTTGCGGGTGCGCTCGGCGGTCTTGAGTTGTTGGTGGGCGAGGGTGAGGAAGCCGCGGCGGTTGTGGAGGTGGGTGAGGTCGTCGGTGGTGGAGAGGGCGGCGTGGCGCTCGCGCTCGATGACGCGGGTGAGGTGCGAGGTGATGGATTGCATGGCGGAGGCGAGGAGAGATGGGCGGGGTGGGTCGGCGGCAGTGGGGGAGGAGGAGCGAGTAGTGCTGAAGAACTCGATGACGGCGGCGACTTCGTTGTTGGCGCCCGCGAGCACCGGGAAGACGGATGCGCTGCGTAAGCCGCATGCTGTGGCGGCGGCGCGGATGAGTGCGGATGGGTTTTTCTGGAAACCGACGACGGACCAGGTCGACGGGTTGCGAGCGTGGAAGACGTGGTCTGGTATGTACCCTTTTCCGGGGGCGAAGCCCATCTGTTCGATGGCTTGCTTGAAAGGCTCGAAGCGCGCCCCATCCGATGTCCACCACAAATCCGTCGAAACCAGCTCGCCGGCATCGCTGTCGTCCTTGCGCAGAAGTACGTGGCCCACGGCGTAGTTCCAGCGCGCGCCCAGCAGTTGCAGTAAGCGGGCGAGAGCTTCGCGCAGGCTGCTGGCTTTGTTCACTTCGTCGCTAATCTGTGAGAGCAATTCGAGATGTTCAGTTTGCGCCAGCAATTTGGCTTCGAGCTGCTTGCGTGCCGTGATGTTGTATAGGAACGCCATTCCGCGTTCGATGGCGCCGTTCTCGCCGCGGATGGGCGCTGTGTGCAAGGCCGCAAACTGCGCGCCGATCCGCACGTCTTGATCGCGTGTTTCGCCCTTGAGTGCCGCGCGGTAGTTTTCCTCGATAAGTGCGCGGTTGGCGAAGCTGTTCACGTCTTGCGCTAGCTTGCCGACGTAGAAGCTGCTGTCATGCCCTGTCAGGTCTTGGATGGCGCTGCCTTCGGCCAACTCGTAGCGCATATTGTGGTCGAATAGGAGGATGGCGCTGTGCGGAATATTCTGAACCATGACCTGGTATAAACACTCGTTGGCCATGGCCCATTGCGCCAACTCCCACATAATTCAAGCCTCTTTTGCGTGATGGCCGTAAGATCCAAGACCCGTCTTTTCAACCCTCAGTGCCTATGCTTTTCCCCAAAGGATCTGAAGAATGCGCAAAATGATCCATGGAATATTATCTTCAGGGAGTATAGAAAATATAAGCTGCTAGTTGCTAGCAACCAGCAAATTACGAACAAAGAGAGGCGAATATCATGGAATCCGCCAGATACTCCATCAAGATCATTACTTTGATGACTGGCGTCACTGGACACTATGCCAAAAGTCAGTAGCTATTGCACGAGATCTGGAGAACATAACAGATGAGACAGGCCCTACTAAACACATTGAGCTACCGCTACAAAACTTTTATCTCGGTCGAGGAAATCCTGGTGGAATCTCTAGGACGAAATATATGAAATTCTCATAGCTGGGATATCTGAAGGCGCTACCTTTATTGGTTGTGAAATATAGGTAAATCGTCTTCGCTTACCCTTGGACGCAGGGGCGGCATGTGAGATGTGTTTGGCCCAGCATTTTAGCAGGGGGTTGGGGGTCATATATAGAAGGCTTGCGTACCCCGCACTTCTCTGCTCCCTCGCTCAGAACAAATCAATCCATGGGTCGCGCGCCCCTCATTGAATTGGCTCTAGCCGGCTTCTTAAGTTTGTCTTTTTTCCCTTCCCATAACATTGGCCGGATGCGGGGATAGAGTGTTGAACGCATTCTCATCGCGTCTCTAGCCTTGCGCACCACTGATCGCGATGGACTCATCCGATAAGTAACGAAATCTCAATCAACGCCCGTGTCGCAAACCTCAGCGTATGCGAAAACGACAAGTGCTCCCTATCTCTACCGTATCCGCATCTCGTCATCGAGAAAACCGAGGCTCCCCTGCATGGCGGCAGTGCAGCAGCAATCTCGTACGTTTGGGGCAAGTTCGATCGCAACGAAAAGCCCATCGGGTATGGTCCCGGGAAACGGTCAAGAAGTCGTACACATGGTGTTTGGCAAGGAATGGATTATCCAGGATATCGTCGAGTTGACGCTATGTACAGTTGAGAACTTGCAGAATATCTACTGGGAATAAGTTTTCAGGAGGTCTTTTTACGTTTCGAATCGAGAACGTCCAAGGAAACAGGAGAATGATAATGGAGACATAAAACACGGTAACGAGCTATATGATTGTCACCACGATCGGTTCTGGTAGCTCTCCAGTGTGAAACGCCTTCATTCTTTGCTTCAAGACGCGCAATATCCCAAGACGCACATGTGCTCCATGGACTGTTGGAGATCGCCCGAGAACAAGATACACATTCTCTCCACAGACATCATCTTGCACAATGAGAAGTAGCTCTACGAAGATATTTCTCGACCCCGGCGAGTCGTATGCCGCAGACACATGTTTCCTGCGAAACGTCTTCGTGCCATCGAATATTGGTTTTTTGCAATCGCACTCCTCTAGAAGAGTATCGATCTTGGGGTAAATGAGGTAAACATGACGATGCGCCATTGGCTGTAAGAGATATCCGGACTCAGACGCTACGAACTGCAAGCGAGCAACAGTGATATATCCTACAAGAGTGACGTACCCGCCTTTTGTTTGGCCAAAAGGATTGAGCCCGGCCGCTGCACACGCACTGTTCAGGACTCTAGCACGAGATCCGTCACCATGAAAAGTACCAGTATCCACATCTAAGTCTGGGCTACAAGGCTGGACTTGTCCGTTGATAGACGCCCAAGACCAGCTCGGTGACCCTTCACTGGCTGGCATGTGCATCGCGAATGAACTACCCACGGACCAACAAAGACACATCACAAGGACCTTTTCCCAATGTCCAGCAAGGTAGGTCCAGCCAGTAGCTTGGGATACTGCGCTAGCGATCCCACTGAGCGCTGGAAGCTTGTCTTGATTCCGAGTGAGGCTTCTCGAAGAATAATCACGGACTAAGTCCATCCATAGGATGATCAGTGATTTGGACCATGCGGCGGGATCGCGTTCGTGTCGTTCTTTGTCATAGATTAGGCTGAGAAGTCGATTCAATTTTGGCGCAGGTCCGCTGTGGGCTCCGGTCTGCAGTTGTGGGTTTTTAATTTCATGCTGCGGAATCATGGTTGACTGGCATTCCCACACCAGACCACAAGCTGAATAATGAAGGGTCCGTTTCGACAACGCCGATTCTTGGAAGGCCCATCCACGTCGTCGCAAGGCATTCAAACTTTTGCTGAATACATCCAACCAAGTTGGAATCCTTTCGCAAAAGATGGTATCGGGGCCCATGCTGTTTCTGGTGGGCTGGTAGATTGGGTATGATCGACCTAGAAAAGGAACAGAAGGGTTCTCGGAAGAGTCCGCAGCGATGGTGAAGTAGGCCCCTGAATAGTATTGCGCCATTTTCGAGGATTCTGTCTCCCAGTCTGTTCAGTCAGCTTCCATACAGGAATAAAACCCATTCGACTAGGACATCGAGAGTTAGGTCAGGGCCTTACCTCTGACATCGTCCTGCACTATACATAGCGCATCAATCCAGACCATCTCAATGCCCAAATTTTGCGAAACCGTCACGGCATTCTTGAAAACTGGAGGAAGGTCCTCCCAGGAAATTTCTGTCCTCATTTTTTCCAAGTTGCAAGACAGCGTTCTGAGATTGTTTTCAGATTCCCCACCCCAACAATAAGAAAGTGCAACGTAGCGTCCAAGTTCTCCTTGAGTTTCAATGAGCTTGAAGTTAGACGACCCAAAGTAAAGCAAGCGGCGAGGCAACGGTGATTGGCTGTGGCTTTCACAGCTCTCATGCCCGTTTACTCGAGCAGTGCAGTCCGCAAGGCAACCTCGAATGAAATTGAACGAGTATTCGTGATCATTCATTTCGAGCGCATTATTCAGAGCTCTCGTAGTGGGTATAGATAAAATCTGAGAAGTGGCTTCTGTATGAAGTTAAACTGCGATGTTTTGATTTGAGGGAAGATCGAGTATACCTGAGGCACTGTAGATGCAAAAAGACATCCCGAGGGCTGGAATATCCAATAAAAATGGAGAGCCCGCTTTAGGCCGATTGTAGAACAGACAGCCATGCAAGAACTCGCTCCGAGACTGCGCTTCTATCGTGTGACGTAAGAGATCGCATATCTGGCAATTCCCATCAACTGTGTTCATTAGAAGTCGCAACTCTATCACTTCGCGTTCGAAGCTCGTAGGTGGATCGAGATTATAACAGACCCCACACTGCTGTGACATATCTATGTCCTTTACGAATTTCGAAGGGCTCTGTCAGCTTAGGGGAACATAGATTACGTTATGGTGTTGAGGTTACACAAATTGCGGGGCAGTTGAATCGTTACGACTCGCCACGTGAAATTAGACATGTGGCTACATTGGGGTAGACCTTGGGCTTGCTAGATATTTGATGCAATAATCGCGAGATTAAAACAGTGATAGCACATATTTCTGTCGTCTGAATCTTCCATGAATGTCCTCATTTTCGACATGATTAAGTCACGTGCAGACTTGAGCATCACGTGTCACTACTACCATGTCTTGTACGAAGCTGTGTTCGATCATTTACTCCGTTTCTAATGCGGTTGTGAATCAATAGACAAATCGGCTTCCGCAAGAACCGTGCATAGTTCGAATCTCTACGGTGCGCCCAGAAAGCGCACAAGAAGTGTTTGTTTCTTCGTATGGGGGATCAAAGACCACTAATGCTTTAGCACAATCAGAGAACTAAAGCTTCTCTAATTGTCCTTTGTAAACCTGATCTGCGATTTCTATTAAATGGGCCCCAGATATGGCCACTCAACCTTCCGTGAAGAGCCTGGCAGGTCGAGAAGCTGGGCCGCATATAGGTACCGAAGATAATAGACGGAAACAGGATCCCATTCTTGAGGCTCTTTAATACGTGGTTTTTCTTTCTTTCTTTTTCTTTGCTAGATTGAGTTTACCAAGCCAACTCCGATCGTGCTACACAACTTTCCGCTTCCAATTTTGAGCAAAATGCCTCTTCTTCCTCTAGCTTACCCGTCTTCATCTGGCCGACAACCTTTGGTGTTGCAGGCCAGATCTCCACGCCGCCCTGCTGTTCCTCTTTTCTCCGATGTTCCATCAGCTCCCTTCTTACAGACTCTTGAAAATGCAGTGGACCCTATATCCAGAAATACCAGAATTAGCGGAGAAACAAAGCATTTGAAGGCATGGCTTCTTACCTTCTCCTTGTCAGGATGGAATTCTCCATTTGTGTAAACTCCAGAGTTCAAGTTCCGTTGGGCGCCAATGCAGAGTTCCTTGTCTTCCTCCAGAACTTGTTTGTAGAACTCACACAAATCGTTGAATTCCTTGTCTGTTGCGTTCTTATGGCGGTACACTTCATTTTCGATCCTACTTGTTGTGGCTGTAACTGGTATCATCCGCTGTATGTAAAAGAAGTGCTCCCTGCAAAACACCATTAGCAATCCCCACACCTTCACTGGGTGGAAACAGAACTTACGTAACAGTCACCGACGTGCAAGGAGGGAAGAAAGTGATCGACCTCCGAAACCGGTTATCTTCCATATTCTTGTTGATAATCGTGTGCTCCAGACACCCTCTTGCCGGCTCGACGCGGTACTTGCTCACATCCGACACCCCCGCAATGAGCGGGTGCGACGTCGGACAGTGATAGCACTCGTTGTAATTCTCAACCAACCCCTTCCAATTCGCATCAAGCTCCATATCCCACACGTGATCGAACTTGAACTCGTCCTCGAAATCAAACTCCTTCAAAATCGGCTTCTCATCCGCGCCCTTGAACTCCTCATCCCACTTCACATCCGGCTCGCCCGCCTGCAGATTCACCCACACGAACCCGACCTTGTCAACATGCACGTGAATCGGCAGCAGTCCATGCTGACTCTTATCAAACCCCGGCACGGTATCGAACCGCGGCGCCTTCGCCAAGTTCCCGCGCAGCCCGTACGACCAGCCGTGGTACTTGCAGCTCAGCACGCGCGCCGTGCCCGCGTCGCTCTGCACGATCGGGTACGCGCGGTGGCGGCACACGTTGTGGAAGCCGTTGACGTTGCCGTCGCGGTCGCGGACCACGAAGAACGCGAAGCCGGCGTAGGTGAAGGAGACGAAGTCACCGGCTTGCTTGAGGCGCATCGAGTGCGTGAGGAGGATCCATTTGCGCGAGAAGATGGCGCGGCGCTCGAGCTGGTGCAGGCTGTCGGAGCGGTACCAGGATGCGGGTAGGCCGCGGGATGGTGGCGGTGGGGTTTTGGTGTTTTGGTGGTCACCGGTCGATGACCAGTAGTTGAAGAGGCGCCACATCTGGAACTGGGGCGGTGCGCCAAGCAGGGAGCTTCCGAGTTTGGAGAAGCCCTTGATCGAAAGGGTGATGGTGTGCAACAAGCTTCTTCATTGAGCATCTTGATTATAAGCTCTGGTGATAAGATCCGTTATCAAGGGTGGGGTTGCCGTTGTATCGTGGGGTGTTGTGGATCATTCATATCACTCACTTTATCTATTCGTCTCCACTTTGTCTCCGCATCACCGCCTGGCTCCAGTCAACCCCACCTTAATGTTCGTTTGTCAGTGACTGAAGGCAAAAGTATCAACATTCGGCCTCATGCTCCTCGGAGATGTTGGATGATGCTTGACAAGCTCTCGTAACCCAATCAGGAAAGTCTATCCGCAGTTACCAGCTTCCAGACTTGGGAAAATCATAGTTGCCTTCGATTATCAGGCCTTCAGTGATTCGCACAAGATTTGCTCTCTCATGTTCTGCGGAGGACAGCATATTCTATTCACGTAAGAAGTGTGCAATGCCCCTAACGAGACGCGACCCCGGAGGGCCAATGGAAAATCAGCGTTCTACGAGCATGGCTGGATGTGATGGTAGTTTAGCAATATTTCATTGTTGTTCGAAGCCTTTTTCGGTGACTCTAGTACACTCCCATGCTCTTACACGTCTCCAGTCCCACAAAACGACCGTTATTTGATATTTGATAGTAGCTGAGGATTCCCATCGGCCGCGAAGCCTCCCAGTAATCTATGTATGTACCCTTCACCTCTCCCCTGATCGAAAGCTCCAGCAACCAAGTAAAGCAAGCCATCTTCTAAACAACTTTTCGTCCGGGAGCAAAAGCTCAGCCAAAAGCCAATTCGAAGTATACCTCCCAGTCTTGTTTTTTCAAACGCCAACGCCCGAACGCGCATGCTCGGATATCGCAAATCCCCAGCAAACGCCAAGTCCCCAATCCCAAAGCAAAAAAAGTAGGTAAGCAAGAAAGTAAGAAAAAAGAGAGCCACCCAGAAACTCATCAAGCACTCGGACCAGCACCGCCCGCCCGTCCCTGCTGCGCCTGCGCCAAGTATCCGCTCAACGCCGCCGCAACCTCAGCGTCGTCATGTCCTCCAGCACCAGGACCCGCACCACTACCCATCGAAGTCGCCGGACTAGCATACCCATTACTCCGCAGAACTTGCACCGGCGGCGGCGGCGGCGGCTGTGCGTTCGCTCTCACGGAGGCGGCATTCATCGCCGCCGGATGACTCGGCAAGACGTGGCGCTGCTGCTGCTGCTGTGCACCACCACTGCTTCCCTCCCCCTGCCTCTGCTGATTCTGTTGCTGAAACGCAAGCTGCTCCCTATGCACCTGGGCCGCATACTGCGCCGCCTGCAGCGCCGGGAGGCCCGCGCCCCTGCGTTCCATCTCCGCCTGCTGCTTCTTCTTCTGGACAAGGTTCCCCTTGACGCCGCGCAGGTATTTGACGGCGAGCTCGACGAGGTGGCGGGGTTCGGCGCTGTGCTTGAGGGCCTGCAACATCTCGCGGACCTGCGTCTCGGAGCCGATGTGCGGGCAGCTGCGGCCGGCGCCAAAGTGCGCGAGGCCGCACAGGTTGCAGTGCTCGACGCCCGTGAGCTTGAGCGGGCAGGCGCCGACGAGGTGGGTGCGGGTGCAGGCCGGGCAGCGCCGCACGTGGCCGGCGGGAACCGGCAGGTCCGAAGGGTAGCCCGGCGGGAATTGCGGTTCGGGGACGCGTTGGAACTTTGAGACTGCAAGGGAAAAGAAGATTTGGCTGGTTAGAAAGAAGGACTGGAAGGAAAAATAAAATCAAAAAACAAAGCGGAGTCGTGCTATTGGTGGTACAATTGGGGAAGAGGGCATTGCGGGCACTAAGCAAATGACTAGTCTCTTGATCGATTTTTTCGGGTAGGCGTCTGTGTGCGAAGTGACGCCTTCTGCTTCGTGGTTGAGGTGTTTAATGCCGAGGCCCTTTTCTCAGCAAGTGCTTCGCGAACCGCAGCCTCAAGTTTCTGGTGGAGCTGTGGCGTCAAGGCCACGCCACGCATTCTGACCCGATCACGAGCAGCGGCCATGGCTTTGTTGAAAGCAGACGAAAAGGCACTATTAGACTCACCAGTGGGGCCGGCGCGTGGCTTGCGTTGCCTTTGAGACGCTGGGCTGGCTACAGCCAGGCCCGAGACCTTCCCGTCGGGAGCCGGCGCAAGCTCGCCAACGTCAACCTGGTCATCCGGGGCAAGACTTTCCTCATCGTCGCTCCCGTCAGCTTGAAAGTCTGTGTCGCTGTCACTATCTCCGCGACGTCGAGGACGGCTGCGAGGCTTGGCGGGAGAGCCTTCGGTGGCATCAACACCGTCCTGGCGATCGTTGTAGTCGACGAGCTAGAGAACGTCAGTATTAACCAGCAAAGGGGAAGGGAATACTTACACCGCGAGCACGTTTTCCACGACCAAGCGCTTGCGCCTTCGCCGCAGCCTCGGCTGCAGCCGCCTTTTCGCGTTCTTGAAGAATTTTGTCCCAAACCGACGGGTCAGGCGGGGCTTCCTGTTCGTCGCCGGTAGGAAGCGTATCCTCCAAAGAACCAGCATCGTTGGCCCAAACACGAGCAAAGCTGAATTGCGTCTCTGCTGAAGCGTCCGTACCGGTCTTGGTATCCTCGATTTGACTACGATCCAGGAGCTGTTCAATGGAATTGTGGTCGTACTTGATGTCATGGTTGTCATTGTCGGAGAATAGCTCGGCAGCACCGTGTCGAAGGACAGACTCGACGTCCTTATCCTCGATGTCCTCATCGTCCAAGGATTCCACCACGACGTGATCCAAAGCCATCTTCTTGCGTCCAATCTGGACAATCTTTTCCTCTGCGCTGGAGCGAGTCATAAGCTGGAAGCACAGGACCTTCTTCTTTTGGCCGATTCGATGGGCACGGGAGAGAGCTTGAATGTCCTGATGAGGATTGAAGTCAGGGTCCAAGATGATAACTGTGTCGGCAGTCGCCAAGTTGATACCAACACCTCCGGCGCGGGTGGACAGCAGGAATGCGAACAAAGGCGAGTCAGGAGCGTTGAACTCGTCAATGCGCTTCTGCTTCTCCAGAGAGCCGATAGTGCCGTCAAGTCGGCGGTAGCCCATTTCCAAACCATCCAGGAAATCTTCAATAATGTTGAGCATGTCGAGGAACTGGCTGAAAATCAAGACGCGGTGTCCCCGCTCTTTGAGCTTAGGCAGCATCAGTTCAAGGAAATGGAGCTTTGCTGATGCTTCGACCAAGTTCCGGTGCGAGATTGCAGCAACGTCCGTCCTCTCTTCAATCTCCTGGCTGTAGATGAACGGATGGCAGAGGCACTTTCGTAGCTGCATCAGGATATTGCTGAGATTAGACCTCTCGTTCGGCTTGAGTTGGCGATCTGTAGAGAAAAGAGCCTTGAGGAGCTCTGGGTTCTTCGCTAGGATTGACTTGTAAAGCTTCTTTTGAAGGACGCTCATTGAAAGAGGCACGATGATTTGGGCCATCGGAGGTAAGAAGGTAAGCACCTGCGCCTTTGTACGGCGGAGGATGTATGGGCGAATTAGGTCGTGAAGCTTTATGATCTTTTCTTTCGTCATTTCCTCATACTCTTCCTCGAGCTGGGCGGCGTCGATATCGTCGTCAAGGAATTGTAACAGGTTGAAGAGCTCACGGGCATTATTTTGTAGAGGGGTACCGGTAAGTAGAAGACGGAAAGGAATCTTAAGAGCATTTAAGGCGTTGTAGAGTATGCTGTTGTCGTTCTTCAGGCGCTGGCCCTCGTCAACGATGAGGCCGGCCCAATTGACGCTCTTGAGGAACTTCCGACAACTGTCGTCGGCTGCAGCATCGTAGGAGGTTACGACGATGTGGCAACAAAGACTCTTCTTGCCATCTGGAAACATCTCATACTGGTACGCCATGTTCCGCGCTTGAGATGAACCGAAATACGTAACAACACGGAGTGAAGGGGCCCAGTGCTTGATTTCTCGTCTCCAGTTCGCGCAAGTTGAGTTCGGAACTACAACCAGGAATGGGAAACAGCTGTGATCCTGGATCAAAGTAGCCAAGAAGGCGATGACTTGGATGGTCTTCCCCAGACCCATCTCATCAGCGAGGATGCCGTTCTTCTTAGAGTACCACTGATAATAAAGCCAGTTAAGACCATCGATTTGGTACTTCATTAGCTCCATACCCGATTGGAGGATATCGGGCTGCTTCGACTTCTCAAGTTTGGTAAATGGCTGGGAACGAGCCTTCTCGAGGCGAACTTGCAGAGGACCTTTCTTTGGAGCGTTGGTGTAGCGACCGAGAACCCAGTCATTATACGCTGTGACAAAATCCGTCCAGCGGTCACCATCTTCAGGAACAGGCACTTTCTCCCAGACGGCGTCTTCGTACCCAAGGCCCTTGTATTTGATGAGAGCTTGGTCAACCTCTTTAATACGTGCCTTGTCGATTTCCTCACTAAGAATCTCGACGATGCTGGTGTATTTGACGTCCAAGACAATGTCGATCCGGAGGTATTCTTCGGGGATTGCGTCTTCCGTCCTCATCTTAGGGCCGGTGTCCTTCTTAAAGAACGCTTTGCGCATGGTGACGTTGGTCACCCCCCAGGTCCAAGCTCCTGGCATCCAAGATGCACGGAAGTAGGACAGCTTGTCCCACTTGACAAGATAAGCCTTATCATCCTCGTGCACATTCTCGCAGGACGTGCCGGCAATGTAGTTTTCTTCGTCAACCGGCTTCCAGGCAATCAATCCGGAGACCTTTGCCGGCATGTCCAAGCATTCCTTGCATTGCCAGGCCTGTGAATACTCAGCAAACCTACGCTCAGCAGTTTCTTCCTCATCTTCCTCGATATCCATGTGATGAGGTGATTTTGGAGGGAGATGATAGAAGTGAAATCCACGCCAGCAGGATGAGCAGCGGAAAAGAATGCTGAACCGGTTGTTGATAAGATTCGGGCCCACGTCGGTAATCGGATCTTCTCCATCATTCTCCTCGCGCTCGCGTTGTTCTTGCATAGCCGTCTTACGCTGGCGGAAAGCGGTACAAGATTTACCCGTCTCTTTGCAGACTTGGCACCTGGCTAGGTCGGGTGCGAGCATGTCCTTCTTGTGGTGAGCGTTGATGCAACGACGGCACTGGAGGACGAAGTTGTCATCAGAAACCTTTGTCACCAGATGCTCGCGGCCGGTACGATGACCGAGGCAGCTCTTGTGGTAGGCTAGTACGCAGCCCTGGCAGTAGATAAGAGGTCCAACGGTGGTGCCATCACCGCAAGTATCGCACTGCTGGATGTGCCAATTGCGGAAGGGATCATTGCGGGGAAGTTCCTGGAATACCTCACGCGCGCCGGTTGCCTTCGGTGCAACCGGACGTTTAGGTTCATCGGCACGGTACAGTTCCAGGTCAATGGCCACCTCTTCCATGTTGTCTTGATGGCGGGTAGCTCGATCTGAGCGGCGGGTCCCGGTACGAGGTATCTTGGACGAGAGTCCCGCAACTGAACCACGCTTTCTCTTGCGGCGCGGTAGAATGTCTGACTGTATGAGCGCATATGGGTCCGAGTCGGAATCATCCTCATCGCTTTCATCTTCCGACTCTTGCTGCAGGTACGCTTGTCGAGTGAGCCGGGTTGCGGGGCGAGAGGCTCGCTTTGGCATCTGGCGGGTGCGCCTGCTCCGCCTCGGACTACTATCGTCGCTATCCTCCTCCGTCTCGTCGTCCTCCTCGTCCTCCTCGTCGCTGGAAGCCAAGGTAATTGCACTGTTTCTGCGGCTGGTCCGGCGGAGGGGCTTGCTGAACCTCATACCCCTCTTTCCGCGTCGTCCGCTCCGACTTGTGGTGACACTGGCTTCGACATCTTCATGGTCAATTGTCAGCCTCAGTCTCATGTCGCTTGTCAACTCGTCCTCTGAAGTTGATGGATCTGGATGTTGCTGGAAGTGTTCAAGAGCTGTGGGGCCGTTGTCCAGTTCTAAGAGTCGTTCAAACGTTATCTGAGGTAGATGATCAGTAGGTGAGAAGAAAAGGAAGTGGAGGAGAGTGAAGAAGATCGGTGTTCAGAAAATAGGATATAGACTTGTAAGGCAAGTGCAGCAGCAATTGAAGTCCAGTGCGGCAAATTATGCAGGAGCAGATGATAGGCTCAAAATGGTCCAGCCACGTGCCCTTATTTTCAATGTGCAAACACTTGATGAACCCACTCACCCTCTCTGTATGTGTGTCCATGAACATTACCGTGTACTCGAGCGAGCCCACATCCTCATGCTCTTTTAACACTTTGTAGACCTCGTATGAATCTTCCACGTACTCATATTCATCCGCATCGGATATCGGCGACGGTACGACTCGAAGCATGTATGCTCTGGGCGCTGGTGTGCTAGCAGATGCGCTTCGCGATCTTGGTGGAGAGGATGGGTCCGCAACGGACACAACCTCCACGTCCGAATCGTCCGACATGGCAGATTACTATAGGCGTCGAGATCGCCCAGTGTTCGTGCGCGTCAATGACTGCTTGGAAGATGTTCTTGACGTGACCGGAGGAACGGGCGGCGGAACGAGACTCGTAGCGACAGGGCGAGCTAACTGCGGGTGCCCGGAGTGGCTGGCATGGAGAGGGTGCGCTTCGAGTGGAAAAGGGGTCTGTCGCGATCGGCTTCTCAATTGGTGTTTGGGTGGTGAGTGAACTCAGGCAGCGAAAGGTTATGGTTAGACGTGGAATTAACGCGGAGTAGGAAGACGCGTCGCGGCCACGACTTTCACGAGAGCGAGCTACTATGAGGTCGGCAGATCGCCGCAGCTGCATCATCGCCCGCTACATTTTCTCCGACACCTCCGTCGCTCGCTCGTCACTTTCCGCACGCTGCACGAAGCGCTTGTACTCCATGCGCAATGCTTTCGCCTACCTTCCGAAGCTGTCAGGCCAGGTCGCGCGAGCTCCTTCAATGTCTTCCAACGTC
Organism: Lasiodiplodia citricola; assembly: GCA_023089105.1. Classification (NCBI taxonomy): domain Eukaryota; kingdom Fungi; phylum Ascomycota; class Dothideomycetes; order Botryosphaeriales; family Botryosphaeriaceae; genus Lasiodiplodia; species Lasiodiplodia citricola. The sequence goes on along the minus strand of JAJNLL010000072.1, from coordinate 54,248 downwards.
GCAATGCTGTCGCGCAATTTCGACAAATTCCGCAATCGCCCGCGGTTTGCGCGACACATCTGCCGCTGAGCGCCGCTATCCTGGGAACAAAAGGCGCCCACTGTTCCGCCAGGAACTTGCCGCATATGATATGAAACATAATAAGGAATTGAAGGCGGAAAGGCAGCGGGAAAGGAAAGACGCTCTTAAGATGCGCAGCGTCTACGATCGTGAAGCAGAGCTTGAAGAGGCAATAAAGCTGGATGAGAAACAGACGCGCGAATATTCAGGTTGGTACGGTCTTTAGGCGTCCTGCATATTTTAGTATTTACTGACATTTGCAAAAGAGCCCCAAGCAGAGAGTCGAGTCGAAAAAATTCGAAACGAGAAAGGTCCAATATCTGTGCCATACACGACGGCTGCGTCCCAATTCATATACGGAGTCTCCGCCGTGCGAGCAGCTCTCATAGCCCGAAGGAGAAAATACTACAAATTATATATCCATGAACGGGCTATTCGACGAGCGGGAGCTCTCAGACCGGAACGAAATAATACAACAGATGCGAGGATATCGAAGAAAGAAGCCGTCCCGGAGACACTGGATGATCTAGCGGCGAAGATTCCTAAACTTGAGGTCAAGATGGTGGACGATAGCTTCTTGTCTGTCATGGACAAAATGAGCGACGGCAGACCTCACAACGTACTTTGATGTGCCCTCAAGACCAACGAAGACCTTCTAACATGTCAACAGGGCGTAGTTCTCGAAGCATCACCGCTCCCCGCCCTTCCCGTAAAGAACTTACGGCCTTCTAATCGAACCCGCCCCTGGTTTGATTTCGACCTCGAACCTCAGCGCCGCGAGGAAGCCAGAATCAACGGCACCAAAAACCGCCTCCCCTACAACAGCCACGGGTGGCGGTACCCCTTCGTCCTCTTCCTCGACGGCATCGTTGACCAGGGCAACCTGGGCGCCATCATCCGGTCCGCGTACTACCTTGGCGTCGACGCCGTGGCCGTGACGAAGCGCGCCACCGCCCCGCTCGACGCCGTCGCCATCAAAGCATCCTCGGGCGCCGCCGAAGCGATGCCAATCTTCACCGTCAGCAACCCGCTGGCCTTCCTGACGCGCAGCACGATCCACGGGTGGCGCGTCTACGCCGCCGACGCGCCGCCGCCGCCCGCCGACAACTTCAACGTTACGTCAGACCATTACCGGCGCGCGCTCGACCCCGACAACACGTCGCCGCTCGTCACCTACACACGCCCCAACAACATGCACGTTCTGCCCCACAGCCACGCCCCGCTCATCTCCCACCCCTCCATCCTTATGCTTGGTGGCGAGAGCGCCGGCTTCCGCCAGAGCATCCGCGCGAAGGCTAACTACCTCGTCGGCGTCCGCGGCACCCGCGGCCTCGAGGTTGGCGTTGACAGCCTGAACGTCAGCGTCGCCGCCGCTTTGATCATGCTCGAGATGGTGCGGAAGCCGACGAAGTTGGCGACCGATGTGCAGGACATCTTGAAGAAGGAGTTCATGGTGGCGCAGAGATTGCAGAAGCCGGAGGATTTCGATGACCAGGTGAAGAATGATGAGCTGCTGTTCTAGAAGACGCGGACGGATGATGGAATGAGAAATCAGACGGCACTTTGTAGAGGGAGCTCGTGACTGATACGAGGCCGCAAGCAACCAAATCAGCGTAGTTGAAGCTCTCGTCTGGATGCCTTTGCCTCCAGATGTCATGCATCCATCTCCCAATGGCCACATCAACTCCTCGTCATCAGTGTTGTAGTACCAAGCCAACCGAGCTTGTACTGGAATATGTATTGTACATCTGTAGAACTGTATAAAAAATCCTGGACCATGAGAACTTCAGTGTACTACTCTTTGATATTAATTCGCTCACGAAATCAGGCCATATCCCTGAATACAATATAGATGACATGGGAGAGCATGCAGATCAAAGAGATAGACTCAATGCTGCCCAGCCTCAAAATCAAACCATGCCTGATAATAGAACCCGTACAATAAGAGCCCAGCAAATATCCGTGCTCAACGTTAAAACAATAGAGCCCATAGAGCACATGCCGTGCATATGAACGCCACCATCCAGCCAGTTCCATCGTCTCGGCGCAATAGCACCATATTACCATTACTCGTCTGTTGTATTCGGGTCGTCGTCGTTGCTTGGGTGTTGGATAAGCAGTACAAAAAAAAGGAAAAGAAAACGCCATCGCTATGCAAACGGTCGGATCGCATCAAAGTTCGTTCATTCCGTCTTGGGAAAGTGCAGTTTCAGCCTCCCCTGCAAGTTCCTCCGCACGAGCGCAAACACCTCGGCCGCCAAGTCTGTGGACCAAAACGCGACGCCGAGCTCCTGCGACGTGTACCAGCTGGCCCTGTCCATGTTGCCGCTGCCGAGCACGACGAACTCCTCGTCGACGATGGTGAGCTTCAGGTGCGACTGGACCGGCTCCTGCTCCTGCTTCTCGGCGTCCTTGCGGGGCTCGTAGTATTCGATGTGCAGGCGGCCGCGGATGTCCGGGTGGCCCGGCGGATCGCGCTCCGTGTCGTAGATGGGTGTCTCGATCGGGAGCTTGCGGTACTTGCGGACCAGCTTCTTGACTTGCATCGAGGTCGTCGTGCCGGCGGTGCCGAGCTGTTCCAGGATCATGAGGCGCTCGCTGGTGACGATGTCGACGTCGACGCCGCGGGCGAGGGCGCCCAGGAGGGCGTTGAAGACCCAGGGGCAGGTCAGGTTCGGGGTTTGGATGTAGATGGAGAACTTTGCTCTTTCGAAGAGTTTCAGGAGGAAAAGGTTCAAGGGGGTGGGTGGCGGCTTGGGTGCGCTGAGGCATGGAATGGGACGGAACTGCGGGTTGACGTGGTGCGGTGAAGGCAGAAATACTGTTGGTATGGTGTCGCCAATGGTGCTGTTCAGGTATGAGAGCCAGGAGGGGAGGTCCTGGACTACGCTCAGACGGCGGTTAAGGGTGGTGACAGGATCCTCCTTGGTCTGGAAAGGCGGAAGCGGAGGAAGCTCCCCGCTACCCCGACCCCAAAACTCGTGCCAGAACTTGATGAAGTTGTTGACGACTGGACCAGAGAGCGAGAGGCAGCCTTCGAACCATTCCTCCCAGCTGACATTGCAGCTTGGAAGGAAGACGAGCTGGCGGTCGACGCAAACAAACTTCGGGTGCATGACGCTGAAGGGCCTGACAAAGACGCTCTTGATCTCCAGGTCTAAGCCGGAAAGCTCCTCCGGTGGAGGCAGGCCGAGCTTCGATACCCATTCCGACGGCGGATAGACATACCCATCGAGAGAACCAGTCTGGAGGAGCTTCTGGAATAGCGAGCGAGAAGAGAAGCCGATGCGAACGCGAATCTTGGGGGCACCAGAATCTCTAGCGTGGTGAGACTTGCGCGATAGGATCTTTAGCGACTTGGATAGCTTCTCCAAAGAGGGCGAGCGGGCCCAGAAGCAGGTGACGAAGAGGACTTCGGACTGGGCATTCTCAATGCGTGTCAACGTTTCGGCGAAGATGCTGTCGCCGGTGCCGACCTGGAATGAGTGCACGTGTGACGAGGTCACGAGGCTTTTGGAGTCGTTGGCGAAATAGTTCGGATCGTCGTTGGTGTTGGAAGCGGTGCTTTCGGAAAGCGAATGCGACCAGTCAGCGACAAGGTCAGTGAAGTTGTTGCGCTCGTTCGCGGCCGACGGGGTCGCATCGTCGGGTCGCGTGAGCGTCTGCAAGCTGTCGTCATCCATGACGAAAGAGCGAGTGAATGGTAGCGAACGTGGGGGTGAAGAGGGATGGCTGTTTAGCTAGAGTAGAAGGCCTGGCATATATGAAGCATCAACATAGCCACTTCTGGATACGAAGGAAGTGGGCGGGCTGCGCCCATGGAACGGATCCTTAGTACCAAAAATAGCGCCGACCAGCTAGAGCATCTCGCAGCGGTCAGTGTTGCGCAGATCCTGGGGAGCTTGCGTAGTGTTCGCCACGAGAAATGGTGCTGCCTGGAGAGAACGAGCGAACAGGAGGCGGGCGGAGAGCTGGAGGTAAGTAAGATGAGACAGCCTATGACGCGACTTGCCGCGTCGCCATTCCCGTTTGTCTCAACCGCAGCTGCAAGCCAGGCCGCGGCGAAACGTCGGCTAAACTTAAGAATTCCAGCAACACCAGAGCTGCTATCCGCAACTTTCTACACGCCAGCCCCCACCCGCACACACCGCTGCGCCCCGCCCGAAACATGCCAATCACGATCCTTCCTCCAGCCGCAGCGGCGCCCGTGTACACGCGACCCGAGTCTGACGAGGAGAACGAGGCCTTCGACTCCGATGGTGATGTCGACATGGAGGGCGCGACCCGCGCCTCAAAGCGGGCCCGCACTTCGCACAAGAGCATTGTCACCCCCGGAGAGACGGTGACGGATGATCCTCAGTGGATGCGGTATGCCTAAAATTGGTGGGCGCACAAGCGTCGCCATGTATTTATTTTTGCGCATATGCTAACGGCACTGCCACAGAGGTCACGGTACCTACGTCCCTGACGGCAGCACTGAGATCATATCCACGGTCGCTGGCACGGTCCTTAAGACGAACAAGCTCCTCTCCATCACTCCCCTCCGCGCGCGCTATATACCAGAAATCGGTGACCTTGTCATTGGCCGCATCGTTGAGGTTCAGTCCAGGCGTTGGCGTGTCGATATTTCGGCGCCGCAGCTTGCCGGTCTGCCTCTGTCTGCTATCAACCTGCCTGGCGGTATCCTGCGCAAGAGGACGGCTGTAGACGAGTTGAACATCAGGACTTTCTTTACGGAGGGAGATCTGCTTGTAGCGGAGGTTCAGACCATTCACCAAGACGGAGCAGCGTCGCTACACACAAGAAGCTTGAAGTACGGAAAGCTGCGCAACGGATACTTCTTGTCTGTATCCGGTACGGGCGGCGGTGGTGGTAGACAAGGTGGCGTAGCTCGGTCAAGGCGCCAGGTTTTCACGCTAAGCACAAGTCGTGGTGGGGAGATTGACATTATTCTGGGTGTCAATGGCTATATTTGGATTTCAAAGCACGTGGAGCCTCCGAATGCGGGCAAGGACGTCAGCATCACCCGTATAGAGGAGAGCGTGTCGAAGGAAGTCTACTCCAGCCAGAACGATGATATCGCGGTGGAGACAAGAAGAGAGATTGCCCGTGTCGCCGGAGTGATACGAGCACTGGTTGAATCGGGCGTACGCGTCGATGAAGACACGGTTGTGAAGGGTTACGAGGCCGCCCTGGAGCTGGAGTTCGAGGAAGCCGGTGACGGCAAACAAGGAGCAGATTACCTTGGAGGCGAACGCGGAAGGAGAGTGGTGGAGATCGCCCTCAGCAACGCTTGACGCTGTTGAGGAACAAGTTCAAGGAATCAAGTCAGTAAGAGCTGCAGGTAAGAGAGGTATACCCCTGCTCTCAATCAACAAAAAAGAGTTTTGCCGCCCTCAAATTTCATGCACAGTGGAACTACAGCGATAATTACACCGGTCGGCGAGGTGATGTGTTTCATGCAATGCTCATGGTCCTACGCGGCATCTTGAAAACCCTACCGTACACGTAACAATCTGGATCCGCAACAAATCTTGCACGAAAGAAAATACTCCAATCGTCTGGTTTGACCTTGTCTTATGCGACACAACTGCTAAACTCCATCCATATTTTCGCTTATTTTTTCCTGAAGTTCTTTTCTGCCCCCGAGCTAATGCTCAGAGGACGTATCATCGGGGACATATCTTCCATTTTAGATCCTTTTTTATTTTTTGGGGCAATCGATCCCGTCCCGAGTTGCCCCGCAAATGTATTCCTATGTTTCAGTCCGTTATCGTTTTTAAGAAACAGGGGAACACACCTTCTGCAGGCGAAATGAACGTCGTTGCAGCCTCGAGCAGGGATGACGACCAACCAGTGTTAGCCGCGCTGGAGCAGCAAGCTTGCAGCCCACATGGATACACAAAAGCAGCCGGAGTCAGAACCGAGGTGGGGTCTGAACAATTGCGCATGTCTAACTATGCTTTCCAACCCCGTGGTCGAGCCAAGGCGGGCCGCGACCCGCGCGAGTTTTGAGTGGTCAGCATTGTCGCAGAATGTAGCCAGGTGCTATTTCTTGATACTCTTGCAGCCTCTTGCGAAAACCGCCGATCTGTGACTTCATCTGACGATCTCTCTCCACTTCAGAGCCCGCCGATGTGGTTACAGGCACGAAATCGGATCTCTTAACATCGTACCAGGTTCGAGTTGGGGTTCATCGGTGCAATTATCCGCCCTCTTCCGCTGACACCTTTCAACGTATCCTTCAAAATATCGGCATCCGACCCTGCTGCACCAGTCGGAACAGTTGCAGTACTCCGGACCCTCGGGTTGGTGGGGGATGAAGCATCCGGCAGCTGATCTCCTGCAGAATGCCAAGTTTGCTGCATCATCGGAGACAACAGCGTTCGCAACCGCCGCGGCGGCAAGGCTCCTGGCCCGATCTGACGTATCTCGGGGGTGGGAGCGGCCGCACTTCCCATTGGCCTACTCCCTGTCAATCTCGAGCTACCGAACTCCTGTACGTCGTACACCACGTGGGCAAGGGCGATGGCCCTAAACGAACCCCCCTGCCACAGTTGGGCTCTTCCGGAGAGCCTCTTGCTCCCGCGTTCCCCGGGAGCCTGACAAGGTTGCACAGCAGGCTCCCCTCGCTCCGCGGGCGCAGTAGGAGTCGTTACCGCCGCAGGCTTGCAGAAGCAAATGCAGATCTGGTTCATCATTGTACGTTCCTTTTTCGCATCTCGGTGAATTTCCGTCCTCGCGGTCTGATGGCTCTCGATCTGCGTACCCCTCGCACTGTCGGCCTGAATCCTTGGCGCTGCGGTGAGCCATACGCTCGTTTGCCTGGTGGCGCCTGATCCGAATCGGGTACTTCAGCCTGCCTCGTCGTCGCCACAGCTCCTTGCTGGGACCCCGAAAAGACTTCCTGTGCCACGACCAAGCGTTCATCGCGTGCCTGGCAGATGGCCCCGTCCAACCGGATGGCTTGCCCTGGTTCCCCGACTACGGTTGTGCTACATTCAATGACTACAACACCAAGCCACGGCGAAGTACTCAGCAGCCAGCGCATCGGCGCCGGTCGGGAAAAAGAAAAATCAACACCAGGGGCAGCGAGCTATCATCTCAGCAGCAGTACGGTTCTCTCATTGGGCATCCTCGGCATGGCCTGTAGCCGCGACGCCCTCAACGGTTTGGCCAAGCGCCTTAAAATATCGCAGAGGAAGTCTTCAGCTGGCGTAATGTCAGCCGCCACATCTCAACTCTTTCATTCGAACCACAATCTTAGACATGGAGAGTGAGTCTACCGGTATGTTCAAGGCGCCCCGAGTAGTCTGTCTCATGCTCCGCTAACAGCCTCCAGATCCAACGTCTCCTCGCAACGGACCGAGTCTCAGCGCCACCATCCTCAGAGACGAAAGCCCGCTGGCGTGCTACCTCCGTAGCAACTGCTCTTTTGACGGTGCCTACCTCCTCGTCCTCATCCGACGCTCAAGCCAGCCGGCTGGCACGATGGCCACTCCGACGATGGACGACGCACGTTCTACAGCCCGCCGAAACTCGTGGCCCCTCGGGCAGGGGCAATCCCACGCCCCGCGCAATGGCGGCAGCAGCAGTCTGCGGGTATCCGCATCCACTGCGGATCTCGACTCCCGTTCCGAATTCATCTCGAACACTGCTACAATGGCGAAGAAGAAGGCGATGAAGCTACGGCTTGAGCTGGAGAGGAGGCCGCTCGGGGAGGAGATAAGATTTGTCGGAGCTTGGGCGGGGTGAGGTCACGGCATGTTGATCGTGCGTGACGAAGAGAATACAAGATGGAGTTTGAAAGTTGTTGAGGTCGGTTCGCTTGATATTACGAAAAGTTCGGGTAGCTGAAGCTATTGTTTGGATATCCTTGCTTTGATATATTCATGTCCTTTGAGTACACGTCATTTGCTGCAATTCCGATCGGACCGATTCCGTATGGACAGCACATCAAAGTCTGCCTAAACTTTAAAGTAGAGGCAGCTCTTCTTTGCTCGGAAGCCTCGCGGCGCGGCCCGTATGAGTGGCCGCTCTGATTGGTGGGTTCGGGGCTCTGGCACCGAGCACCGGGTGTTACATAAGCCGAGCCCCGTCTCGCGCTCAGAGTAACACCGGGAAGCCGAATTGCGGCCCCGCATGGAACAGCAAAGCTTATACGATATTCCCTCAATTTGGTGCTTGTTGCGAGTAGGCAGCATGATCGTCCGGGACGCGGCGGACCGCGATGTGTGGTGTCAATTGTTCCTGCACTAAGCCTGTCGCCTCAGCCGGCCAACGCTCCGGACCGGACGTGCTTGCCGTCTGGGGGAAGGAGGCGGTATCAGTGACTTCCGGCCTTGGCAAAAAGTCATCATATGCAGCCAGATAAGCTGATTATGCCCTGATCTCAGCTCGCAGCGATCCTTTTCAGCTCCACACGTGGGGTCGGACGCGGGGAGGTCGGCGTCTCGGGAGCGAACTCAGGCCCCTCGGCCGATCCCGACTGGACGCCGCAAACGAACAACAAGCCACTCCCGACCTTGTACGAACCTACGAGGACCCTGCCGTGCTGACGCAGCTCAGCTGCAAAGCACATAAATAACCCCCACCCGCTTTTCTTTCTTTCTTTTCCAAGAAATTCAAGCACTGTGATACCCCAGACCCGCTCAATTCCAGCCCTAAGCGACCATTTTTGGAAGTTCAACTTTGGGAATAAAAAGAAACATGTCTCAGCTCCTCCGCCCTCTACGAGCAAACCTCGGCACTGTGGCTGCGGTTGGCGTCGGCGCCGGCCTCGTCTACGCCTACGCCAAGCCCAAACCTCCTACCGTTTTTGGCGGCTTCAACCCGCAATACCTGCGCCTCGACAGCGTCGAGCAGGTCAACCACAACACCAAGCGCCTGCGCTTCGCCTTCCCGAACCCCACCGACCTCTCCGGCCTGCCATTGACATGTGAGTCCCCTTCCTTCCCGGCCCCCAAAGAAAAGAAACTCCGCCCCACCCCGGGCCCGCCCGCCCTCCGCCTACCCAACCGCTTCCCCCCGCCTCCCACGCACCCCGCTAACCCGCCGCCCCCCACAGCTGCCGTCCTCACCTTCTCCAAACCGGCCGGGCACATCCTCCCCGTCCTCCGCCCCTACACCCCCATCACCCACAGCGACACCCCCGGCCACCTCGACCTGCTCGTCAAACACTACCCCTCAGGCAAGCAATCTACCCACCTGCACTCGCTCTCCCCCGGCGACACGCTCGCCTTCGTCACCGCCATCCCCGGCTACAAGTGGCAGCCGAACCGCTTCCGCCGCATTGCCTGCATCGCCGGCGGCGCGGGCGTCACGCCGGTCTGGCAGCTGGTGCAGGGGATACTGGCGGATCCAGAGGACAAGACGGTTGTGGATGTCGTGTATGGCGCGAATAGTGTGGAGGATGTGTTGTTGCGGGAGGAGTGGGGAAGGTTGGTGGAGAGGGCGGGGGGGAGACTGAGGGTGCACTATACGGTTAGTAGGGGTGGGGAGGAGGGAGGGGAGTTTAGGAGGGGTTATGTGACGAAGGAGTTGCTGAAGGAGCTCGGAGTGGAGAAGAGGGGCGATGAAGAGACGATGGTGTTTGTGTGTGGGCCGCCCAAGATGGAGGAGGCTTTGGTGGGGAAGGGGAGGGGTGGTGGTGGCATTTTGGCCGAGTTGGGGTTTAAGAAGGATCAGGTTTATAAGTTTTGAGGGGGTGTCTTGGGTTTGGGGGAGCGGGGAAAATGCGGCGTTGGGGGTTTGTTTGATAGATGCTGCTCAGAAGCTATAAGCAGTTATCCACTTAATGAGTTGTGATTCTCATGAGTATTTTACCAAAATGCATTGCAAGAAACTTCACAAACCCCGGTTCGCCATCATGTGTATACTCCAGTAAAGTCTGTTCACCCCAAAACTTTCATGACATAAACGAAGATTGCTCAAAATCCGTAACTGACATGGGCCTCATGTTGTATACGCCTGTCCACTATGCCTTCACAAACTTCAAGCTTCCACCGTCATCCATTTCCAGCTTCGCCATCATGCGCTTTGCCCGCTCATCCATCTCGATCTTATCATTCGCGTGCAGTTCATTCTTGTCCCATCCACTGAGGCCGTGGAAAAGAAGCGGAACCAGACTGTCTTTCCATAGAAAGGAAGTTCGTTGCGTGCGGCTTGTCCAGAGGCAAGTGCCTAAGAAGCAAGCTCCGAGGATGGTGAGAAAGCCGGGGAAGACGAGCCATTGCCAGCTGATCATCACGAAAACTTCTGGAGAGAACGCTTCTCCATAATGGCGTGTTGTGTTTGATGTTGAAGTCATCAAGTACACGGAGAAAGCATTTGCGATGGCATTCATGGCTGCGGAGACGCTCTCGGTGTTGATGATAAGCTGTGCAGAAGCGAGAGATGCATCTACTGCACTGACCTGAAATTTGAGGAGATCCGTGAGATATTGAGAAATAATCGAGATGTCGCGGCACGCGAGAACAAACTTGTAAGAGGTTCCTCCGCGAGCTACCCGGAATATTGCATTTCCGTAGGTCAAGTGTCGACATTCATCAAAGGCCCCAATTGAATCAATTGAATCAGTTCCATAAGTTTCTTCCGAGGAAAATGATTCTTCTTCCACCGTATAATTTAGATCACCGTTCGTCTTCAATGTTTCAACAGTCAGCCAATGAGACCCATAGTTTATATCTCTCACTTACCATTCTCAGATTGCTATAGAACTTTGCACACCAGTTGACTTTGCATTCGGTGATGTCTGGTTGTCTGTAACCATAAAATCCGAAAGTCGGGTTCCATGTCGATGGACGAAAAGAGGCGTTTGCGATCGCCACAAAAAATATATCCGTAAGATTGGTAATGCCTTCGCGCGTTGTATTGCCACTCATGACGATCTCTCCTGCAGGGACTTTAGAGTATGATAGCGGCAATGTTATTCCTTTAGGCGTCGTATAATATGCTCTGTGAGGTGCGATCCTGTACGGAGGCGGTACATCTTCTACCGAGCAGTCTGATGTCACGTCCCAGCAAGAGCTACAAACTCCGAGGGTACGAAAATCTGACCAGGAACAATTATTGGACGAACAAGTGTACGAGAGAGGAGGTAGCACGCCCAGAATCCCTTGCAGGATTACACTCTGGGCGCGGAGTTCTAATTCATCTATATCTTTAATTAGTAATCTGGAGTTTTGCCCACGACCAAATTGCGAGATGTTACCAAATTACCTCCAAATGGCATCCTTTGCTCCCCATACGAAGTTGTCATAGAGATCCAAGCATTTCCATTATCCTGACTGACGTGTCGGGTCTGAAATGAGAGTAATTGCTGAGCAAGAGGCTCCATCGTCAAGGAAGAAAGCATAACAAAGGACCCAATAATGGCAATCGTGTCTTTCCAGCGGGAGGGGCTTAAAAACATAAATGTAAGCGCACCCCAAGGACCTCGACTCGCTTCGTCGTAAGCGTCAAGATCCGAAATGGGGCGCGTATCGCGGTGAAAATGCTGCCATTTTGTTACGGAATAGCCCCGTACGACTCGTTTAACCACTCGTTTATAGTTAGCGCGGTTGTTACTACTACTTAAGTTCGTCTTTCTTAGAAACTCCTTTTCGCTTTAGCAACTTCTTTTCGTATATAGAACCTAGTCGAATTCTGATTCACTTCGCTCCTTAACACATTTGAGCTGGCCCATGCCGGCGGCAACGGCAAGTAGCATCGACGTTTTCGAGACCGTGATGAGAGTTGATACCATAGTGTTTGGTGCTATCATGAAGCGCCAGTTCTTCAAAGGCTGGTTGTGGATGTGCGGGATGATGATCAGTATTGCAACTATGCATCCAATGCTCAGCGCTGCGCCTCCGATCTCCCATAGCCACCAGCTGCGAGCTGCCTTCTTGAGTTTGTACATCCAACTCCTCTTTTGTGTATCGGAATCGGTCAATGATTCGTGGTCGCTGATCATGAATGTCTCTTCTGATGGGTGCTGACTCTCTGGTTCGTTGTTGAGCTGGTTGGTGCGAGCTTCAGGCTGCACGTGTGAATTTCCGAACCGAGCTTCATCGGTCACTCCTAGAGAAGTGTTGATGTCTAAAGATACTGAGCCAAGTGTATCTTCTGTCTGAACTGATGAAGCGGACATTGAAGATATCGTGTTGTCGTCCCTCAAGACGCTGGAGGTGCTCTCTCTTGTTGAGGCTGCCGTCGAATGATGCAAGGTAGAGTCCCTGTTCGCAATCTCATTGCTCACGGGAGGGCTGTATGATCGAGTAATGGGTTGCATGTTGGGTTCAAAGATCCAGAATCTGATGTATGAGTGGTAGGATGATTGAGGACGTAGAAGGTGAGAGGGCATCGGAAGTGAAGAGAATTATATGTCGCGAGGCTGGAGGTTCATATGGTAGCACAACATGCAGCTGGACCCAGGCGGTTAATGTGGTGTAATTTCCGACCCCTCGGGATGCAGTCGTGTTCAACTATTCTACACCGACAGCGTGGGCCCTTTCAGAAAGCGCTCCTTGTCGTCGTTCCAAAATGGCTGTACCACACAGTCTTTGGTCATGATGCGTCGTACAGAGGGCAATGCAATGCTGTGTGCGATGCACTTACCTGAAGTTGTCTGCCTAGTCGTTGCATCGGTGGTTATATTTAGCATTCACTCATTGCTCTAGGTTGTAAAACATCTTGCCTTTCTATGTTTAGTCAAGAATGCCACCATCCCATATATCAGTACTAAATTTACATTCAGCTGAGTATCCCAACTATCTAAAAAGCGACGTTAAAATTCGTGCAAAGACATCCAGCCATACCGACCACCACTCAAGGCGCCAACCTCCCTTCCCCTCCCCCTCCACACCACCACTCCACCGCAACCACCTCCCCTCTTCACACAACAACCTGCCTCGCCCTCGCCCTCCTCCCCCTCACCCCCGCCGCCGATGCTCCCAACGCTCCCAACGCTCCCGATGCTCCCGGCGCTCCCCCACCACCCGCCTTCACCGGCACCTTCGTCGCCGCCGTCATCCCCGCACCACTACCACCACCACCACCACCACCCCCACTCCTCCTCCTCGTCACCCTCCCTCCCGCCTTAATATACGCAGCAGCAGGGGCAGCCGGTCCCTGCCCCTGCCCACCCCCACTCCTTTCCTCCTCCCGCATGCCCAACTCCTCCAAGAGGCGCCGCCGCCGCCGATGATCCGCAAACACCGACATCGGCGCGAAGCCTAGCATGGCGTCGTCGTCGTCGTCGTCGTCGATTACGCTATTGCTGGCGGAGGGAGGCGGCGGCGGAGGCGGTGGGGGAGGAAGGGGTGGCAGAGGCGGCGCGTGCCTGGATGCGCGGAGGCCGGTTGCGCGGAGGCTGGTGGTGGCGATGGGGGCGGGGGTGGCGGCGCGGGGTTGCGGCTTCTCTTTCTCTTTCTCTTTTGCCGTTGGTGTCGGGGTGGGGATGGGGGAAGAGGTGGTGGTGGTGGCAGTAGTGGGGAGGGGAGCGAAGTAGCGCTTCATCTGCGGGAGGGCGGAGGACTTGCGCTTCGTGGCGGTAGTGGTTGTGAAGTTCAGCTTGCTGCTGGTGGTGGTAGCAGGGGGCTCGCTGTGGCGCTTGTTGTGCTTGTTGCTGTTGTTGTTCTCGAGGCCGGGGCTGCTCGCGGTGGTGCGGCTGTGCTGCTGCTGCATGAGGTTGACGATGTCGGCCTGGGCGTCGCTGATGCTGCGGGTGGCGCGGGTGACGGAGGGGGGACGGGGGAGGGGTTTCAAGACAGGGCGTCTGTTCGATGATGACGATGATGGAAATGGCTTCGTTGCGGCGACGGCGGGGGGTGGAGGAGTGGAAGAGAGGTCGATGAGGGAGATGTTGTCCTGGCTCTGCTGCTCCTGGTCCAGTTCATCCGCCTGGTGGTGCGCCGCCGTCTGTTCCTTCCTCCTCCTGACCTCGAAATCCGGAGCGCGGAACAGCCTCGGGGTGGACGCGACTCGAGTCGCAGTGTTGGCAACGGGATTGTTCGTCATGGTGGTGCTGTTGGGGCTGGTATTGGACGACGGCGGTGTGAGCACCTCCTCTTCCTCTCCATCACTGCTACCGCTATCACTAAAAGCACCCTGCTCCCGCGCATTCTTCCTCACTATATCCGTCAACCACCGCGGCGTCTCTCCCACACCCTTCCCGGCACCATCACCGGCGGCATCAAGATCCATCTGCTTCCGCCTCTGGATTGCAGTCTTGACCTGGTACCAGTGCGGGACGCTGCTGATTCCGATCTTCTCGCGCAGCGTCTTCAGGTCCGGCATCTCGTGCTTGAACAGGCAGCCCTGCTGGGTGAAGTCGCACTCGCCCGTGCGGATCCAGTAGGTGCAGTATTCCTTCTTCGAGTGGTCGGGCTCGCGGCCCGACGGGGGAAGCGGTCTGGTGATGGTGGTCGAGGCAGGGCTCGACGAGGTTAAGGCTTTCTGGTAAAAGGAAAGTGGTGTCAGCCAATGAGCACGACGGAGGAGGGGGCGGTTCAGGCACAAGTGGTGACAAGGGCATCGAATCTCCTCAGTCATGCATGTTGCGGTAGTCATGATTCATTTCTCGGACGTATTCGTAGAGTTTTGAAACCCCACATCTACCCCCGGACTTTAACTGCTCATTAAAAAGAGCAGCGTTGAATTTTCTACCACCAATTGTGCAAAGGGACTTTGTTAGGGGTAGCTCTTACCAGAGTTTTGGCGTCGCTTTGGGGTTTGCCATGCGCATCATCCGCTGAAGCCTCCCTTGGCAGCGTGGTCGAGCCGAGAATCAGCGGCCGCAGCCCGGTCTGCGAGCACGTCCGGTGCTGTAACGGGTAGCGGCGCGTCCACCTGCTGTCCAGTGGCCAGTCAGCTTCGAGTGCGACCTGCTGCTGCTGCTGCTTTTGCTGCTACAATAGCCCGTCAGCATTCCGATCCACTTCGTCAAGGGGGAAAATAGCCTTTCCCAACCCCACCCGGCGATAACTTCAACACTTACAGCAAGACTGTACGTCTGACCACTGAACTCCAACTTCCCGAGAAACTTCATTCCATGCGCATCGTCCATGTTCAGACATCGCGGCGCTTCCTCAAGGTCGATGTCCGGCGGCAGTTCATCGACGGGGATGACGGGGACATAGGCACCGTTGTCGCGTTGGATGAACCAGTAGGGGCGCAGGTAAGCTTTGTACGTCGGCGGAGAGCCCGGCGGGGTGAAGGCGGCGGCGCCGGTGTTGCGGAGCATTTTTGTTCTCGTCGTTTGCTACTGCAAGGCTGGAGTAGGTACGGAGTAGTTCGAGAAGGTAAAATAAATGCTGTAGCTTGTTTGGAGGGATGGTGGGAGCTTGGAGGAAGAAATAATGCTGTTTATATCATAGAGTTTGCGGCGCGGGATGCTTATTCTGCGGAAGAAAGGGTGAAATCAATGATGGTCGGATGGAAAGCGGGGAGCAAACGTCTTAAACGAACTTCCTGCAGGCTACCACTGCGAGAACCCGCTATACGGCGACAAAGGGACATGCGCGATATCGCGAGACTTAGACATCGAAGGTTTGTGCCGCTGTTTGATACAAAGTAGTCCACGGCTGCTGTGGATCATTTGTCGTCCTAAGTAAGAATTTCCGTTGCGCTTTTTGTTTGAAGCTTGTAGGAGTACGCAGCTCGGGGAGGGGCGCTGGTCACGAGCGATTAGTTGTCTGAGACACAAATAGCATGCCGAGCCTGTTGTACAACAACCGAACTCAGCACCGGATCAACGGATTTCTGAACCTCATTCAGTAGGGATCTTGTCCGGACCGGAGATAACAGTTTGATGCCAAGAGCTGAAGAAAACTGTATGTGCGATTAGCTTTCTTGTTCCCTGGCACGTGTGTCCCCGGAAATCAAGCTCGCGGTTGCTTGTCAAGTTTGAATTTCCTGGAATTATGTTCGACAAAGCCAAAGTTTAAGAGTGTGCGTAGTGAAGTTTTGTCCCATCGGAGACGCTGTCCCGCGTCCGAGTGATCTCCATGTCTTGCGAAGTGTTTCAGAAGAAGTAAGTTTTCCTCTATCTGATTCACCACAGAAATTGCACCTCCCTGCTGCAGGAACCTGAAGCGTACATCTGAATGTTGGTGTGAGTCTTTGGAATGTGCAATGGCACCCAGATACTCACTTCAGCTGCTAATTCAGGGCGCTCAGTATCCCTCGCAGATACAGGAGGACAACCCCTCCTGCAACTTACCGTAGGGCGAGCATAAAGACAATGAGGATGTTTCAAGCCACGAGCATGCCGATGCCCTGATTGAGCAAAGCCCATCTCGTCTTGGATCTAGCAAGCCGGAATGTCGTCATCCGCCCGGGGTCCGGAGTGAAGCTTTCTAAAGGGGTCCACGATCACCAGCCCGGCCCAGAAACATCCAGGACCTCAAATCCCGCCGCATTTGCAGGCGCAGTCCCACCACCCCTCCACCTCGGCCTCGCCCTTCTTCTCCTCCTCCTCGCCGCCCTACTCTCCTTCCAATCCATCAGCGCCTCCACCAAATCACCCCCATAAAACGCCAGAAAACTCGCCAATCCCACCACCCCCACCGTCACCGACGCCGCCACGATCCAAAAAAGGCGCTGCGTCTGGTCCATGTCGCGAATGTCGGAAAAATTCATGCCGAAGAAGCTCGTCACGAACGACAGCGGCAGGAAGACGACGGTGACGATGGTGAAGACGAGGATGGCCTTGCCGTGGTCCTCGAGCCGGATGTTGACCAGCTGGATCGTGCGATTGAGCAGCGCGTTGCTGTTGTCGCGCAGGTCGCGCAGGTCCGCCGCTTCGCGCTGCAGGTTTTCGAGGAGCTTCGAGGCCGGGTCTTCGAGGGCTGAGGTGGATAGTTGTCGGTATGTAGCGCGGAAGAAGGGCGGGAGGGTGGCGCGGCCGTCGTTGGTGTCGGTGTCGTCGGCTGCTATGCTGATGCGGTGTTGGTTTTGGTGGTGATGGTGGTGGCGGTCGGTGATGCCGCGCGAGCGGGGGCGGCTTTTGATGGACATGCGTTCGGAGGGGAGGGGTTCGTGGCTTTCGAGGATGTCTTGTAGTTGTGCTATGATGTCGAGCTGTTGTTCGGTGATCTGGATGATGATGTTGAGTTCTTCTTGTGCTTGCAGGAGATCCATGACAAGTCTTGTGCTTGGCGAGCGGTGTAGGCGATATTGCTGTGATATTTCATTGCTGGTCAGAAGTGGTTTATACTCAAGTAATGGGAATAGACGCACCAGATGGCCTAGATAACCTGCGTAGCGGTCAACTAAGCATAGCTTTAGATCAGACCAGAAGCTCCTATGTAGCATTCCAACAGCTCCACTTAAACAAGCTATTGCATGCGTCATCGCAGTGTAATCCGGAATCTGCTCCGAGCGAAAGAAGCTGTTACGGATACCCCGAAATGAAACCTCGGCAATTCTGGATGCCATCTGGAGAGGCGGCCAGCGGGACTTCCAGCTCTGGTTGCTTGAGAAAGTGACAATGTGTCTTGAGTCAATGACAAGAATCCAGAGTTCGTCCACATTGAGCCCGCAGGGATAGTGGCCGTACAGACTGCGGACTTTCAAGTCGAGATCGCGGTCGTTTATCCAGGGCTTGTGTTTTGAAAAGACTTGATTGTGTTCGCGATCGCTCGTATCCTCAAGGCGGTAAAAGTACTGTAGGATCGACCTCAGCAAATGCGAAGATCCCCTGCTCGACGTGTACCCTTCCCTCGGATCGACCTGAAAGCGAAGCGCGGGTGGTTCTCCCTGGACCGTCCAATCCAAGAACGGCACGCTGATTAACATCGGACAGCTCCGGTCCTCGTTGTCATCGTCAGGGTCCCATTCCGGTACAAGGCGCTGCACGAATGGTGAGAAGTACCGCCCATGCTTCGAAAACCGCTCGTTCTGGTAAATGCAGAGCTCCATCTTGCGAAATGCGGCGATGACGCGCGCAGGGTTCACGCTCCAATCTGATAATCCAAGCAGGCACTAAACGAATCTTTGTCAGCATCAGCGTTCAAATAGCCAGGTAGGCAAGTCGCACTCCCTCCAAGTACTCCGAGAACTTGCTAGAGATATGACTGCAGGCTCATCAGCCGACGTCCCTTCCAACCATAGACTCCTCATAATGGACACCTTGAGAAAGGGGGGAAAAAGCAAAATCAAAAGGAAACAGGGAACCCTACATCCACCTACACATCCTATCGTCGTCCTCACCACGTAAACTCCTCAACCCCGCCATCCACCCGTACTCGGACACGAGGCTCTTTACTCGATACAGCTCTGTCCGATTGCTCACTCCGGCCTTCGCTAGCAACCCTTCCGCATCGTCGACGAGCTTCTTCCGCAGACGGTCCCTTCCGCGCCGGCCCACCTCTGCCGCCAGCGCTGTCGTCAGCGCCTCTTTGATCTCAAGTAGCGGGGCCGCATCGTGCCGTTGACGATAACCGCCGCCGGCGCCACTGCTCTGCTCGTCGAGCCGGATGTCGTGCACGAGCAGCTGCGCGGGTGAGATGCGGCGTCCGCGCCAGTACGGGTCGGCGTGCCAGTCGCCAGGCGTGGGGGCCGTTTGCTGCACGTCTTTTTCTAGGGGATCCATTGGTTTCGCGGGAGTGAGGGGAGAAGAAGCGGGGGAAGCATGTTTTGGTGTTGTGGAAAGAGATAGAGAGAGATAGAGAGAGTGGAGTTATGCTGATGCTGTTGGATGATGGATGGATGCGCACTAGCAGGCATTGATTATTATTATTAGACGACGCATATGCGGGCATTGCATGCATTGCACCGCCACGGCCCCATCCCCGCGGCGCCCGCGAAAACGCTCGCCTTTTTTCCGTCTCCGTCGTCGATCATTGGCCTAGTGTCGATCATTTTTGGGCATGCAGTGGGACAGATTAGCCGTTCCTGCAGGTCACTCGTCTTCACGCAGGGTCGAAGGTTGTACGCAGAAATCGGCGATTGATTCGTAGTCGGACCGCATATGCAGCCAGGAAAGAAAAGTAAACTATCTGACAGTTCAATTTCGCTCTCATCATCCATGACTCCCTTTTGTTTTGTGCCTGAAGCAGCCGGAAAAAAAGAAAAAAAATAAAGTCTTGAGCATTCTGGCATTCACGCGCCGTCCATGATAAAATCCCGTTGTCGATGGTATCCCTCCATGCAAAAGCCATTACGAACCAGATCATCCCAGTAATGCCATGCCATGACTACTCATACAGAACGCCATAAACAACCCGATCTCGCAACTTCTATGACGCCGACGATGCAGCAGCGGCGGCGGCAGCGGCAGCGGCAGCAGCTCCCCCTCTAGCAGCCTTCTTCCGGCCTCCCCTACCGCCGCCCTCACCATCTTCCCTCTTTCTCTTACTCGGGCGGCTGCTACCACCCTTTGGCCTGTACGGCTCGTCGTCCTTGTTCCTCTTCCCTCTTCCGCTGCCTGTTTCCGGCACGAAGCTATCATCATCATCCGGATCGCCCTTGATCGGCGTTGCGGCGGCAGCGGCAGCAGCAGCGGCCGCCTGCTGACCGCGCTTGCCACCACCACGGCCATTGCCTCCGCCCTTCGTCGGCTTCTCGGCGCCATCGCCTCCACCGCCGGCCTTGTCGTTCTCCTTGTCCTGCAGGAAGACCTGGGGCTGGTGCTTGCGCAGCCAATTGTAAACGGAGTCCGGGTTGCGGATCTGCAGCTCCTTCTCGCTGGGGACGTCGCGGGCGGGCAGGCGGATGGGGCGGCCGGACGTGTCTTGGGGGTCGTAGATGGCCGGGTCGGCGAGCGCGGCGTCGAGATCCTTGAGGTATTCTTCCTCGTGGTTCGGGCTGAGGTAGCCGGCGAGGCTGTCGCCCGCCAGGTCATCGGGCACGTGCTCCGGCGGGAAGTGCGTGTGCGGCACCTTCAGCAGCTCCGCCAGCGACTTGGTGTCCAAGCCCGAGAAGCGTGCCGTCAGCGCCGCCTCGCGCCGGGCGAAGTCCTCGGGCGATATCCGGCCCGCGTGCAGGTCTTCGCGGGCTTCTTGGAGCTTGAGATGGATTGCGTCGGGGTCGGACGGCACGTCGGCTTCGCGGGGGTCTGTGAGGCTGAGGTCGAAGCGGAGGTCTTGGGGGATCTTGGGCGTGTCATTGAGGTCGAGCAAGAGGTCGAGGAGCTGGCTGGGGTCATTGTCAGCCAAGGCCAGCGACGGGCGGGCGAGTGACGTACTCATTTTGCTCCTGCAGGCGGCGGGCCAGGGCAATGGCCTTGTGTTCCTCCCTGAAGAGTGTGTTGCTCTCGCGCATCCGCTCGTCGAAGCGCACGCGCATTTTGCGGTACTTTTTCCTGCTGCAGGTCAGCGACACGGTCGGCGGTGGCAGAATTAGGGGACGGACCTCCACGAGCGGATCGAGGGCTTCGCGGGCGCGTCCATGGCGTCGTGGTGTGCTGGGCGCAGCGGGGCGGGAGCAGCGTGGTCGTCGCGCGAGTGCGCAGCCATGTCGTCGTGCGAGGCCATGTGGGGGAACGCAACAGGCTGGCACGGAGACGGGGCGCGATAGGACGATGGCGTGGTGGGCTCGGGTGTTGTTGGGTGAGGTTGAGGATCGCAGCTGGGGCTAGGCGGCGCGCTGCAGCTGCGCTCTGGCATCCGGGGCTGGTGATCCCTGCAGGCTCGGCGTGGAAGCTGACGTTCGCCCTCTCTCGCACTTGAAGGGGGCCTCCACCGCGTCTCGACCTACTACTACTCTTCCCGCCCCCCCGGCTCCAATCCCTCACTCTCCCGTCCACCACTCCCCATCCGCCGCCTAGCACCTTGGCCGCCGCTCGTTACCCCCCGACCGCTCCTGCGCACCCGTCTGCCGGCCAGTCACCACGCGCATCCTACGCCCTTTGTCTCAACGTCGCCTCCAACACCGCCAAACTGTCGCCCATACTTCTCAACCGGACTACCTCCTTCCAGGTAGATCCGCATCCCGGCCACCTGACGACCGCCCATGCCGAGAGGATGAGCTCCGAAAAGGCCGGCCGCCGGCGCCGCTCGTCGAGCCTGATGTACACGGAACCCCCGGAGTCTCTGGAGCACATCAGCGACCAGGCCGCCCTGCCCAACCTCAACTCGCAATGGGTCAACGCCAAGGGTACGCTCTCCGAGTGCGCGCGAGTAGTGCCGCCTGCTAACGGACCGCAGGCGCCTGGGCCATCCACTTCGTCCTCATCGTTTGCCTCAAGATCCTCTACGACATCATCCCCGGCGTGTCGCAGGAGACGTCGTGGACGCTCACCAACATATCCTACATGTTCGGCAGCTACCTCATGTTTCACTGGGTGCGCGGCGTGCCCTTCGAGTTCAACGCGGGCGCATACGACAACTTGAACATGTGGGAGCAGATTGACAACGGTGACCAGTACACCCCGGCCAAGAAGTTCCTGCTGAGCGTGCCCATCGTGCTGTTCCTCATCAGCACCCACTACACGCACTACGACCTGACCTTTTTCCTTATCAACTTCATGGCCACCATCGCGGTCGTCATCCCCAAGCTTCCGGCGGTGAGTCCCATGTCCGAAATTAAATGCGCTACTTCTAACCGCTCGCCCGCAGACACATCGGCTGCGCCTAGGTATTTTCTCCGACCCTCCGGACGAAAGCTAGCAGCCGTACGTCCATGGTCTTCTTCCTCCTGTATTCTATATTTGAAGAGGTGCTCAAACAGCATGTCATGCCTTCCTTTTTTTGTCTCCCTCCCCCTCAAACGGCCCTGGAAGAGAGATATCTTCCGCGTTTGGGTCCAAGGAAAAGAAAAGCCAACCTTACTCACCTCCGCCTACTTATTACTACATAATCCGCGCTTCACCTCGGGCCTTTACTTTTTTGTGTTTGTGTGAACAGAGAGACAAGAGAACGCCTTCCAACAAGGGGCAAACAGGAAAAGCGATCCATATAAAGTTCCTTTTTCTTTTTGTCGAATTTGCGGAGGGGAGGGGCTCAGAATTACCAAAAGAAGAAAAAGAGAAATCTGGGTCTCGGTTGTAGCTGTTTGTTGTGGGGAGTAGATATCAAATCTAAATCCCGCGATCTGCGTTTCTTCTTGTCCAACTACTACTTTTCACATTGTACTCATTTTCCCCTTCTACGTGACACTTTTCGTTCTTCACCTTCCCTTCCACCAACATGGTCCGGAACACGATACTCGATCTGGCGCGAAACCGGCACGTTCCAGGATCTCGCGGACACCCCCAGACGAGAAGCGCCGAGAGAGGCGCCGGAGCTATCGTTCGAGAACATTTTTTTCTTTCCATCGCTCCCGCCAAATTTCTATTCGGCGAGCCGATATGGTCCGGGTGCGCCGAGAGATACGATACGATATGGACAGACGTTAAACGGGGTGGAACGGATCAGCTACGCAACAGTTCGTCACACGGCGGTGGGAAGGAAAAAAAGGGTCTTCTGCCTAACAGTACACACTACTGTACTACTGTGCTACAGGTTGCAGCCCCGCAATGTTTCGGATTCTTGCTCATTTCGGCTACTTTTTGCCGGATTGGCCTACTTGTCCCTTTTTACTCGGCAGCCCGCAGAACGGCGACGACGTCGACCAGATTGCTGCTGCGACGAAAAGAAAAGTGAAAGGGGAGGGGGTGAGAGCAGGATTCTCGCGCTTCAGGAGTTGGCATGGTGATGGGCACACGCGCAATAATGGTGGTTGCCTGGACGTGGGGTGTCGGGTCGTCGGCGCAGCGGTGCGTGATCGTCTGACGAGTCCTCGCACTATGCTTGCCTGTTTCGGTAAGCAAGTAGCGTCACGTACGGACGACGGTGGTGCGAGAGGCGGCGGTGCAATATGCAAAAATCTTCTCGCAGTGCCGTGATGGTATGAGGGAGACAGATGGTGATATTTGTGCCTGCTGTTTGGTGTGGTGTGGCGAGTCGTGGGTCGCAGAAAGAGAGGTGTGTGGTGCGGTGTGGTGTGTGGTGGCGCAGGGACCCCGGGCAACTCGTTTCGATGTACAACAGTGTGGGGCAGAGGGTAGGTAGGTAAAAATACATCGTCGCGCATGGAGGACTGTGGGTAATTTGGAGAAATTGCGCAGGTTCTTTTTTTCTCCTTTTCGTGCGGGGAGGATGGGGGGCTTGGGCCACCGAGGGGCGAGAGGTGAGAAGTGGCGGTCTCCCTGATTTGACAATGTTGTTCAGGGCTGGTCTTATCAAGATTCACTGGCACTGATCGATTTCTTGGCTTTCACTTTCAGTTTGTCGCGATGCGCGTGCAGATCGTCGAGGTCGATTCGAGTTCTTACTTTCTCTGAGCTCCTATTGGTTCCATAAAGAACTGTCCTCTCTCCATTCCGGATGAAGCTCTGCTCTTGATCCATCTTGGAATCTGTGACCATATCTCCTTATACAAGGCGTTAGCTGAGTCTTATGCATGTAAGGAGGCTGCTCGGAGTGCTGTACACGAATATTGTTAGCACATAAAGTCGAATGCTATTGACTTCTTGGCCAAGTCTTTATTTCGAGCGGAGCTGGTGTTGATGGTCACTGACACCAACCCCATGAACCAAGATGAAACTCTAAGATGTTCTAGTCAACAATATCTCGGGGCTGTGCTAGGCGCCGGCACGGGACGATTGGCTAAGATCCTTGTCCCCATTCGGCCCCCGCCAACACAGCCTTGCTTCCCCGCCTTGAGGCTTACAACTCTTCTCTCTCACATTTCTTTCCTCTCCACACGTCTTCTCATGAAATTATCGTTCCAACTTCTCCCGCCATGTCTGGCGCCGAGCTCATAGCCGTTCTTAGTGTAGGCGCTTCAGTCATCCAAGTAGTCGATGCATGCAACAAGCTCGTTGACCGCATCAAAGAGTACCGCGGCAACGCCGCATTCATCAGGCTGCGGTCGCAACTGCATCTGTTCGCCAGCAATATCAAAGCTCTGGAGAAGACCACTCGAACAGGAGAAGATTCGGGAGAAGAAGAGGCACTACTCCATGAGGTTCTCGGAGGTTGCAAGCTCCGTATTGAGGAGCTGGACAGCCTTGTCACTTCCTTGGTGCCATGCCCGAACTCTTCTACATTCAGCAAGACGATGCATGCCGTCCGGGCATTCTTCAAAGACCACCGCGTAAAAGCGATACTCGAAGACCTGAACGACTACCGAGAGGTCATACTCCTTCACGTTTGTCGCGAGACAGAGCAGAATACCAGGAGGCTACTGTTCCTATTCGAGGAGCAGCAGGCAGCGCGACAGGCGCTTGAGGCGATACGTCCAATCGAATCAACAGCTCCATCCCCAGCGCAGGACCGTTTTCCAATTTGTCTGCGCTCCCACAGTCAGCGGCGCAGAGGCAACGGAGTATTTTGCGCCTCAGGCGATTGCACTTGTGCTTGCCACAGACTATCAAGTTGCGGGTGGCTTGTGAGGTTAGCTGCCAGATCGGCTGGGTGCAGTTGTTCTGGTGAGCGATATGTGGTAAATGCTACAGTTCTGGGGAAATCCATCAAGCTCAGCCTCGGGGCAAGCTGGGCCACCGGCCTCTCGCTCACCTGCTCTCTGAAACTCGGAAATATTGTCGAAAATGACAATCCAGGATTCCGACTTCTTCGTCGATGTGTTTATATGGGCACAATAACTGTCGAAAAGGCGCTGGCGGAGCTGGAAACTCTGCGCCAGAATGGCGTCATAGATTTTAACGACTCGACAAAGTGGGGAGACGGATACCTTGAGGTATGTTGCAACCAAATAGACTTTAAACATTCATAAACGTTAACAACATATCAGACGGTATGTTTCTACGACGTGGACGGAGACAGGCACCAATCGCAATTACGGTTGGCCAAGTTTCTTGCTCAAGATGGAGTGACCTGGAAAGGTGGATCGGCACGGGGCTTATGGTCCCCCAAGGGGTTTAAACCGGAGCTGATGAGAACTCTGCCGCCACTTGATAATCCGCGCCTTTGCCATATTTACCCGGATTTGGACAAACATCGCCAAGTTGCTGCCGACCGTTGGTGGCTGAGAGCATTCACGCAAATTTGCAAGTCCCAGCTTGGTAAGATTTATTAATCTATGATTTTCATTATGTGCTGACATATCGTACAGATATTGGGGAATACATGCCTTTACATACTGCTGTATCCTTTGGCGCGCTGGATGAAGTGGAGAGATACCTCAAGACGCACAGTCAAATGGACTTGTCTGAGAACTTCCTAGGGCATACAGTGCTTCATCTCGCGGTGCAATGGCCAGCGATACTCGACCTATTGCTCCAAAGTGGATACTCATCTGGAATAAACTCGAAAAATATTCACGGTGCAACTCCACTTTGTTACGCACTCGTGTACGGCTTCCTCGACTCCATGACCATCCTGGTGGAGGCAGGAGCAGAGTTCCCTCCAATCTGGCCAGTTTACAGCAATCTTGAAGGCAGTTTAGCCTACGCAGTAGGGGCTGAAGATGAGAAGCCACTCCTTCATCTGCTAGATTGTTTTATACGCAAAACCCCACCTTGGCGGGTTTCCGCTGAAATTTTCGAGCCTGTGGTGTTCACCTCACCTTATTCGCACTCCTGGAGTTTGAAAGCGGCAGATTATCTCTTGTCAAAAATGTCGGCTTCTGCAGAGGTGTATCCGTATCGTTACGAACATGACGGCTTCGGCCTGCTGCATTTCGCATCATCTTCGCAGCACGCACGAAGACTCCTGGAGTATCCCGGCCTTGACATCAACGAGGCGTCCAATCATGATGGCTATACCCCTTTGATGATATTTTCTTGGTTTTTGGACCCTAGGCTGCTGCAAGAAACCCTAACCAGGGGAGCTCGTGTCAACGACAGCGATCACAGGGGACAAAATGCTCTACATTTCACTATAAAAGCCGGTTTCTCTTCGAATCTCTCTTCCAATCTGCGATGGTATCCGAAGTTGGACATTGAATCCTTCAAAAAGATGATGGAAACAGCAACAGTCCTAATTCAGGCTGGTGGTGACTTGCTACAAAAAGACAACTGCCAGTGCTACTGTTCGCCTCAAGGATGCTCCCCACTGCGAGCGCTTGTTCCAGTACTACCTCTGAAAGGGTCCTGCCAGAAGCATTACGTGTGGATACTCGAACTCTTCATCATACTCCAAGAATGCAACAAAGGCGAAATCATTTCAGCATACATTGCAGAACTGGACAGATTTCAAAGAAGTGATGAGGTCGGCTTGACACACACCTGTTGCTACTCGTCAGGTAACAGATTACTTAAGTACTGGCCTCCAAATGGCCGCTTACGGCCTGGTGATTCACAATTTGATATCGACTATGTCCATCCGCAAGAGTGTACACAAACACTGGAAAGCCTCTACAAGGACTGGGCAGAAATTAATGCTGAAGAAGGTGAACTTGGGTCACGACTTGAAAGGGACCACGCGCTCTTTGAAGGCCACTGGGAGGACCAGCTGGTCAAGACTGTAGCGCGGAGATGCGCGATGATGGACAACGTCGAGATAGAGCGCGTACTCAGAGGCATCCATCATTCACCAAGGCCGCAGGAGCTGGAACACAGTGTCAAAGATTATATGACGACCATGAAAAGTAGCGAAGACTACATGGCATCAGTCATACCAGAGTACAACCATGAGCGTTGCATGCAGCAAAGGGAGAAACTCTCGAATCTCCTCATTGAAGAGTACTGGAAGCTGAAGCATGAAGTGCCAAATAGTTATGACTGGGATGTCGAAAATTTGGTACAAGGTCCTCACATGCAAAACTTCATGATGCGCTACCCCAATCCCGGCTTAGCCGCAACGGTATGGCCCTCGCAATGTTTTGATTACAATCACTTGACAAAATATGTTGGATGGCCGTAAGGGAAACCACCACTCATCCTTTTTCGGCAGCGAATCGATTACCAGCGTTCAATGTCAAATTAATATCGGTCTTGAAATCACATTCGTAAGATGTACATTCTTTCAAATCTACTGTAACTAATTACCAGCTTTTTCCCATATCTTGGCGCTCGATTCCATCTACAGGAAGTATTATCGGTCATGCTTTGCAATTTGATGAGGTGGTTATTTTAAGAAAGATACGAGCAATCGGCCAAGACCTTAGCTTCGGATCCTTTGGCGCCACATCAATAATGGTTCCACATCAGTAATGGCTACCGTGTCCTTAAAGGGTATGAGTCAACAACAATGTACAGTCTCATGATATTTAACTTGTACTTGTCCCCAACATCTCAAAAAAAAAAAAAAAAGCAGGCTATCCAATATGAATCGCCGCAACAGAAAGTCTTCGAAAGGCTCATTCAGATTCACACTCCTGATTCTGCTCAGCCTTTGCTGCGCATCCTCTTTGGCTTGTCCAGAATGCTCTATGGGAACAGAAAATGCTCCTGTATCCAACGTACCTGGCGTCGGGTTTGCTTTAACAACTGAATATGGGTAAGTCTATTCATCTGCATCATCTATGTCATAGTTCCCATCTCTTTCGGTCATGTTCGCCATTCGCAGTGCTCATCCAGGTATCGATGTCAAGATTCCTTTGATGTTCACCTCTCGTCAGCTTCTTTAGTGCCACAAGACTACCATGTCCCGAATGAACTATAAATCAAACAGGCCAGATAAAGCAACAATTTTGATACCCACCTGCTGACAAACTCCAGCACCGCTTCCGTCTACTACCCCAACGGCACAATCACCCACGTCGCCAAATTCTCCGGCGGCCCCGCCTACAAAGCCTTCATGCGACGCGCCTACAACACCGCCTACGAATACCCGCCAACACTATCCAACACCGAACCTCCTTCACCCCCTCCCGAGCCGCCCTCCCACTACTACCCCACCACCAACACCAACACCACCCCCTCATTCTCCTGCACCTTCTTCCACCACTTCCAAACCCTCTTCCCACCCTTCCGTCTCCTGTTTCCCCGCCTCTGCCGTCCTCCCTCTCCCTCTCCCCCTTCACCTCCCGACCCCAACTCCCCCGCCGACGACGACATCGCAGCCCTGACCCCGGTCCTCGCCTTCCTCAAACGCGCCGCCGAACGCCGCCTCGGCATCTCGCCCCTCTGCCACGCCCTCATCGCCGGCCCGCGCAACTCCTACTCCTCCGCCGCCGAAGCCGACCTCGCAACCGTGCACGCCGCACTGCGCCGCGTCGGCCTGCGCGACGAGCATCCGCAGCCAGCAGAAAACATGATCTCCATCGCGACGCCAGCGGCGGCGGGGATGCTGGATCTGGATGCGTTAGGGTGGGGGACAGGTGGCGACGGGGTGGGGGTGGTGGTTGTTGTGCAGGTTGTGCGAGGGGGGACAGCGGTGGTGACGGTTATGGAGGTGGAGGATGGGGTGTTTGAGCGGTGGGAGGAGAGGTTGGTGGTGGAGGTGCAGTGGAAGGAAGGGGAGGGAGAGGCTGGTGCGGGCCGGAGCCGGGATAGCGGGAGGAGAGGCTTGGAGGCTGCGGTGAGGAAGGTGGTGGAATATGTGCCGGAGGGGCGGCGGGTGGACAAGGTGGTTGTGCATGGGGATGGGCGGAGGATGCCGGGCGTGAGGGAGGCGCTGGTGAGGGGGTTGGGTGAGGAGCGGTTGGTTGCGGAGGCGTTTGATGGACCTAATAACAATGGTCCTAGGGTTTATCCGGTTTTTGCTGCGTCGTCGGGCGTTGCGAAATTCGCGTATGAGTGGACGCAAGAATTGTGGGGCGAGCATACGGATGCGGCGTCAAGATGCAAGTCCAAGTCTGATGTGTACGAAGATAAGTGGTGGAGAGAGTTGTAGAGGGAACATGATGATTGAGTTGTCTATAACGTACGAAGGATGTTGTACTGTTCGTTCATAGGTCATCAAGCGTACCACAAAAACAAATATTCGCTCCACCGACAAGGAAATTGGCACACGCTTGGCCGTACATGATCTCTCAGCGACCACGCCTACAAAGAAACCGGATATTAAGCACTCAGTTCCGCGAGATAGTAACCTTCTGTATCTCATTGCCGGCCTCGATAGAGCAGTCGACATCATAACGGGCATATTGAGCTTCAGGAGGCTGCTCTCGCTCGACACGGAATTGTGGATCCGCCAGCTTTTCATAGTTACAGAGCAGTCTGCCACTTACTTTTGTTGCTACGTTGTTGGTTGACCTTCGCGCACTACATGTTCGAAGGCCATGTTGTTTTGGTCGAGCATTGATTATTACTTAAAAATTTCATTGAATTGTTCATCGGATGAACTTCAGCCATCAAAGCCCAACAGCGCCGATAAATCCACAGCACTATTGTTAGAGTGTGGCCACTGGTGATGAGATGTTTCCGAGGACTATCTGTGTTACTCAGCGAAATGAATTTGCATCCGACTAAGTTCTATGTACGAGAATAAGTTGCTAAAGAGAGAGAAGAGTAAAGAGAAATACGTACAGAGGGGTGCTGCAGCCGATGTTCAGCTCGAAGAATGGCAGGGCCTTGGAACATAGCATAAGTATGCCTCAGCCCTTCTTTTTTTCTGTTTTCACAACGGAAAAGAACATGTATGGGTATTTGAAGCTATCATATGGATGTGATTGTGGAATTGAAATTTCTACATACACGTCCGGACGATAGCTTTAGCTACCTATGACATGAGCGAAAAATAAACCCACGCTAGCCATCGGCTGCGAGAGGGGACTGTACTTCAACAATAACACGATAAACCGATATTCCCAATAATGAGTCCCGTGCGTACGAATCCTTCGACCATTACAGTCGAGAAATCCCAACAACTCGACTTTATTGCCGAATGCCGGCATAACTCCGCCAACCCGACTGCGTATCAACAGTCTGTGCTTTTCTTTGCTTACGGATAACTTGCATCCGTGGAGTCACCCCGGCCATTAACATGAAAATGAAACCTGCCCCATATGTGGGGAATCGTTGCGTTGCAGCCTAGCAAATGTGATAAAAAGTCTATAAAAATACCTTGCCCCGTGCGTCCTGTCTCAGTCTTTCCTCTCATCATCAGCATTCTCACATCATCTTCAATTCTTTCTATCACCTACAAATTTCAATTACCTCCGATACACAATCCACAACCAACCATGTCCATCGCCCTCTACGACATCACCGTCCCGGTCCTGCTCCGGAGCCTTAAAAACACCGACGCCTGGCTCCAAAAGGTGCGTAAGAAAACAAACCCTCTCACACCATCGCCCAATTCCAGCTCTGCCAGATACATCACGTTTGCAGACTCCGTCACTCTGACAGGCAATCACCAGGCCGAGGCATGGGCCAACGAGAACGGCAAGTCCGAGGATGACATCCTCAGCGCGCGCCTCGCACCCGACATGAGAGACTTCGTTTACCAGATCCTGGCCCTCTGCGCCATCGCGCGCTACTCCGTCCTGCGCAAGGGCTGGGTTTACACGTCGGCGACGACGTTCCCGTCTGAGCAGGGGCGCACGTTCAAGGAGCTGCGCGCCACGATTGCGGACGTGTTAAAGTTCCTTGAGGAGACGAAGAGGGAGGATGTCGACGGACAGGAGGGAAGGGAGTACACATTTTGGACTGGCGGTAAGGAAGGCGCGAGGAGAGAGAGCAATTTGAAATCGAAGAGAGAACGAGGCTGACTTTTGTGTGTGTGTGAATTAATGAATATAGGAGAGAAAGGCGTTGGTTACGAGTTCGGGTTCGAGAACGGCATCAAATTCCTGAACCAGTTCGCTTTCCCCAACTTCTGGTTCCATACCACGACGGCGTACGCGATTCTGCGCATGAAGGGTGTGCAGCTCGGCAAGGCTGACTTCTTGGCCGGTGGCGGGGCGTTTGATTCGACGAAGGCACCAAGTGCGTGAGCCAGTTCGTCTTCCCCACGCATGAGGGGCATGCAGTTGGACAAGTCCGACACCTCTGAAATGAGCTCGGTTTAAAGTGTGGCCTAGTCGTCGTCGACGCTTTGGTCCGGGTATCGAAAATACTGACACACCGGGAGCTGTGCAGTGGGGTTTAGTAGTAGAAGAGGCTAGTGCAAAACAAAAACGAGGTCGTATGTAGCAAATTAAAGAGGTACTCTCCCCTCTCAGCGTCTTGTAGAGTTTCTCGCTTTGATTTGCGGCTGGTAATTTCGGCCTTGCGCAAAGCCAGCCCTGAAATTCGTGGTATGCTGTTGCCGGTACCTGTTGTAGTAGGACTGCCGATCGACTGCCGTTAATAGTATAGGTGTCAGCCGAGAGAGAGTCGGTGGGCGTGGATTTGTTTTGGTGGTGATTTACAGAGTAACAGTTACTAAAATGTAATTGAGTTCAGCTGAAGTGAGGCAGGCAGCATCGGCACGGCACTACTCCACATACCCTAAAGAGGAAGCCAAAGGATACTATCTTTCTAGCGAAGTAGTGACCTCAAAAATCCCACTTACTACATGATTTTAGTAGTAGCTTGTAGAGTAGAAGTATTAAACCGTAGAAATACATATTGACGAATATTTAAATGGGAGTTATTAGGGGAGTACCAAGTAGATGCGGAAATATAGGACTAAGGAGGCGAAAGAAGGAGAGACAGTAAGGTGCCTTGACATTGGAATGATATTATTTGCTGATTATTGAGACATTTATTGGAGATTAATTGCTCTTGTCGTTCAAATAGAGCTTAATTTCCAAAGACTGAACATATCCTACCCCGGTCGGCCGAATCGTCCTCATTTCCTTTTTTGTGTTCTAGCCTTCATCTGCTTGGGATGATACAGGGAAAATGATAAGCAATGTGCATGTTACACGCAGGCAGAATGCCACTAAAGCTGAGGCCTAAAATGCCAGGAGTGGTGGCGCAGCGCTTTTGTTTTGTCACACTGCCGTTTCATAGGATCATGGAATGGTACCACAAACTGCAGGCAGACGAAAAGTGGGGGCTGATCCCGCTCACGAGAATGACATGCACGTCGATAGGCTCTCCTGTACCGCCCCCAAGCCTAGCCGAAAGGCTCCGCCACTCCCATGTTTCCCATAACTCCGTCGCGCCGGATCTGTTCTCACTCCCACGCTTTGCGATAGCTCCTACACTACCATGGAAGCTGTCTCTCTTGCCGTAGCCTTCCCAGGCTTCATCAACGATGGGATCGAGCTCAAACATCGCTTTCAGGCTGCCAAGTCTTTCCAAACGGAAGCCGGCCAGGCTCAGATACTACTTAAGTCCAACTTGACGCGGCTTCAGATCTGGGAAGAGAAGGCTGGGGTGAAGGATGGAGAGTTGACAGACGATCACGACATAAGTCTTGACGATCCAGATGTCCTATCACTTGTCCGGGGTCATCTCCGAACGGCCAGGGAGCTCAGTGCCAAGATTGAGAAGGCTCTCTCAAGGCTTTCACCAGAATCCTCCAATCCTCCAGCTACACGATCGCGTTTACCATTCCCGTCAAGATCTGGAATGAAATGGGGGTTCGGGCACGACAAGACTGTTCTGGATGATTTGCAGAAATTTGACAAGCACGTCGAAAAGCTGTACCAACTCTTTACACCGAAATTAGGGGAAGATAGGGAGCACTCCAGAATATCAGGTACTGTCTTCACACCTTCCGATGTAACCGTCCATTAAATCCATGCTAATCTGTCGCCTTGTGCCTTGAAGATGAGTTGAAGGCCATACAGTCCCAGATATCCAAGGAGTTTACTCGCATTCAAAGACAGGCTATCAACGAGTGGATCCAAGTCGGATTAGTCGATCAGCAATTCGAAACTCACAGAGATGCAAGACTCGAAGGAACAGGAGACTGGATTTTCAGCCATCCTGCGTACCAATCCTGGCTTTCTGAAGTGGGAAATCCGAAGCTGCTTTGGCTTTGTGGACCTGCAGGATCAGGTAAAACGGTTCTATCGGCCACTGTCATCCAACATTTGAGGACCAACTCTCCCCAAGGTCCCCCGGTCGTATACTGCTTTTGCTCGGTATACGCACAGGCAGCAATCCAACTCCAAGGAATCATACGGACCTTTATATCGCAACTTTCGGGTCAGAGTCTCCAGATGCGGGAGCAAATCTGGGAGTATATGCACTCCTCCACCTGCGACAGAGGCGATGTGGCATCCCAGAGTGACCTTTGGACCATTTTGAAGGCGCTTCTTGAACGAACTTCAGGATGCACACTTGTCATTGACGGGCTAGATGAGTTCGATGGATCCAACCTAGCTCGATCGAAATTTCTTCGTCGTATCAAGTCAACTATCGAGAACACCTCGACCAAGGTCATGGTCGCAAGTCGCGACGAAGGCGACATTCGGGACGAGCTGTTCGATGCGCATACGTGCAAGATCTCTAAAGATATTGTTCGGGCTGACATCCGACAATTGGCTGAAGCTTTGGTTTTCGAAAGGCTGCCGAGAAAGACGGAAGGACTGAAACATGAGCTCTCCGACAGATTGACGGACAAAAGTGATGGCATGTTCCTCTGGATCAAACAACAAAACTTGCTCCTACTGCGGGGAAGTAAAACCGATTCTCAACTACGACAAATCGTGAACAAGATGCCATCTGGACTTACAGACACATACATGAGAGTCTGGAGAGAGATTACAAATCAAGCAGAGGAAGACCACATCAGAACGGTCAATATCTTACGATGGGCTGCGTTCTCCTTTCGCCCACTCTCCGTGGTGGAAATCATGGAGGCTCTGATGGTGCATCCTGAATCATCCGGGCTTTCTCAAGAGGAGTGGCCGGACGAGGTCGACGAGGAATACATCCAGGAAGAGATCAAAGGCTTGTGCGGATCCCTCGTCAATGTTCAAATATCACGTGAGGATCCTGGTTCGAGCATGGTGCATCTTGCGCACGCGTCTGTCAAAGAATTTCTTCTAAAGATGCTTGGCAAAACGTTACAGAACCACCATGCTGAGCTTGCCGAGATATGCCTCCGCTATATGAACTTTTGCCAAGTGTGGCAGTCTGGATCTCAGCACAATGAAAGCGGGATCCCATATGCCTTTTTAGACTATGTTGCAAACATGTGGCACAAACACTCCGAAGCTGCGATGCAACAGAGTTCAACCACGCTCGAGCTCATAAATTCCCTGTTGGACCCGGAAAATTCGATATTCTCAAGCATGAGAAACTACTTGCTGGATAACGACACCGAGATCTCGGCGGATGCAAAAGCGAACAGAAAAGGACAGCCGGGGAATCCGCTCTGGTTCGCAACAGGATGGAATATGGTAGAGTCTGCAAAGCACCTACTATCGACCCACCCGGAGTTGCTGGATGCAATGGAGCCAGACTGTGAAACACCACTCATTCTGGCGTGTGCAAGGGGATACACGAATCTTGTGAATCTTTTGATTGACAACAACGCGGATGTGGAGTTCAAAATAGACAATCGTGGTCCCGCTCTCATCTCAGCAACAACCTATGGACATATGAATCTAGTTGCCTCTCTCGTTGACCGCGGCTTGGAAATGGAGATCAGAGACTCCTTGGGAAGAACAGCATTTTTCACAGCGTGTGGGTGGAACCACACAAATATCGCCGTGTTCCTTCTTGAACGAGGCGCAAATCCAGCGGTAATATGCAACGACAACAGTAGCCCAATATTTTGGGCTTGTGTACATGGCAATCTCGATCTCGTCTTGAATATATTCGACAAATCAGCGGACCTGATCTTATTACGGACAAATGGAGGCACAACCCCATTTGGTGCATCAGTACACAACAATCAATTGGAAACGGCAGAATATCTTCTGAAGAATGGAGCAGGGTCGTTACTAGAGACTACATCATTCGAAACGACGACCCCGCTGCTCATTGCAGCGCAGGAAGGCTACCTGGACATGTTGCATTTGTTGCTTGCATACGGAGCTGACCCTCATGCGCTAAGCAACAAAGATCAGTCTGCCCTGCATTTAGCTTCATCGAGGGGGTCATCTGAAGTAGTTGAAGTTCTCCTTGCTTTGGGAGTGGATCCGAATCTCGCAGAGGCTGGCACCAGTTACACGGCTTTGCATATCGCAGCCTACTACGGCAATTTCGAAGTCGTCAAAGTTCTTCTTGAATGGGCAGCCGACATACAAGAGAATGATCCAACGCCTCTTCATCTCGCCTCTTGCAATGGCCATACCTCCGTCGCTAACCTACTGCTAGACTACGGGGCCGATGTGGATAACCTTAGCTCAAATGGCGATACTCCGCTTCATTCCGCAACTTTGAATGGGCATGTGGAAGTCATGCAGCTCCTCTTGAGGCATGGAGCGGATTTGAAGGCTCTCAATGCTCAACACAGGACACCCTTGGACAACGCTGCATCCCGCGGTCACCTTGAACCTGCCAAGATTCTCCTTGAACTTGGGGCCGATATCGATGCGCCTGATCGCCAGGGGTGCTCACCACTTACAAATGCTTCCGGGGCTGGAAAATCAGCTATGGTGAAGTTTCTTCTCGATAAAGGTGCAAACCCTATGGCTCGCAAAAACGGAGGTTATCTTCCAGTGCATGCAGCAGCGTATCATGGCCACCTGGATATCGTCGAATACCTCCTACAATACGGTAGTGGTCCGGATGATGCTACTAATGATTCTTCACAGACACCTCTCAGCAGCGCCGCACAGGGCAACCATCTCAAGATTGTCGAATGTCTCTTGAATCGCGGTGTAGATGTCAACACCCAGAGTAATCTTGGTTATACACCTCTGCACCACGCAGTCCAGAAGAATAACGGGGATATGACCCGAATACTTCTTCACCACGGAGCAGAGATTCATGCAAAAACAGCGGATGGATACACCCCTTTTCAATTTGCAATCGGAAATGGGTGCCTTGAGATTGCCGAGTACCTAACGGCGCATGGAGCAAATACTACGACGGAATGGCCAGATAATTGGACGCCACTGCACATTGCAGCCCTGTATGATCATCAGGAGCTCATTACCTTTCTGCTACGTCACGGTGGAAATGTACTTGCCCAAACATTAGAGGGGAAAGCTACACCCTTAGATATCGCGGTCTCCAGGAAGAACTATGCAGCAACTCGGGCTTTATGTGAGCATGGAGATAAACTCCAGTTTTCGATGACAACAGACCTGGGAATATCCCCCCTTCAATACGCAGCAGTGAATGGGCTGGCAGGTTTTGTAGAGCTACTTATGGAGAACGGAGCTGACCCAAAGTTTGGTGGCTTAGTAACTATGACACCGCTCTACTTGGCTGCTAAATTCGGCAAAGAGGAAATCGTTCGGAATCTCGTACACTCACAAGAGGACTTCAATGCTCTCTGTGGGAGTAATTATAGTCCGTTCCATGCGGCTGCCTCCGGAGGGCATATTCCGATACTGGAGATCCTCGCCGGAGAACAAAAAATAGCCTCGCTTGGTCCTGATTGTGAGGGAAGAAGCGCCCTTCATCTTGCTGCACGGGGTGGTCATGTGTCCACATTCAAATTTCTATTAGAGGCGGGACTTGACCCGACATTAAGAGATTTTAGAAACCGCACCGTCCTTCACTACGCTGCAGCTTCCTCTTCCATCGAGATGGTCGAATGTGTTCTTCGCCTTCCACGCATATCCTCCATTACGAACGAGACAAAGGGTTGGCCAGTCCTCCATTGGGCCGCCATGTTGGGAAGTTGTCAGCTTATTCAACTTCTTATCTCTACAGCTCTGCCAGAGTGCTGCATTACAACGGACTTCCCGGAGAAACAGACATCCTGGACTCCGTGGAACATCGCACGGTTTTTCAACAACAAGAATCTACTTTCGGACGTAGACTGCCCCCTGAGGTTGCGAGACGAATCTCCCAAGATTCTCCCAGGCACACCCTCCGATATATACAACTGTGATTCTTGCGAGTCTGTAAGTCAATCCTCTCTAACTACGAGTCCGAGCGTTTGCTGATTCCAGCAGAGGATATTTGGGCCTCGATATTTTTGCAGCACGTGTGACAGGTTGATCGACTACTGCTTCATGTGCATGGTGGATGTGGAGAATGTTCACCCCGGTCACAAACTGAAGCAAGCAGACATCCTCACGGAAAAAAGCTGAGGCACGTTTCATACTGGTCTACCAATTTTGAACGTCAT
This sequence comes from Lasiodiplodia citricola, assembly GCA_023089105.1. NCBI lineage: Eukaryota > Fungi > Ascomycota > Dothideomycetes > Botryosphaeriales > Botryosphaeriaceae > Lasiodiplodia > Lasiodiplodia citricola. The sequence goes on along the minus strand of JAJNLL010000072.1, from coordinate 17,238 downwards.
CTGAAAAAGAAAAAAACCAATTCAACATCCACTCAGATCCATTCCCTTCCACATTGGAGTTTTAAGCATTTTGTACGTTGTTGGGTTTGTCCTGCACCTATTTCCGGCTATTTTCTTTTTTCTTTTCGGCTAGAAAATGTCTACGGCCGCACTGATTCTAGTGCTGGCTAGTAGGCTTGATATTTGACACATTTCCCCCAATTTCGTTGGTCTCGTTTGATCACTGCGGTCTTCGTAATGTATCTACACTTTCGCGAGCCGGCTAGAATAGAAATTCTCTGCCATGCTATGAATGGTTGACAGACACGTTGTAATGTTTCAACAGCAGGAACAGCAAAAGAAGAAAGGTTGCCAGAGAAGAGAGAGCGATCGCGACAATGAAGTCATTCTTGGAATGGAGGTCGTAGTTCATTGACCAGAGTGCCGTGCAAAAGCTCAAGGGCAAAAAAATAATGGAGAAGTAAGTGAGCCATTTTACATTATCTCCCAGTTGATTTGCGTACAGGGATGCCCTAGTTTGTGAGAGGTCGATGACCTGGAACGACGTCAGCTCAAGCATTCATAAGAACAATGGTATCATACCAAGCCTCTCAGGCTATCGATGGCCTCTCTCTTCGCTCGCAGTCTCGCTTGCACCGAGAAGAGTCTCTGCTGATAGATATCACAGATGTCCCAGAGGATGTGTTTGAGCCTGTTCCTCTCTTCGCCCATACCGAGCGGTTTGGGTGGCACCTCCTCTTTCGACGCTTTCTGCAGATTCTCCAAATCTCCCAATCTTCTTCTTGGCCTGGCATTGCGGAACCTCCTCCAGACCCCGTAATCCATGTCTTGATTCTGTTTGTCTTCGATAATGTTTCTGATTGATTGCTCGAGAATTTCCAGACCTCTTGAAATTTTGTGCGCTTGTATAAGCGTACCGTTGACTTCGCCGCGCCAGTATGATGGGTCTTCCATCCGTTTGCGTGTGTTCCTTTCAAAATCGTTGCAGACGTGGTCAATTGATACGATCGACTCTTGCCATTCGTCGGTAATGCGCTCCAGCGCAATCTGGATCAACCGCGTTTGGAAGAAGTCGGCATTTTGATAGTCGGACCATTGGTGTTTAGCCTCTCTGTTGGAGTTCCTTGCGCTCGGCGGCAAGATGCCATCCAGAAATCTCTGACTGCGCTTGTCATCAGTAAACTTGAAGATGTCCCGAGGATCGACGACTAGCGCTGTCCAATTGCTGCTAAGGCTCATGGCTCTCTTATGTTGCCAGTGTTGCTTTTCGTATTCATCGTGATTGAACACACATATCTGACTACCATCAGCACGTCTACCAATGACGACACAAACCATCTTACCGTAACAGCTTCCCGCGCAAAACAGACACCTGCGGTATTTTCTGGTTTCTTCCCTTGCGATCCAAAGATCCTCCCCCAAAGCGTAGTCGGCGCTTTCCCGGAATCGTGCCCAAAGCAGCAAAACTCGTCTCCATCTCCATGCGCCACGTGGCCCGCCGGCCTGACCTCCTGATAGAATGGCACATGAAACACGATATCACTGAACTCCCACGGGTTGTCGTCCCTCCCGTTGAAGCTCATCGGCAGCGCCTCCATGTTCTTAAGCAAGATGTGCCGCACCTGCGTATCGGCCTCCAGCCGAGCCAGCGGCCTGCGACTGCCTTTCTTCAGCGCCTCCCGCTGCCTGTCGTGAAACTCGCGCGGCAGTGAGTATACTCTTCCACAACGGTTTCGACCATCAGCATCTTGAACAAGCACACACGCACATATCGCGAATACGGGGAGAGCTATCTTACACCAGCGCCCTATCCACCACATCACGAAACGGCGTCTCCGATCCTATCGGAATACCGTCGTAAGATCGCCGCGATGACGATCTCCCATTGCTTGTCGCCCAATGATGATCTTCGACGATCGGCGTCAGCGTTCCTTCATCGCCAATTCCTCCGAAGACTTGGCAATCGCCCCACTTGGCGCTACCCAGCGTGTGCTTGAGATGGTAGAACGACAAATCCCCGGTGTTCGGTTTTGCGACGTGCGGGCGTGCAGGCGGTTGCAATTGCGGGGGTACCGGGTAGCGGTAATGGATGGTCGTACGAGACATGATCCCAAAGGAAAAGTGCAGGGGAAGGAGGGAAAGAGGCGTGCGCAATGGGATGGGGCCAAACCTTGGAATTTATCCTTGATTTCAGCCTCGCGCGCGTCACGATGCAAGAGTAAGCCGACGCGCAGCAAGCCGTTCTGCTTGTTATGGGTTAGCTTGGGAGCACATGGCGGGCTTGCTGAGTGGGGGCCGAGAGAGCGGCTCTTTATCACAACGGAGCCCTATCCATCCCGTTACTGTATATGATGGGCGACGGCTGATTCTTTGACCGCTTGAATATGAAGGCCCGAATCCTGGGGATTACGTGTGAGAGCGAAAAGTGTATATATAAAGCTGCTGATATCATTGGCGCGTTGGAAGCATGGCTTTACTACGGAACGGAGTACTGATGAGCCGCAGGAGTAAATGATTGGTGTATGCTACAGAACTTGCGCGCCAATGAAATTGTTTTACGTATATGCATGTAGAACTTTAACTTACACGTAGTATAGGAAATATCCAAGGTCCATGCCATAGAAGTAGAGTTACGAGAGCGTACCAGCGACAAGCAAGCTCATGAAGAAAATTACTCAAAAAATAACCTGCAGGACATCATTGTGCGTGATATCCCGCCGTAGGTGTACAGTCCCCTCTCGCAGCCGATGGCTAGCGTGGATTTGTTTTTTGCTCATGTCATGGGTAGTTAAAGCTATCGTCCGGACGAGAATGTCGAATTTTTAATTCTACATACACATCCGGATGATAGCTTCAGCTACCCACATATGTTCTTTTTCTTAAGGATGTGCTGGGGCATATTTACGCTATGTTCTAAATCCCTGCTATTCTTCGCGCTAGCCATCGGCTGCGAGAGAGGGCTGTATGTATCGAGCAACCGGCTTTAAACCGATGCTCACACAACAATACTCAGTCAGAACTTACGTAGTAAGTCCAAGCGGATCACCAGAGAATTATCAATCCTAAATTCCTCCAGGACAAAAAGAAGAAAACCAGGGTTTCGCCCGTCTTGTCTTGAACGTTTGGTTCCCCGCCCAGTCCCCCAACCCTAAGTCAAAAAGATAGACCTCCTAGATGACTAGGAGGCAAAAGAAGAGGAGATTCTGGTCACTACGAGGGTCGAACTCGCGACCTTGGCGTTAACTCTTAGTCCTCTGGGAGGACTGCCAATATTAGCACCACGCTCTAACCAACTGAGCTAAGCGACCTCTGGATCAGTTGCTACGGCTGTAACTGCTGATTGTTGGTATGGGAATCAGCAGCTGAAGTTATATTGTGTAACATCAAAACCAGACGTTGGAAGGAAAAGTTAGCTCCGGTGGTGGAGTGAGAAGGAAAATTTTGTCGTTTCGGGTCAGAGCTTGGCGCTTGGGCCAGGAGAGAAAAAGCACGGATGGGGTAGCTAGACGAAAGCACTACACGGTAATGGAGCAAATACGTAGCGTGAGCAAAAAGCTTTGAAAGATGATAGTTGGTTGTTTTGGATGACGTAGCGTTGACGATCGCTGTTATGACGTCTTTTTTGTTAAGTTCTGATTTCCCGGGTAATGAATGGACCGAACAACAGCAGTAAAATTGACGACAACCGACGTGCTGCAAGTGACCAAAAGGTGACCAATAACGATGCTTCAGGGGATATGTCGAGTAGAACATAAAAGTGCGAGCATGCCGGGGGAAGACGTGTAGAAACATTATCGGCAGCAAGAAAAACGGACGTGTGCAAGCGTAAAATGATGCGCGCTTAAGCAGCAGAGCCCGCGAGCGTGGAATCCAGCCCAGTTCGCGCTCCACGAAACCAACCACTCCGTCCCATTGTCTATTGAAACGCGCGCAGGGAAAGGTTTACATCCTGCCCTCGGGTATCAACTCGTAGTCGCCCTCTTCGGGGAGGACGATGGCAGCGCCGACGAGGCCGCAGGCCGTCATGATGGAGATGGACCAGCTGACGGTGCAGAGGATCCACGAGCTGTCGAGGCGCCAGCCCGGCGGGAAGAAGCGGTCGTCGTGGTCAAAGAGGAAGGCCTGTCAAGTGGCCCCTGTTAGCGCAACGCACAAACAACATCACCCCACGGAGGAAAATCTCTTTCCATTCCCAGGCGCGTATGCAGGTGAGCACGTACCACGATGGCCATGGATGCGCAGGAGACTGCGCCAGCGACCATGAGTAGGCCCGAAATCATCTTCCAGCCCTGATCGCGCTTCTGCTTGCCACCGAGCAAAACCACGGCGTATCCGATGAGAACGGCGAGCTCGATGACGACGGCGAAGGACATGAGGAAGCCGACGGTGCGCCAGCGGCTGCAGAAGGACCACGAGTCGCCGCGACAGTCCTCCTCCTCGGGGAAGCTGCGACACGAGCCGGTGACCGAGTCGCAGAGGGTGTGCAAGCCGTATGTCACCTTGACGGGCTTGCCATGCTTGCCGTGCTAGAGAGCAAAAGTTGTAAGCATGGTTGCCTGAGGCGTTGGGACAAGTCTCAAACTTACGCCTTCGACGTCGTAGGCGAGCCAGCGCGGCTCGACGATGCTGGCAATGGTCATGGCGGTGGCTGCGACTTGCTGTCAGCAGGAGTGATACTGGTAGGCATCGGTGGACGCGTACCGGCCAGCGTGAGCCACAGGCCAATGCCGTAGACGATCCTCCGGGTCATGATCGAAGGGGTTGACAGCTGTCAGTAGCTTGTTTTTGTTGAGTTTGGTGGCTTAAAAGCTGCAGCCTGGCGGCAGTTCGAGCGACGATGGCGTGGGGCTGGCCTTAGCAGGCAGCGAGAATGAAGAGAAAAGATCTGGTGGAGCGGGCGGCAGGGAGGAATATGTAGGAGGGAAGATCGATCGTGGTGGTGCAACGGTGGTGTCGAGTGCAATTGGCTGGCATTACGTAGGTAGGTGCGCCCGGGCTTTTCACCGCCGTGACTCGGGAGCTAGAAGCTGCCACTGCGCGTGACGCCCGCCAATCCCATCCCCATCGAGCCGCACCTCACGCCCTCCCTCGCACCGCCTCCCATCCAGTGCTGCATCATCGATTTTGCGCTTTCCGACAGCGCAGCAAACAGGCCCCGGTCTCAGACCATCGCACCACCGTCTCGACGCTGCAGCCGGCCTTGCGACGCGCTGACCAGCTTAAGACGCGCCGTCCCCGCACGCTTCCCCGCGGCCAAGTGCGAGCCCGACGCTCTTTATCGTTGCTCTAGCGCAAGCTGGAAGCGCCACAATCGCCCTCGCTTGACGTCGATGGCCGCGATCTCCTCTCGGGCCGCTTCCGGCCGCTGAGCCTGTGCTCTTACTCAAGCCTCAGTCAACCGTTATTGTCAAAGCTTGCGCCGGTAGATATCGCAACGGAGGTGGCCGCCGCGACTTGGAGATATCTTCGCCCCGCCCTCACCATCATGTCGCCTTCAGAATACCAGCCTGCTCGCCTCGCCTTCCGAAATGCTCTACGCGCATGCAACCCTTATCACCGTCAATCCGGCGCGTGAGATTATCCTTGACGGGGCAATCCTCGTGCGGGGCGATACTATCGCCGATATAGACAAGTCGGATGTGCTGATTAGCAAGTACCCTGGCGAGGAACGGACGGATTTGACTGGCCGGATCGTCGTTCCGGGCTTGATTAACACTCACATGCACACCGCCCAAACCCTTCTCAGAGGTACTTACTCATCCTTTGTCATCCCCTCTGCATCCTGCCTTTTCTATCTCTCAACAAAATGCGCCACTCCCCCCCTAAAGTTACATCCTGCGCACATGGTTGAGATGCAAACGGAAAAAGAGCTTGGAAATGAACTTCAAGGACATTCAATCTGACTGCGCCGCACTCAGGAGCTGCCGACGACCTTGAGCTTGTATCTTGGCTCTGCGAGCGCATTTGGGTGTTGCATGGCAACTTCACCGCTGACGATGGCTACGCCGCCGCCCGCCTCAGCATCGCCGAGATGCTGAAGTCAGGCACCACCTGCTTTCTGGAAAGCATGTTCGCCGACCGCTACGGATTCGACGGCCTGTGTCGCGCCGTCGAGGAGAGCGGCATCCGAGGCTGTCTAGGCAAGATCGTCATGGACGTTGCTACCTACGCCGCCGATCCTAAGTGGGCCATGCATCCAGGTCTGATCGAGAACCGTGAGACGAGCTTGCTGGGCACGATGAAGATGTGGGAGAAGTGGGACGGGAAGGCGAACGGCAGGATCAAAGTCTGGTTCGGAGCAAGGACGCCGGGAGGGTGAGCAGCAGCTCTACGCAAAGATCCATCCCATCCGCTAAGCATTCCCGCAGCGTCAGCGACGACCTCTACCGCGAAATGGCCGCCCTCTCGCAGCGCCACGCCATCCCGATCACCATGCACTGCGCCGAAGTCGCCGCCGACCGCGCCTTCTTCGCCTCGCGCACGCCCGCCCACACGCCGACCTCGTACTGCAACTCCGTCTCTCTGCTCTCGCCCCGCACCGTCCTCGTGCACATGGTGCACCTCGACGACAGCGACGTGGCCGCCGTCGCCGCGTCGGGCACGCACGTCGCCCACTGCCCGTCGTCCAACGCGAAGCTCGCGTCGGGCCTCTGCCGCGTGCCCGACCTGCTCGCCGCCGGCGCCAACGTCGGCCTCGGCACCGACGGCGCCCCCTGCAACAACACGTGCGACCTGCTGCAGGAGATGCGCCTCGCTGCCATCCTGCACAAACCCGAGTCTGTGCACCACGCCGCTGACCCGACGCTCGTGCCGGCCGAGACGGTGCTCGAGATGGCGACGATCAACGGCGCGAGGGCGCTGGGGTTGGAGAAAGCGATTGGCAGCTTGGAGGTTGGGAAGAAGGCAGATTTTGTGGCGTTGGATACGCGGAGGGTGGAGTTGCAGCCGTGGTTTAGTGCGGTGAGTGCGGTGGTGTATACGTGTACGGGGAGGGATGTGGAGTTGGTGGTGGTGGATGGGAAGGAGGTTGTGAGGGGAGGTGTGTTGGTGGGGAAGGATGAGGAGAGCATTTGGCGCGAGGCGAGGAAGAGGGGGGAGGAGGTTGTGGAGAGGGCGGGGTTGGCGGGGAAAGTGGGTGGAAGGTGGCCGACGAGGTGAGGTGGATGCGGTGGAGACTGGTTGGAGAGTGTGTGGCACAGCAGGAAGAGGATGGGGAGGGTAGTGCGGAATGCAAGTTGTTGCGAACTTGGCCATTGCCCGTTCTTGGGTTCCACGCGGAAGATGTCGTCGTTCTTTTATCTACCGAGGTGACGTCCAGATACTGCTCTGTCGAAGCTGATTGGATCTTTTTAACCGGACGTAGTTGCCGAATGGGGAACCGAGCACCAATGGTGGTTGAACCAGACCCATACGTGGACCGAACTTCGTTTAGCCTCGATCCTGAGTAATGCTACCTAGCCAATGCGGACAAAGGGGGAACAAAGATTGAACGTAGCAGTAAGATGTCAAAAGATAAGCCGTGCTTTCAGCTTTACGCCCTGTGGTTGACAATTGACGAGCGCGCGGATCGCTACGCCGAATTGGGCTAGACTGCAGGTGGACAACACTTCAATCAACAGAGAACCTCTGCACCTCCTCGGTACCACTTTGAGCAGAACACAGGCATGCGCGCTTAAGGGTGGTAAGTAGCGCCTTAAGTGCTCATTGTAGGACGGTAGGTCTTGCAAGCCGTCAATACGACTTAGAATTCCACGCTGGCTCGTCTGGGAGCAGACGATTATTACCACTACTCCCGCTATGGTATTGTGCGCTACCCTTTCTGGGGATGTCGTGGCAACAGTCGGTAGGTCTGTAGTAACTTCTGGCTGAATCTTTAGATTTTGTGTTCTTTCCGTGTTCCTGGGTCACTTTGCTTTTAACTGGTCTCTACAACACTAGTAAAACTACTCAGTCAAAACTACCCAAAATGGATATACCCGTCCCAAGTCCCGCTGTATTTTAGTCTCATCGGCATTTAAACAACAGAAGATACCATACAGCAAAATCATTACGTCTTCCCACATCCATTTTAACCACCCAGAACGAAAAATCACAAGCAAGATGGCCCCAACCACCACCACCACCACCACCATGACCCACTGCAACCGCACTCGGTCAAACAGCAAGCAGCCCCATCCACCACCACACATCCGCACTTGCGCCACCAAGTCCCCTGCTGCCGCACCAGCCATCGTCACGCTTGGAAAAGAGGTCACCACCGCCACATTAAGTCACGCCATCCCAGCCACGGACCTGCAAGCTTATCTCGCCGAAGTCTACACGGTCCGGGCCGTTGCCGCCGACATCACCGCCCCGAACAAGACAATGCTCATCGCCACAGCTCATATGTCTTCCTTGGCAGCCTTGGGTTCTTCTTCTTCTTCTAAGGTCTCGGTCGTAAACTATGCCGTCGCCCCCAGCGCTCTATCGTCCTCGTCATCCTCACCCTCCGGTGATGGTGACGGCAATAGTGGCGAGCGTAGCGCCAAGGGCTCAAAAGACGAAGACGATCTACAAATCCTCCTCGGCTTCGCCCTGCTGATCCGGCGGCACCACGACTCAACGACAACGCAGCAGCAGCCCGAGCCTGAACCCTGCCTTGGGCAGCACCTACCCTCTGCTGCGTCCTCGATTCAGCTACAGCGGCTGTACATCGGCGCGTTCGGGCGGGGCATGGGGGTGGGGGCGCGGCTAATGCGGGCGGTAGAGACCGTGGCCTGCGAGGAAAAGCGTACAAATGTGTGGTTACATGTCTCGCAGGGAAATTTGCCGGCGCAGAAGGCGTATAAGCGGTGGGGGTTTGAGAGGGTGGGGGAGTGTGAGATTGACGTTGGAGGGTTTGGGCAGAGGGGGTGGGTTATGGGGAAGGGGGTGTAGCGTGGGTGTTCGGTTTGATTCTTTCTTTTTCTTTCTGGTGTTGTGCTTTGGGGTGTCGTGGTGATGGGTCGATGGTGGGCCGTGGTGTTGATGGCGTGCGTGGGTTGGATTTGGCTTGGGATTGGGCCCGCATTGGGGTCCCACAAAATAGAGGTAGGAGTCTCCCGCATGTCTCACATTCAAGGCATAGACCATATTTGCCGGTTGAAGAGTTTTTGAGTATCAAGATCGTTTTTGAAGTCGAAAGCGTTTGGGGAAAAACGTTCAGTGTCAAGAATCCCTCTCAATTGCTTCAGAGGGGCAGACAGATGACTTTTTCGAATAAAAACACACGACGGCTGGGTGTGAAGGCGTATATTAGTTCGAGTGATAAGCGCAGGCATCTCTTCCTCCAAATACTCCATACGGAAGCCAAGAAAGGCTGAAATCGAATGCGTAATAGCTTCAGTTGGTGGCGGCTTCACCGGCAACTATTTCCATCCACTTTCATCAGAGTACGAAGTACGACGTGAGCGTCGCAGATCTCGATCCACAGAAATTATCAGGGTTCGGCAGAGCATATCATCGACAACGTCGAGAGAAAGGACTCATGGACCCTCAAGTCCGAGTCAAGCGGGCTGGCGGATTGTTTCAAGTCTCCGCTTCGGTATGTGGGCCCGCATCCTGACTCGGACCACCATAACTCCCTCAGCTCGCCGATTTCCGCGAAGTAGTATTCCGGGCAAGGCGTACTCTCATCATACCACCGTCGTTTATTACTGAGGACTCTGTGTGTAGGAAGGCCCCACCCGTCGTCGTGGCTATGGTGGTGTCTATGCCAGATGGTGGGGGCTTTCAGGGCCAATCAGAATACGGCTAGTCATGTCTATAACGGGACGGGTAAATGCCAAGAGGAGCTCAGGCACATTGTACGTACTTTTCAGAGATCCCACCACAATGGCGGTGGACTACCCGCACGGCAGATGTGATAGCTCTGGCTGAATTGCTTTTCTGGCCAAGTCTCAGTGTGATACACAAGGAAGAAAGCAGGCACCGGCTGGAGCCGGAACTTGCTGGAAAGCAGCACACCAATGACAGACGGTTCATACAATTTAGCAAGCAGTATAAGCGGAATTGAAGAGGGTCCACCGATCGCTGAAGGACGCGTAACGGCAGTTGTCCCGTCTGGTGGTAAGAATAGCCGGCGTCTCAGACAAAATGCTGCTTCCTTTTTAGGAAGTTTTAGCAGATTCACTGGCTGTGTTCACGATTCAGAGGTTCTCAAGAGGAACGATGGCATGTGAAGAAAGGTGTGAAAAAAAAGCGCAGAAAATTTCTTATATTATGTTGTGGATGGACGGCAAGAGACAGCAGGACAGCAAGAAGCATTCAGAGTTCAACTCCTCTCTGCTGAAGACCCCAAAGACCATCCATACCTCGAAGTCCAGACTTCAGCACACACAATGGCGGCCACATTCCAACAACTCTTTTTCTCCCTCCTCAGCTACCTCAAAACCCTCCTCCTTACTTTTCTCACTGGCGCCTTCATCTCCCCCAAGTCATCATCCACCACCACCAAAAAACCCATCACTTCCCCCTCCTCCCTCGACCGCCATATCCCCACCTCCCAAACCACCCAAGTCGACGAGCCCGCGCTGCTTTCCCGAATCGCCGCGCTCGCCGAGACGCACGAAGCGGCAGCGCGGCTGCACGCCATGATCACCGACGCCGGCGCCGGGTCGTGGCCGCCGCGCTTCCCCACCGACATCTCCGCCTGGCCGGCCCCGCTGCGCGCGTACCACAGCGTCTGGCAGGCCTGCGCGCCGTTCCTTGCCGTGCCCGCGCCCAGCACCGACGACGCCACCAACAACGCGCTGCGCGCTTCCTTCCGCGCGCGCATGTCCACTCTCCTCGAATCTGAAGTGGATCTTCCCGCGGTGGAGCAGCTCCTTTCCCGTGCGGAATCCTCCTCGGATCCAGAAGCACCCGTGCCGCGCGCCGTCTACAACGCGTTCTACGCCTGCGTGGCCATGTCGCGGCACGCCTTCCGCTGGGCCACCATCCCGGCGGTGCGCGTCGGGCAGGAAGAAAAGCTGATCGCGTACCCCACCGCCCTCACTGCTCCCTGGCCCTTCATCCAGCGCCACTACGGCTTCGGCAGCCAGGCCGGCAACGCGCTGTCCAACTTCCTCTACCACTGGGGCGGCGACGCGGCCGGCCCCGTCTACGAGGTCAACGTCGGCGCCGCGCAGCAGCGCCCCGCCGCCCGCCGCGCCGAGTACTGGTTCGCCTTCATGTTCGCCGAGACGGAGCGGCTGGCGCTGCCCGTCTACGTCGAAGTCGTCGAGGCGCTGGCGGCGTGGGAGCGCGGGGACCGCGACGCGGTGCTGGATGGCCTGAAGCGCATGCGGGAGTCCGTCAGGGCCGTCGTGCGGGTGCTGTACGATAATCTGATTGAGCCGAAGATCGAGCGCGAGGTGTGGCTGGGCTGGGTGCAGGGGTTCCACGCGTACGGGGCCGGCGAGAACAGCGGCGTGGACGGCGCGTACGTCGAGTTTGATGGCGTGAGCGGGAATCAGCTGCCGTTTTTTCAGGTCGTCGATGCGTTTTTGGGCCTCGCGTCGTATCTGTCGCCCGACGAGTCGAAGACGAGCATCCCGGCGGTGCAGAGGGCGTTGGGCGCCGAGGTGCGCAAGTGGTCGTTCAGGAAGGAGGTCAAGGAGCGGGGCGATGAGGAGGTGGAGAGGGAGATGGCGGCTATCGCGAAGCAGGTGCGGGTAAGTGTGTTCTCTCTTGGTGTTGTGTTGTTCTTCTCTACGACCTTACCTTACGCTTGCCGGATGAAGCGGATGGCTAATTTGGTTTCAATTGCAGGTCTGGAGGGCTGCGCATAAGGTCAGGATCGTGCCGTACCTCGCACAACCCGCTCCCGAGAGAATGCTCATGATGGCTGGAAAGTCTGTTCTGGAGACGAAGGGAGTTAAAACCATCAAGGGTGTGGTCGAGTACCTGGACTACTTGGTGGGCAGGAGGATTGAGCAGACTGCCTAGATTGTGAGACGGACAACTGAGAGAGACCGACTCAATCTGTATCTCTTTGTCGTCGGTTGGAAGGGTAGTGGTGATATTGCTCAGCAAGGGTTTCCTTATTAGGCAACTCCCAAACTCCAAGCGACGCACCTGCAGGGGGGCCTTGGCGGAGGAATGGGTCTTGACTCGTTCCAATGCCAAGTCATGTATATGAAACGCTTGGATACCAAAAATCCTTTGTAGAACAAACCCACCAATAGGAACTTTTGCCGTGCATATGTGGTCCGTACACTGCAGCACTCGATCCTTCCCCAGCGATCCCCATCCACCACGAAGCCGTGTTGCAACCTGCCAGCGCCAACATTACCCTAGAAATAAACCTATAAGCTATACCACCTGTCCCATCTTGAAGAATATAAATACAAACAAAAAGCAAAACTTAACCGCCATTCCCCTTATTCGTCCATCAGTGCCATCGCGGTTGCCGGACGTTATACCCATCGCTCCACCCTATGCTCAACCCTGGACTCATCAGCTGTAGTCTCCCTGCTCTCAACCTGCACAGTCCTCTGGACATTCACAGTCAGGTGCGTAGCACTCTCCCTCTGCGTGATCCTGGCCCCCATATCGCCATCGCCGCCCTTGACAATCTCCTCCTGGCTCTCGCTCATGATCTGCGTCACGCTGTACGGATCCTTCTTCTTGCCGCCGCCAAACGCCGCCGTGCTGTGACTGTGCTTGCTGTGGTCGGGGTTGCTATCGAGCTCGATGTTCCCGCTGCGGTTCCCGTAACTCTTGACCTTGCTTCCTTTCCCGTACGAGTCGTTCTCGCCGGTCCAGAAGCCGCGGGTGAAGAAGGGGCGCAGCATGGGGGCCTGGCCGACGAAGACGGCGACGAAGTCCTCGCGGATCGACCACATGGCGCTGATGCCCGACTGGTTGAGCGCGAAGACGAAGACGACGCGCAGCACCGCCGCGATCATGCAGAAGATGCCCAGCCCGAACAGCAGGTACAGGCCCAGCCGCTGCGGGAGCGACACTTGGACGTTGGTGATGACGGGCAGCGGGATCAGCATGATTATCAGGTCCGTGAGCATGTTCATGATGAGGACCGAGAGGAAGAAGACGTAGTTTTGCGGCTCGCAGTGGTCTATTAACGCCAAGAAAGAAGGTCAGTGGTTCGTTCTGCTCGGACGAAGGGGGGGATAGCGGGGCTGGGTGGGAGGGGGCAATACGTACGGCCTGGGTCAGGCCACACTTGCCATAGCTTGTGGAAGGGCCGACATGTGCAGGTGAAGACCAGGAGCACCGTTGTCCCGGTGATGGCGACGAATGCAATGGCCGGGATGATGAGCTTCTCCACCCAGAGACCGCGCGTGATGCGGCGGTAGAAGAAGAGCATGTTGAACTTCAGCGACCACACGATGGAGGCGTACAGCATCTGGCCCAGCATGAAGATCTTTGAGCCGTATTCCCACGCAGGGACTTGCGAGGCCGGCATGAGCCGTCGGTCATCATGTGTAAGGAGGGACGTGTGCTTGCCGCCAGCCTTGATGATGAAGACGTGGGCTACGACTGTGACGGACGTGTATAGGGACTGATTGGTGGTCAGCATCTGCGACGTGTCCCACCCGGCGGATTAGTGAACCGGTGTGCCGTACTCACCCAGCTGAGGAAGATGATGTAGTCATCAGGATGCCAGCCGCGAACGCCCACGAGTTTTGTTCGACATGCTATTCGCGCAAAGATCATGCAGGTGCCGATTCCGTACAGCGTGTAGATCTCAACAAGATTTGGCGTGAAGTCCATCCTGGTGTTGGCTCAAGGAACACTTGTCTAGCGAGAGGTAGTGAGTGGGCTTGGTGAAATCCGAAGCCACGGAGCAGGCGAGCCAGCAATAAGGGTAGTGCCGGATTGTGGACATTTGGGCCGACAGCCGAAGCCCGAGAAAAGGGACATATAATACGCGACTGTATTCCGCAAGCGAAGTTTCGATCTGTTGATACAGGCTAGTTCTCTATAGAAAGCCCTACACGGCGCTCAATATTACCATCAGGAGACATGGCATGGCGACGTCCTCCTGCATCGCGAGACCGTTGAAGCCTTCAGAAAATTCCCCTGGCGATCAGTGTCGCCTCATGCAGGACCGCGGTCGGAATCACATCCTATTGCTCGGCGCCGGGGTTCGGCTGGGCTTAGCATTGGTCGTCTGAGACAGGATTCTTGATGGAGGATGGTTTGGCGAGGGTGGTCCCGAGCGGCCTCTCAATAAAGCGGAGGATACGAATATGCCGAGTCAGTGACGCCGACTCGTACACCGCACGTCCAGGCACGGTTCTGGAGGGATCTGCAATGCCCCAAGTCATGGATGGCCGCGCCGCGCCGTCGGGAGCATCCTTACGGCCCGCCAACAGTACTGCTAATTTAAAAGCGGGCGGCGCAGCTATCGACAAGCCTGACCGCCCTTGAGTACAGCTGGCACTTGCTGCGGCGCAGCTGCATAAATGTAGACAAGAAGAGCCAAAACGAACGAGCTCGACTAGCAAACAGATCTCTCTGCTCCCTAACCTCTTAACTTCCTCCGCATTCGTACCAAGGCTTAATCATGGCCCCCGTCCTTCGCGTAGCCGTCACACAGGCCGAGCCCGAGTGGCTTGACTTGGCCGGCACTGTCAAGAAGACGTGCGATCTTATCACCGAAGCTGCAGGCAACGGCGCCGGATTGATTGCCTTCCCCGAATGCTGGATCACCGGCTACCCGGGCTGGATCTGGTGTGTATACCCATCGCCCCCAAAAAAAAGCAAGACACACGCTCTGACCAAGCAATTCCACGCAGGGCCCGCCCCGTCGACTTCGAGCTGACGACCAAATACATCTACAACTCGCTCGCGCTTGACTCGCCCGAGATGGAGCAGATCAAGGCGGTGGCCAAGCGGCACTCGATCGCCGTGGTGCTCGGCTTCTCTGAGCGGGCGTCGACGCACAGCCTGTACATCTCGCAGGCCATCATCTCGCCGGCGGGCGAGGTGGTCATGACGCGGCGCAAGATCAAGCCGACGCACGTCGAGCGCGCCACCTTTGGCGACGGCTCCGGCGCCGACCTGGAGAACGTCGTCGAGCTCGACTTTGGCGGCGACGTCGGCCGCGTCAAGGTCGGCGCCCTCGCGTGCTGGGAGCACACGCAGCCGCTGCTCAAGTACCACTCGTACGCCCACGGCGAGGTCATTCACATCGCCGCCTGGCCCCCGATCGACCCCCACCCAGGCGTCGACCACCCGGGCCTGTGGAGCATGAGCGCTGAGGGCTGCCAGAACCTGAGCCAGACGTATGCCGTTGAGGGTGGTGGATACGTGCTGCACTGCACGGGCGTGTGCACGGAGAAGGGAATGAACATTATGGGCACGCAGAAGGGCCTGTTGTTCCATACCCCCGGTGGCGGGCACAGCTGCGTTGTTGGACCGGACGGCAGGAGATTGACGGCGCCTCTTAACGGCGGCGATCCGGCCACGGAGGGAATCGTCTATGCGGACCTGGACTTGACCAAGGTCGTGGCCAACCGGTCCTTCCTGGACAACGTCGGGCACTACAGCAGGCCGGATCTCCTGTGGCTGGGTGTCGACAGGAAGCAGAAGTGCCATGTCATCCCGAGACACGAGGAGGAGCCGTCTAAGAAGACTCTGGTCACCAGCACTAAGCCGGAGTAGAAGTGATGGACTATGTACACGAGTTAAACTGTCGATGAAAAGACATAGATGTGCTCACGTCTGCTGATTACGGTAGATCTTTAAAAAAAAAAAATCCAATTTCGCTTTGCCTTCGTTTTTACTTGGAAGTGATTGGCTGTTGCTCAAGCAGATCGTACCCAGTGAGACCACCCTCTTCTCTCCAGGTGCGCAACACGTCCAGGTATCTGGTCACCCCTTCTCCCCAGGGCGCCGCTCGGGCTGCTTTCATCTGCTCTGCCAAGTCCTTGGCCTTGTCTCTCTCGCCCTCGGCGTTGATGTAGCTCGGTGTACATCCTCGCACAGCGGCGAACCACCCTGCTCTAATCATGACCTCCTTGGACCACGCCTCCTCGGCCTCCTTAGTCACTTCAACGATAAGCTTCTCAGGGTTCTGTGCACGCTTCTCCGCCTCGGCCAAGATGAAGGCAACGTGCGCCCCGATCCTATCCAAGGCGAACGTAAAGTTCGAAGTGACGCCGGCCTGCGAGGGCCCAGGGAAGAAGAAGTTGGGGAACCCGTTCGAAGCCACGCCATGCAGCGTCGCGGCCCCCTGCCGGCCCCACTTGGCATCCATGTCGAGTCCCTCTCTCCCATAAACCTTGACGCCCGCTCTGGAAGCCGGACTCCCTGTGCCCGCGGCCGGTGAGACGAACCCCGTGCTGAGCACGAGCACGTCGACGGGATACTCGTTTCCGTTAGCGACGACGCCGGCCCTGCTCAAGCCGTCGATACCCTGCCCGTCCGTGTCGACCAGCGTCACATTTGCCCGATTGAAGGAGGCTAAGTACTCGTCGTGGAAGACCGGCCGCTTGCACCACACGGGATACCACGCCTTGAGCTTCTCCGCCGTTGCCGCGTCGGCGACGATCGAATCCACCCTGGCGCGCACCCTCTCCGCCCGGCTGAGGTCCCACTCATGCATTTTGGCGACGTGCCCTGGGACTTTTTCCGGCGTCACGATCCCGCCGTTAGCCGGTGCCCCCAAGATGGCCGCGTACGAAGGCATGCGGCTCCACGCATCCGCCACCAGATCCTCTTCTCCCTCACCCGGCGTGCTGGTCAGATACGCGTTGAAATTCTCCGCCCGCGCCCTTTGCCACCCCTTGGCCTTCGCCACCTTGCTGTTCCACTCCTCTGGGTCCGTGGCGCGCTGCCCGCGCTCGTCGACGCTCGATGGCGTGCGCTGAAAGACGTATAGATGCTCCGCCCAGCGCGCCAGTTCGGGCACGACTTGCGCCGCTGTCGCGCCCGTCCCCACGATACCGACCGTTTTGCCACGGAGCTTGTCTAGACGCCAGTCAGAGGGCCCGCCGCCCGTGACGCCGTAGTCCCACCGTGATGTGTGGAAACACTTGCCCCCGAACGCGTCCAGCCCGGGCACTCGCGGGATCTGCGGCGTCGAGAGCGTGCCGGTGGCGACGAAGACGTACTGCGCGTCGATTACTACCTCATCTTCTTCTTCCTCCCTCTGCTCCCCGTCCCTCTCCCCATCCGCCCTCTCCACGTCCCTCTCCCCACCCCCTCGCCCTCGTCCTCCCAGTCGTCGTCCCCCCTCCCTCACCAACCCCACCCTCCACCTCCCCCTCC